>CM076579.1:940819599-941202393 GCA_034641835.2 Pinus albicaulis | reverse complement strand
ATTGGTGACAGACCTTGAATGTCACCACAACACCTATACTTTCAGCGACGCCACCTTTGGTGACGTTCAGTTTTTGGTGACGAAGGCTCTTTTGACTCTCACCAATGAGCTTATGGTGACATTTTTCGCCCCTCACTAATGTCCTTTTTTCTTGTAGTGTAATGAACGACCCAGATTGACTAGAAATTACTATAATTTTACAAGGTAATTTTACATATGTTTTTAGCTTCAGGGGCACTGCCCCTGAAACCCCCCACTAGGGGGGGACTCCATAAAGTCATAGCCGCCCCCTAGGCATTGTTTAATTATTAAGGTACAGGGGTCCAACGCTGTGATACAAAATAAACAAGATAATCAGGCTCCACACCCAACAGTTTGCTCTCAAAACTGATTGCTCTTTCCTCTTAGTAGCCAGGGTTTTCATTGAAAAAGCTAAAATTGAAAAGTTTGCTTATCATTTTAGTTTGCATTTTAGTAATTTCCATCACATCATCGCGGTGAAACTTGAAAGGAAAATTGATAAACAAGATCAACTTAAAATTTACATCTATTTACCTAAAAAAGCATTGGAACCATAACGATAACATTTACAAGGTCTAGGCTAGAGACGTGTTCCGGTGTCGTAAAACATAGCAGCTATTGTTAATTGTCTGCGATACATTCTGAGCGTGATACCTCACTCCACGTACATAAGTATATTGTAGCTCGTCCACACACCTTCGGGTATATCGGGCGGTGTTATAGTACGAAAATTATAAAGGGGTGGTCTCACTGTGCGGTTTTGCATTAGACAACGCTAATACAGACTTGGGCCTTCACGTACCTTCGGGTATATTTGGGAGGAAAAATTTAGGTTGCTATCCATCCATAGTAAATTGAGTTTTCCACCTTGTAAATTTTGATACACCACACACAACATTGTGGGATATTTCCTACCCATACTTCTTGGTTCGCCAGGAGGTATTCTGCAGTTCACAATTTCTCGGTAAACCTTTTTCCTAACATTACCCTTTTATTTTGTCTATTTTTTTTTGTTCATAAAATAAATTATTCATCATGGAAGAAGAAAATCCCTTTCCCCATCATTCCTGTAGACTTGTATTGAAACCACCTTTACCACCGGAATTCACTTCTCGTCGGCGAAGGTGACATCGCTCTACCGAAACTGGTACCATTAGTACCTCTGGTGAAGCATCATTTTCACATATTCTAGAGTCGGAAAAAGTTTTTTCTACAAATATTGGTCCATATACTGTTGTTGAGATAGAGTCCTCACAACTACCCATGGTCATGATCCATCCAATCAGTGAGACCATACCTCCCGAACCCGACGTTGTTCAACTGGAAGTTGATCTAGATCTTGTCTCCTTTTTGCCAGAACATCTACATCTTGAAGTCGAATGACCAGTAGTTGTTCCTGTATCGGTCGCCCCACAATATATTATAGCCATTGAGTCTCCCTTGTCTCATAGTCAACCTCTTGAAATATACTTTGGGCCTAATGACAAAATCCTTCCACCTGGTTTAATTTCGATTGCAGAAATACCACAAGGCGAAAGACCTTTAACTCCAACTCATTTTGGGGAAAATCTTTACCTGTACGAGTATTTTCCTCAATCACCTACCTCTGATTTTTTTTATCCTGTGCCTATTCAATTTCCCATCGCTCCAAAGGGTATACATTTGGTCAAGTAACCATGCCTGAACCAACATCTTTGGTTGGACCATCTATTCTAATTGCGACAACACTTGCTCTCATTACCCTGTCAATGTTGATGACTTCACCAGAGTCATATTTACATGGTGGCCCTATGGTCCCATTAGGTTATAAATCTTTATATGGAATTTTCTATGGTGCATCTTCAAATCCATGGACTTCACCAATATCATCATTTGGTATTATAACTAGTAAACCTATAGTGAGTACTGAATGGCTTGATCCTTTATATCCATCATCAGGGCAATATCAAGCTGGTCCATCTGGGTATATTCCATCTAGTACAATCTCAACTAGACTCCTTGCATTTGGAGAATAATATTTTCTGTCTTATTATACTCCTCATGCTGGGGGGAAACTATAGTCACCCACTTTGACAGTACTCTGTCGTTATTTGGTCAACCTAATGTCGAAATGAATGTTTTTCAATGGCAGCCCACTGTGCCTATCCAACCACAAACGGTTGTACACTCGTATCAATCAGTTCAACATGTTGCACCCACATCAATTCCACTTGTTAATACATATTTACCCCTGTTACAGATTCGAACTATTGTACATCAACCGTTTCAGGTGGGTCCTTCAAATCAATACCCTCAAGTATTGGGCCCTCAAACTCCAACTCCTTTGGTTGGTTTACAACAACCACCAGTATCCCGAATCATTTATTCACAAGTTGGATTACCATATTATCAAATCTCGCAGACACAACCAGGTTATACCTACCCTCATCTGAATCCAAGTTATCCTAATTTTGGTTATAACATTGGTGGACAAACCCCTTCGCAGCAACAGGTGCAAATGCCACAACCTTCAATTTCAATAAGTATTGTACCCAAGTTTTGGTCAACAGAATCCTCAAGCGTTTACTTATCAAACAACTCCTATCTGGGTTACCAAAAACAGATTCCTTATGCTAGTGCTCAAAGGCCTATTGCCCAAGCAATTCCATCATACCCTGGCTATGCTCAACCCGACCGCAATCGACATTTTCCCTTTGTTGCAACTTTATAGTTACCAGATTTAAACCGGCTCACCAATGATCCAATTAACTATGCTCCTTGGTGGTCGGTGATACCTTGCAAATTAACCTCGGATATTCCTAATTTCAATGGAAACCCTAGGGAGGACTCATCGACTCATGTTATGAATTATCATTTGTAGTGTTAATCTAACTCCTTGAATGATGACTCTGTTCGACTACGTCTTTTCTAGCGTACACTCACTAGTTCGGCTGCAAAATGGTACATTGAGTTATCTAGAGCTTCTTTTGATAAATTCATTGCCCCAAATAATGTTTTTTTGAATCACTTACAGTTACCCATACGATATGAAATTGGAATAGAACCCTTGACTAATTTTAAGTCGACTAATTCTACTCACATTTCTGATCATATTCTTGAGTGGCTGATGCAGGGGATGAGACACTGGCCAACAATGTAGGAGGTTTTTTCCACATGTTGTGGCTAGGAGGGTTCAAAATCACTTGAATTGTAACAGCTAGGTGTCAATACCCTAGCTGATTGTATTATTTAGCTTAGTTAGAGTTAGTGGAAGTCGAATAGTTCAGTTAGTCTATCTGTCACATTTCAGTTAGTTGAATAATTGTAATTAGGCTTTTGGTTTTCTAAAATGGTCCTCGCATAGGAACCAAAGAGTTACACTATAATGTATATAAATTGAATCCACGGATGTATCAAAAAGGAGGAAGAGAGGAAGAGAGGAAGGGAGGAAGAAAGATTTTTGCAATAAACTCTGTGTGTTAACAATTGTTTCCAGTTAAATGATTTCAGAGCCTATTTTCCATTGTATTTCCTTGAACCGCTAATTGTGAGAAATTGTTTAATTGTGAGACAATTGTACGTTGGTTTCGGGTGGAATCGTTGGATGTGGTGGTTATATAAGTCCGCACTTCTCTGTCTATTTCCCTGTAATTGTTGGGATAAACCCTAGTTGTGAACTCTGTTTAATGGTAATAGAAATCCCGCTCAATAAAGGAATTTACGTTTGTTGTTGTTAATTGGAATTTCTTAACCGGGGTCAGAACCTGAGTTAACAAATGGAGCAGATAAAAGAATAGTGCAAACCAAACGTGCACCCATGGTCAAGCACTGTACCAAACCCGTGAGTGGATTTACAAAGGCGAATTGCCCATATCGCACCGCTTTTGGTGTATAAGCGGTATTTTCCGGTTGTGCAACGATTCCATAGACATGTTGACGCGTGGCGAGGTGGACCCCCGGAAAACCACTATTTAAAGCGCGCCATCGCATGTTAACCTTCGTACTAGGATGCCGAGTGATATTGCTGAGAGTCGTTGATATGGGAACGGGCCATTGGACAGTGGTCGCTTGCTGTAGATGCGTGAAAGATAAAAGAAGTGCGTGAACAATAAGTGAGGTATGGTGCATGCATTTGATTGGTCCATTGACCGTAGAGGTGGGGTCCAGAGCCAAAGGGGTATTATAAATTATTTGTTTAAAAAGCGTGGAGTATTAATATAAAGTGCGAAGGATTAAACTTTGGTTATAAAGGTTCAGAGGTAAATACATATGCCGGGAGATATATTTAAACATTCAGAGTTGTGATTATATTTATTTGTCAATTTCTTTGAAATTGATAAATAAATTAAAAGAATATTAAGGAAACCACGTGGAGGCGAACCAAGTATCTGAAAGGAGAATGCGGATAGAGCCACGACGACGGTTGACCATCTCTCCATGGGGCTGACCTTCAGTTTTGTTGCGTCATTAGTGGTATCAGAGCCATTGTTTTGAGGTTGTTTTTGCAGAAGAGTTGACATGGCGATCCGAGTTGGTAGAGGTGCTGGCAGAAGGAGGCCCATTGCCAACGCAGAGGTTTTGGGGATGTTGCAGAGGGTTGAGGCCAGAATGGATGCCATGGAGTGAAGACAGCCCAGAGATCCAGAAGACATCAGTGAACCTGAAACAGAAGAAGCTGAAGAAAATGTTGAGATTCCTCCTGACATGAGGCTCCTTAGAACCGTTCTGGGGTCTGCAGTCAAGCCCAGAATTGAAGTGTTGAGTTATGTAGGGGGGCTGAATCTAGAGGAACTGGTGGATTGGATAAATGAAATGAAAAAATGCTTCAATTATGAAGAAATAAGTGAAGATAAAAAGGTCAAGTTTGCAGTAACAAAGCTGAAAGGACATGCTGCACTTTGGTGGGATGGAGTGCAGGTAGAAAGAAGGAGAGTTGGTAAGAAACCTATCAAGATCTGGACCAGAATGATGGCTAAATTAAAAGGTAAATTCTTTCCTAGTGATTACGAGCTAACATTATATAAGCAAATTCAGAACCTGAGACAGAGGTTGCTGACAATAAAAGAATACACAGAGGAATTCTACAGAGTGAACATAAGGGCTGGGAAATTCCAAGACACACCTGAGAAAACTGCCAGATATGTGAATGGTCTCAAGATGGAGATCCAAGATGAGATTGGTCTCCTGTCTCCTAAGACAGTGGAAGAGGCCTATCAGATGGCCTTGAAAGCAGAGGAGAAACTCCTGAGGAAACAGTCTGCCAAGAAGAGGGGTACTTTCCATGGAAAGGGAAGTCAGGGTGGTAGAGGAAAGCCTGCTACACCTAGGGATAGAGCTAGCAATAGCTCACCTCAGAATGCATCTATAGAGGATGATGCAAGGGGCAGAAGGGGTTCTTACAGAGGAAAAGGAAGAGGAGGCAGAGACATAGGCAGGGGTAGAGAATTGAGGTGCTATATATGTCAGAAAGTGGGACACAAGCACTATGAATGTCCAGAGAATGTGGGTGCTGGTCCAAGAAATGCTGTTGTTGCCCAGGCTGGAGAAGAGGCAGAAATTGAAGAAGAAATTCTTCCAGAGAGGGGAGAATCCTTGGTGGTAAATAAGGTCCTGTTGAAGCAAGCCAAAGAGGTCACTGAGCTTGCACACAGGAAGACTTTGTTTAGGAGCATATGCAAGGTCCAAGGGAAATGCTACCATCTAGTCATTGATAGTGGCAGCATAGAAAATCTGGTTTCCACTGAGATAATAGAGAAGCTGAAGTTGAAGACAAGGGAGAATCCTACTCCCTACAAGCTGTCCTGACTGCATAAAGGGCACCAGCTGGTTGTAAAAGAGCAGTGTGAGATAGAGCTGCAAATGGGAAAATACAAAGATAAGGTCCTATGTGATGTAATGCCCATGGATGTGTGTCATATACTACTGGGTAGACCTTGGCAGTTTGACAGAGCAGAAGTGCATGATGGCAAGAAGAACCGTTACAAGTTCTTCAAGGATGGGGTACATCATACATTGATACCCATGGAAGAAGGAGAGCCATCCAGCAGAGTGATTGATCCAAAGACCTTGTTGCTGAGCGGGAAGGAATATTTGCAGCAGATAGAAGAAGAAGAGGTAAGTTTTGCTTTAGTTTGCAAACCTAAGGTAGTTCTTAATTCTACAAATATTTCTGATTTACCAATGGAAATCCAAGAGATGTTAGATGATTATTGTGACATTGTTGTGGATGATTTACCTGATGAGCTGCCACCTGTGAGAAAGATCAGCCATCAGATAGATTTTATCCCTGGTTCAAATCTTCCAAATAAGGCAGCCTACAGAATGACTCCCAAGGAAAATGAGGAAATCAGGAGACAAGTACAGGAATTGGTGGACAAAGGACTGATTAGAGAAAGTCTGAGCCCATGTGCAGTACCAGCAGTATTGAGCCCAAAGAAAGATGGAGGCTGGAGGATGTGTACTGATTCCAGAGCAATCAATAAAATCAAAATCAGGTACAGATTCCCTTTGCCCAGAGTTGAGGACTTAATGGATTGTTTGAGTGGTGCTAAATATTTCTCAAAGATAGATTTGAAAAGTGGATACCATCAGATTAGAATAAGAGAGGGTGATGAGTGGAAAACTTCCTTTAAAACAAATGAAGGGCTGTATGAATGGATGGTAATGCCTTTTGGGTTTTCAAATGCACCTAGCACTTTTATGAGACTTATGAATGAGGTATTAAAAGAGTTCATTGGTAAATTTGTGATAGTGTACCTGGATGATATATTAGTTTTCAGCATAACTAAAGAAGAGCATTTAAGGCATCTTAATCATGCCTTGAAGAAGCTGCACCAAGAGAAAATGCTGATAAATTTGAAGAAATGCTCATTCATGAAGGAAGATTTGGTGTATTTGGGGTTTTTTGTTTTTGCAGAAGGATTGAAGATGGACCCAGAAAAGGTTAAGGCAATTGTGGAATGGCCTTCACCCAGGAATGTTTTTGAGGTAAGAAGTTTCCATGGACTTGCTAGTTTTTACAGGAAGTTTATAAGAAACTTTAGTAAGATAAATGCACCCATAATTGAAAAAATAAATAAGAGAAAACAACCATTTATGTGGACTGCTGAAGCAGAAAGAAATTTTAAATTTTTGAAGCAAAAGATAACGGAGAAGCCTGTTTTGATTCTGCCTGATTTTACTAAACCATTTCAAGTAAAATGTGATGCCAGTGGAGAGGCCATTGGAGCTGTGTTGAGTCAGGATGATAGGCCTGTGGAATATTTCAGTGAAAATCTGAATGACAGCAGAAAGAAGTATTCCTCTTATGAGAAGGAATTCTATGCCATTGTTCAGACACTGAAGAAATGGAGACATTACTTGATGTCCAGGGAATTTGTATTATATTCTGACAATCATGCTTTGCAGTATATTGTACAGCAGCCCAAGTTAAAACATAAGCATGCTAAGTGGGTTGAGTATCTCCAAAGTTTTTTTTTTTTTTTTGAAACATATAAGTGGCCAAGCCAATAAAGTAGCTGATGCTTTGAGTAGGAGGCACATGCCTGTTCAAGAAACAAATTTTGAAGTTGTAGGATTTGATTTTCTGAAAGAATTTTATAAAACAGATCCAGATTTTAAAGAAGCATTTGAGGCATGTAGTAACCTTGTTTTAACAGACAGAAGCCAGTGGCTGGATTATTTCCTACAGGAGGACTTGTTATTCAGAAGAGGCCAACTGTGTGTACCAAAATGTTCCATGAGAGAAAATTTGATCAAAGAGAAGCATAGTGGTGGACTTGTTGGACACTTTGGTACTGATAAGACTTATGAGAAGCTAAGTCACTTTTATTACTGGCCTAAGATGAGAACAAAAGTGGACAAGTTTGTGAATAATTGCAAGATTTGTCAATACGCTAAAGGAAGAAGCTAGAATGCAGGATTGTATACTCCCTTTCCTATTCCAGAAAGGCCTTGGGACATGGTGAGTATGGATTTTGTTCTAGGATTGCCCAGGACTCAGAGAGGGGATGATGTAGTCTTTGTTGTAGTGGATAGATTCTCCAAAATGGCACATTTTATTCCATGTTATAAAACTAGTGATTCCACCCATGTTGCTAACTTGTTCTTCAAAGAAGTTGTGAGATTGCATGGGTTTCCCAAGAGTATTGTTCCAGACAGAGACACCAGATTTGTGGGTCATTTTTGGAGGAAATTGTGGAAGAAAATAGGTACCAAACTAAGTTTCAGCTTAGCTTATCATCCTCATATTGATGGAAAAATTGAGGTAGTGAATATGAGTCTGGGAAATTTATTGAGAAGTCTTGCAGGAGAACGTCCCAAGCAGTGGGATCATATTTTTCCCCAGGCAAAATATGCATATAATGACTCACCAAACAGGAGCACAGGGCAGAGTCCATTCCATATTGTTTATGGAATGCACCCCAGAGGAATATCAGAGTTAAGAAATCTGGGAAAGGCAGAGCTGAGGAGTGCAGATGGTGAGGAATTTGCTTCAGAGATCCAGGCCATACATGAAAAAATGAAACAACAACTACAAGGCAACAACATCAAATACAAAAAAAGAGAAAACTTGAGAAGAAAGGAAGTTCATTTTGAAGTAGTAGATCATGTTTTGGCACACTTGATAAAGGAGAGATTCCCAAAGAAGCAGTACAAAAAATTGAAGTTCAAAAAGATTGGGCCATGCAAGATACCTAGAAAGTTTTCTGCAAATGCTTATGAGATTGAATTACCTCCTAATGTTGGAATATCTCCCATTTTTAATGTTACAAATTTGTACAAGTATAAAGATGATGGTGCAGAAGAAAGTTCAGCATACAAGAAACATATTGAGTGGAAAGAACAGCTACCACTAGCGTAACCATTGCAACCAGAGAAGATATTGGATAAAAGACAATTCAGAAGGACCAGAGGACAAGAGTACTTTCAGTACTTGATCAAATGGAAGGATAAGCCAGAGGAATATGCCACTTGGATGACAGAAGAAATGTTGCAGAAGGTAGGAAAATTAGTGGAAGAGCTCATGGACAGGAGCCCATGAAGAAAATTTCCCTCAAGAGTCTAATGCAGGGGCATGAGACACTAGCCAACAATGTAGGAGGTTTTTTCCACATGTTGTGGCTAGGAGGGTTCGAAATCACTTGAATTGTAACAGCTAGGTGTCAGTACCCCAGCTGACTGTATTATTTAGCTTAGTTAGAGTTAGTGGAAGTCGAATAGTTCAATTAGTCTATCTGTCACATTTCAGTTAGTTGAATAATTGTAATTAGGCTTTTGGTTTTCTAAAACAGTCCTCGCAGAGGAACCGAAGAGTCACACTATAATGTATATAAATTGAATCCTCGGATGTATCGAAAAAGAGGAAGATAGGAATAGAGGAAGGGAGGAAGATAGATTTCTGCAATAAACTCTGTGTGTTAAGAATTGTTTCCAGTTAAATGATTTCAGAGCCTATTTGCCATTGTATTTCCTCAAACCGCTAATTGTGCGAAATTGTTTAATTGTGAGACAATTGTACGTTGGTTCCGGGTGGAATCGTTGGATGTGGTGGTTATATAAGTCCGCACTTCTCTGTCTATTTCCCCGTAATTGTTGGGATAAACCCTAGTCATGAACTCTGTTTAATGGTAATAGAAATCCCGCTCAATAAAGGAATTTACGTTTGTTGTTGTTAATTGGAATTTCTTAATGGGGATCAGAACCTGAGTTAACAAACGGAGCGGATAAAAGAATAGCACAAACTAGACGTACACCCATGGTCAAGCACTGTACCAAACCCGCGAGTGGATTTACAAAGGCAGATTGCCCATATCACACCGCTTTTGGTGTATAAGCGGTATTTTCCGGTTGTGGAGCGATTCCATAGCTCTGTTGACGCATGGCGAGGTGGACCCCCAGAAAACCACCATTTAAAGCGCGCCATCACACATTAACCTTCGTACCAGGATGCCGAGCGATATTGCCGAGAGACGTTGATCTGGGAAAGGGCCATCGGACGGTGGTCACTTGCGGTAGATGCGTGAAAGATAAACGAGGTGTGCGAACGATAAGTGAGGTACGGTGCATGCGTTTGATTGGTCCATTGACCGTAGAGGTGGGGTCCAGAGCCAAAGGTGTATTATAAATTATTTGTTTAAAAAGCGTGGAGTATTAATATAAAGTGCGAAGGATTAAACTTTGGTTATAAAGGCTCGGAGGTAAATACATATGCCGGGAGATATATTTAAACATTCAGAGTTTTGATTATATTTATTTTTCAATTTCTTTGAAATTGATAAATAAATTAAAAGAAGATTAAGGAGACCATGTGGAGGCGAACCAAGTATCTGAAAGGAGAATGCGGACAGAGCCACGACGACAGTTGACCATCTCTCCGTGGGGCTGACCTTCAGTTTTGTTGCGTCAGTGGCATTGTTGTTGTAGAATGGTTAAGACATTTTTTCCTAATTAGCTCCTTTCTGAGAGGTTCATTAAGTCCCTATTACCATCTATAACTGAGGATGTGGCTAAGGGTGGCGTCATCATTGAATAGCAGGTCATTGCTCGTGCCCAATATTTAGACTTGATTTATACTCAATCTGGCATGCTTTATGAGAAAATTCCCAACGCGTCGTGATCTAGTTTTATTGTTCCTCCTCCATCAAAGGAATTTCATGTCGAAGACGGTATGATTGGTACTGCAAGAACATATCACACTACTGCATCTGATCCTATCCCTTCTTCCAAAATCCATGCCATGTCATCTGAAAAGGGAAAAAGTGACAAGCAACCTGGAAGTAAGAAAAAAGGGAAATCAAAGAAAAAGAAAACTTCTACCCCACAGGAAGTATCATGTGATCAATCATCTAGAAATGCGAAACCTCGTTATCCATGCATAATATGTAATGAGTAACACTTTTTCTAGTATTTTCCTCACCGCACTGAAGTCTCAAAAATGGTTAAGACCTCACATGTGTCAGTTGTGTTGACAGATCTATTTCCGAATCTAGACACGAATTTGGTTGCTACAGATCCAGCTTCTAGATCCAAAGTGCTTATGCTATCTGTCACGAAGCCATCGATAGATGTTTTGGTGTCAATGCATAATAAATATTACGGTAGTCAAGCTACTGATCAACCTACTACCTTGACCACAAATCCATCCACAGAATCGATACCACCACCTACAATTCCTGAATTGACAATCAAGCCACCCAAGGGAGTTGTTCATAAATTGAAATTTAATCCTTGAGCCAGAGATGCTCAGAATTTTAATATAGTTTAAGATTTGGCTCAATCCCCTTCAGCTATGTCAGTGCTTAAGGAGCTACAAAATTTTCCCTCCTAGAAGCAGGCTTTATTATCAGAAATTGGTGGAATTGATCTGACTGATTCTAATCTCGTAGTCTTTAATCATACGGGCTATTAACCACAATTACCAGCATAATTGGCATTCTCCATCCAAGTAAATGTTCTCAGCCACCTTTCTCATCGTACTATTATTGATGAGGGAGCATCTACGTGCATTATGTCTCTAAATTGTTGGAAGTCACTTGGTTCGTCGTGCCTCTCTCAATTGCCAACAACGTTGAAAGCTTTCGACGAATGTACATATAAGCCTTGCAGTATTATCAATAACCTGCATGTTGAACTAGGGGAAAAACAATGAATGTTGAAGTTGAGGTCATTGACGGACCCTTGACTACAATATTCTACTTGGAAGGCCATTGGTATATGCTATGACTGTGATCGTTTCTACATATTTTAGAATGATCATCTTGCCATATAAAGGTGTTATCATAGTCATCAATCAGATATCCTTCTTTGCCTCCAATTACCAGGTAACCGGAAGTGTTCCGTTAGTTCACGCACCCCAACTCGCACTTCAGAACATTGGTGTAGGACTCTTAAATGATTCCACTCTCATGGGAACCTTTACATTACCGTTGCTTGCGATGTAGGCGTAAATTGCAAGTATAGAGACCTGCTACATGATCTCTTCCACTCCATCTGGCTTAAGGAAGAGTACGGGTGATTTTGAAGTTGTTATGTTGGATGATTTTTTTCCACCCATCCCTATTGAAATGGCATAGAAATCAATCTATTTGGATTGGGTGACGAATCCGAAATCATCATCGCCGGTCATTTGAGTTGATTGTTCATTAGATTAAGGTACTCCATCTGATCTTTTTTCCTCAAATTTCTTGAAAAATGAGAATATTATGGAAACCATGATGTTGAAAGGAGAACCATGGGAAGATTATCGTCATCGTTCCCATCTTCCATATTATGAAGAAGATAATGTTAGTGAACTATACCACCCATTGATCAAAAATTTATTTTCAAAATATTTTCCTATTAATGCAATCGATTCCAAGAAAAAATTATCAAATATTGAAGAAACCATTTCTATCAATATTTCAACCAAACAACATTGTAGAGAACATTCATGTCAACGTGTCTTGTTCTCCATCAAAAATAGAAACATGTCACTCTCTCTTTCATGAATTCAGTGATGTATTCGCTTGGTCTTATGAGGAAATTCTAGGCATAGGTACTAGTATCGTTGAACACACTATTAAAACGTACCCTGATGTCAAGCCAATACATCAACACCTTCATCCTATTCACCTGAAGAAGGCCACTGCCATTAAAATAGAAGTTGAATAAATTTTGCATGCTGGTTTCATTTACCCTGTTCCGCTAATTGGGTGGGTTTCCAACATCGTTCTTGTCATGAAAAAACAAGGAACCATCAGAGCGTGTGTCGATTATCAGGATGTCAATCTTTCTTGTCCAAAAGACAACTATCCTACTCCCTTTATCATCCAGATTATTGATGATTGTGCTGGATGCGAAATATTTTTGTTCATGGATGGATTTTCCAGCTACAATCAAATCAATATACACTCAAAGGACCAATATTAGACAACATTAATCTGTCCTTGGGGCACATTCTCTTATAGGAAACTACCATTTGGTTTAAATAACGTTGGGGAAACCTTTCAGAGAGCAATGTATTATGCTTTCAATGACATCAAGAACATTGTTTAGCCCTATCTAGATGATTTACCCTGATCACTCGATGCATTTGAGAGCTATATTTTTACGCTATCGACACTACAAAATTTTCCTCAATCCACATAAATGTGTGTTTTGTGTTGGTTCTAGTCATTTGCTAAGATTCATCATCTAAAAAGAAGGAATTTGAATAAACCCATTGAAGGTCTAGGCCATTCTTGATTTTCTTGCATCATCAAATTTTTTTCAGTTACATAAAACTCAAGGAAAGGGTAACTTCCTAACGAGGTCCATACCCAACTACGCCAAAATGGCTAAAGGATTTACTCAGCTCTTGAAAAAGGGGATTCCCTTCCATTGGGACCAAGTTGTGCAAGCTTCTTTTGATGTTGTCAATGATACTCTTGTCCAGGCATCATTAATGTATCCCCCCAATTATCAGAGTGATTATTTATTATATATCTCCATGGATGATACGACCATTGGTAAGGTATTTCTCCAAATAGAAAATGAGATAGAACATCTGATCTATTATTTGAGTCGTAATCTCAATGATACGGAAGTAGAGTATTCGTACGTAGAAAAG
The DNA here is from genome assembly GCA_034641835.2 of Pinus albicaulis. Lineage (NCBI taxonomy): Eukaryota > Viridiplantae > Streptophyta > Pinopsida > Pinales > Pinaceae > Pinus > Pinus albicaulis. The sequence goes on along the minus strand of CM076579.1, from coordinate 941,188,805 downwards.
ATTGCCTTGGCAGTTTTTCAAGCTACCCAAAGATTTCGCTACTATATCCTGTTCCGGAAGACCGTTATAATTTTGAATTGCAACCCCATGAATTATATTTTATCATGTCAATTGCTGGGGGGAGAGTATTGAAAATCGATTGTCATTCTGCAGGAATTTGATTTGGAATTCATGAAATCCAAGTCAAATAAGTCTTTAGTTTTGGTTGATCTTATCTGTGACCTTCCCTCTGATAGTACTACTACTACGTTGGAAACATCTATTCCTGACGAGTCTCTGTTGCTGATTGGATCATCTGATCCTTGGTATGGGGAATTTATCATCTATCTCCAGACCCAGACTTTTCGGCTTGATTCCTCTCACTCTGACCAACGATGTATTTAATGGAAAATTTGAGGCTATTATCAAGATTCTTAAATGAATGCTTCAACGAATGATAGGAGTTCATAAATGAAACTAGCATTTAATCATGTACTCTGCCTTGTGGGCATACCAAACCTCGGTGAGAAACGCAACTGGATTTACCCCCTTTCAATTGGTGTATGGCCTGGAAGCTATCTTGCCAATCCAATTTGAGATACCATCATCAAAACTTGCAATTGACTTGTTACCTTACACCTCAGATGAAGAAGCGCGTCTTTTTAACCTCATCCATCTTGATGAAACGTGTCATGAAGCCCAATTGGCTTATGAAGCACATAAGAGACATATAAAGGCGCAATACGATAAGCATGTCTAGCCTCGCATTTTCTCAAAGGGTGACTTAGTCCTTCTTTATGATCAGGAAGCTGTTGTAATACGTACAGGGAAATTTGAGCCATTATGGCATGACCCCTATATTGTCAAAATATTTATTGCCTACGACTTGGTGGATTATGATGGAATTCCATTGTCACAACCCTGAAATGGGTTGTATTTGAAACGTTACTATGATTAATCATGAGCGTAGTAATTTTTTGTATTATATTGTATATATATTCTTTTTATTTGCATTCACTATCTTAGTTTATTTTTATAGATTTTTCTTGACGTTAGTAATCTACTTTACATTTCATCATAGATGTCTGAATCTTTGGAACAATTTTTTGGGTATGCTGATGGTACTAGTCGTAGTACACAAAATATATCCTCTACATCATGAGCCATTTTTGCTCCGAATGACAAGTTAGTGAGTTTTCAGTGGATTGGTATCGGTGGATCGAAAAAAAATATCGTTGAGTAAACTAAAGTTATGGTGTTACAACTTACTAGTGTTTATGCTGTTAGAAATGCAACACTGCATCATATGTTCCTAAGAGTTCAAATTTTGGAAAGACATTTTTATTTTATTCAATATCAACACATTTCCAGATACTTGAACACATTGATTGATTCTTTAGCGAATTATGTTATAAACAGACATTTGCAACACATGTAAAGATACATTAACATAATTGAACAGGATTGCACAATAAACATAGGAAAACACGGAAATCAAATAGATAAATAGTTATAGGTTTTTACAAAAATTTGTGTCCAAGACACATTGGTTATCTAGCCTCAAAATGTATGCAACATGTCAAAAGTAAACTAGTGATGCTCATGGCAACATGTTATCTATCTAGCTTTCCTACGCAGTAACTACATCCAATAGTTAGAAACACCAATAGTGTGGCGTTACAGTCGCATGGGTAGCTCTTCGATCTGGAAATAAAGAATCCTGAAGGTTAACCCCTCTATGTGCTTCCAAAGCTCAGTAAGAGTCTCAACCATGTCTAAATCCTAAAGGAATGCTCTCCCAACAACCCTCTCTGCTAGCTCATCCGCTCCATGCTCTTGTTCCTGCACTTGTTGAACTCGACCTACATCTGCATTACATTAAAAATTTATTTTAGTCTTGGGAAAACATAAAAGTAAAAAACATGTATAAACCTTGGAAAAATAAAAAAACATGGTCAAAACATTTTTACCGATTGCACCCCACAATACCTTCTGGTAAAGCTAAGTCTAGATCTCCTTAGAAATCGATGCATGCATATGGATACTCATTGATGGCGATAACCTGTCACCTGAACCAGGTGAAGAATGAAGTCGAGAACATGATGGATGGTTGACCTGTATGTCTATCCATCAGTTCTACCCATCTCTGCATCCTCAAATATCTAGGGTTAGACACACGCAACGTCACATGTTGAGGCTGCATTAGTGGAATCCGCTCTAAGGAAAAATAAATGAAGATCAAACCATAATTGAATTTTTTATTCCTTCCTCCATTTTCCTTGCTCATTTGTTCTTTTATTTGAGAAAGTACAACCTCAGACCAGTTGAAATTTTTTGGTTCCATACACTCTAGCGCATACTGCATATAAGATCTATTCGCTACATGTAGTGTAATGGTACCAGCAATCTTTGTGATCGTGAATAAAATGGTTCTCAATGGAAAATAACGAACATCACAGATGTTTATTTTCCCATCCTTGATTGGCTCTGGCCCTGGATAGAAATACTACAAAATATATTCTCTCATAGTCTCTCCTCCGAGAGCAAACCCTCAGAGAGAAATGGGTAAGCCTCTCCTCAACAAGCATGTCAGAAAATATATGTCCTCCACTGTGATGGGTGTTAGGGTCCCGTGATTTGGCAGATTGGCAAGTCAAATGATAGGGTAACATCAAACCAACTTTGGAGCCCTAGTACCTAGCCTTCCTGGACTCAGAGAGGGCTCTCTCTGTTTGTGAAAAGGATGTAAACCTGCTTGTTTTCTATGTATTTGATTTTAGGCTAGTTGTTAAGTATGTTTTGGTTTGTTTTAGGTTTTTTGAGGGAGAACTGATCAAAGGATAACTAGATCAAAATTTTGTCAGATCAACTAGGCTATGGGGTCGATAAGGTCGAGACAGCCTTAAAGGGTGGACAAGGTATATTGCAGGGCCTATTTGGTCGAGATAAATGGATTCTTTTAGGTGAAGTGAAATGAGATGGACACTAAGTTTGTGAGAGACAAAGAGGTTTTAAGCATCAATAGTTTTACAGCAAACATCCATGTGGTAGGGCTAACCATTAATCACTATAAATGAAACTCAAATTGGCATATGCATAAAATGAACATTTAGGTGATACATAGAAGTATAAGACCCTCTAACTTTGGGAAAATCACTTTCTGACTTTTGGGAAAACAAATAATACAAAAAAAACTCAATCTTTGAAGAAGGAACTCCTAAACATCATATTTTGAGCTATCGGGAACTTTGAAATAATATTGCAAAGCATGGGTAAAGGGCAAGATCAAAACAAGACCTCTTTGGTTTAACTAGGACAATCAAATATTCAGAGTAAGGTTTCAATGACGGGGTTTTGGTTAGCTATGAGTAAGCAGGGCATACCGTAAATCACACTGGATAGCATACATAATAACCATTAATGAAATTAATAACAAGTTCTTAGGGTATCAAAGAGCAGTTAAGAATTCTTTGACATAACCAAGAAAGAAGAAAAACATAGAAACTGTAATGAATCAGGAAACTTAAGGTGCCTCCATGGACATGTCTCAAATCTATTCTTTACTAACCTACAACAAGCAAGAAGCATGAAAACATGTATGATAAACTAAGGAAACATAACAGATAAGGAACACAATACCATTCACCAAGCCATGGAATCCTACAAACAGTCCTTCTCCACCATCCAAGTCAAAAAATAAAATATCCACTACATGAGACAAAATATTTCTTCAAAGCTTGTAATACCATGTATTTTCTCTATAACATCAAGTTCAACCTCTGATTACAATGAATCCTCTTGGAATATATAGGCCAAAGATGAGGAAACCCAACCAAGGCAACTAGAAGGCCATTGGCCAAAAACAAATATCTAAACTTGTCCTTGAGGCTTTGCAAAGCCCAAGGTATAAAATATCCTTAAAAATATCTTAAAATGCTAAAAAATGAAATAAAATTGACTTTACATGACTGAAAAGTGCTAAAAAAGTCTTAACGCGCATTTGGATGAGCATCTTCAGAAATCTGCCTTTTTTGCCAAAATGCTACAGGAGCGTAGTAGTAGAAAATTTCTTGTCTTACAGAGGACTTTTGAGGGACTTCCCGATGTCAAAACAAGGCCCGTGATGTCTTGTTAGAAATCCCTGGATGTCTACTTTCTGGAACTACTTGAGTTTTCCAAAACTGATGCTGTGAAGTCTATCAAAAATGGAACTGAGTGAAAAAAACCAGAAAAGTATCCCTTGCTGATATGTGAGGCAGAAAGCTAAAAAATGACTTTTTTTGCCTCTTTGGGGAACCAAAACACCTCCTTTGGACTTGAAAATTTGTGAGTATCAACCCTTAAATTTAATCCATCCAAAACAATTACTTTCATGGGCTAATGATGCTCCTAGCACCCAAGGCAACACTTTAAAAAATGTGTAATTAAGGCCAAAAAACACAAAAAACAAAATCATGTCAAAATTTTCTCAATTTTGGTGAGCAAGCCCCTTATGGGTTCTTAGAAGCATGCAAGGAAGCTGAGGCCAAGATTTCAAGCCTAGATATGCCTTTCTCCACATTTTCTATTGGGCACCTCTTTCGGGTAGTTTTGAGCTTTTCTTGAGCAAGTTTGAGCTTTCTTCGGGAAAATTGGTTCAATTTCTTGTAGTGCCCGGTCATATTCCTTTGTAGACCCAAGTCTATGTTTACTTTCTCTAATTGATCCTCCAAATTCTTGTTGGCTATTTCAAGCCATGATTCTTTATCATTTTCTATTTCGTGGGCAAGCAATTATGTGAGAGGATAAGATCGAACAAGGGAATCTTCTTCTTCCTTCTTTTTCTCAAAAGCTTTCCTAAGACCCATAGTCCTAGGCCTCTTTCTTACTGGCTTCTGTTCTTTCTCGTTATCATCAAATTTTCCCATATACTCTTCAAGCTTGACTTGTGCTTTGTATGCTTCCCTTTGGTATTTGAATGCCCGGGCCTTATAAACTGCCATTTGACCACTCATTTGTTTATTTTGCATTTGTAGAACATGTATGAGGTCCTTTTACCTTTCTAGATCAGTTTCTAAATCATGGATTTGGGCTTCTCTATTTTGCAAAAGAGCCTCAAGAATTCTAGCTTCATCATCTCCAACATCACTGTATATTTTTATGATGTCAAAATCCCTTTCCTTTTCATGAATACTCTCCTGTTGTTCATATTTTTCTTTACCCTTGCCTTGGATAGAATTCTTTGTCCTTTTTCTCTTTGGAAATTCAAAAATACTCTTCTTAGGCGATTTTCCTCTACTCCTTAGCACTCTAGTGACATTTCTAGTCACTGCTGGAGTGATTTTCTTCTTTGTGGATTTGGTGCTTTTAGGCTTCACCAGTTTTGGAGGAAGAGTCATGGCCCCTTTCCTAGGAGAGGCAACTAGCACATGCTCTTGGCTGTGTTGAGGAGAAGAGAGAGGAGGTTTCATTACTTGCCCTTGTTTGACCTAATTTTTCACATTGCTGCCTTCATCATCATCTACTTTGCTACCCTGCTCACTGTTTTGAGTTTGTTTGGGGCTGCCAGATTCACCTTTATCACTATTTTGAACCTCTTAACATATGTTGCCTTCAACCTCATCAGTTTTGTTTAGAAAATGTTCTTTAGGGTTGTTATCTTCATGATCCTTTTTTGCCGTTTGACCATCTTTACTGTCTGCATGTAGACTGCCTTGTTTACCCTCACCACTGTCTTGAACTTGTTGAGGGATGCCTTCATTATGACTATCTCCTTTAGACTCTATGTGTGGGCTGCCACCATGGTCACTTTTCATGTTGTCACCTCCCTCACTATCTGTTTGAGGGTTGTTTTGTTGTTCATCATCAATACATTGCACCTCTTCTTCACTGCTCTGTTTCTCTTCATCACTAGTTTGCTTCTTGTCACTTTGCCCTTCCTCATCACTAGTTTGCTTCTTCTCTTCTTCACTCTCAATCATAGGGGATTTTTTCATTTTAGGAGTAGATTGACTAGAAGAGGGAGAGACATGGTGAGTGGATGGTGAGGAAGGCACATGAGATGGGCCATGAGATGAAGAGGCCATAGCAAAATCGGGATGGGAGATGAAGGATTCCCAAGAAACTCATTTTTTCTCAAGTTGATGGAGGATGATGCTCTTGATAAGGGAATGATGAAAAAAACAAGCTTGTTTTTGAGCGGAGGGCTTCTTTTGGAAAGTTGAGGCCGTCTTGTCAATGCTTCTGCAGAGGAAGAAAGGGAGGTTCAAAAGCTGGGTCCCGGTGAAGTGCATCAATAGTTGGATATGATATGAATAGACTCTAGAGTATCTCCCTTCACATGTAAAGTATCTCATGATGACCTTGATGAGAGGCACATAACTGTTCAATAAATGAAAAAAGGGGAAGATGGCCTTGCCTTCATTTTGGTAAGCAGGTTTCAGAAAAGGCTTGTAGTGATCCTAGTTCAAATAGGCTTGCTTGAACCATTTCTCACCAAGATAGGGGATCTTGGTGGCTTTTGATACTGCTTTAGGAATGAGAATAAAATCAAGGACTGCTATGTGAACTTGCCTTTCTTGCAACCTGAAAGCAAAAAAATGTGTCAAGGGAGGGTATTTTTGACTTCTTGAACCCTTTGGAAAAAATAAAGGCACCCTACTTCATTAAAATTAAAGAGAACTGAAGGGGATTCATTTATCTCCTGAGTTGTAATAGGCTCAAATCTATTGTGATATCCACTTTTGTTTTCCTTCCTTGGAGGCATTTTTGGTTTTGATACACTTTACTGACTTACCAAAACAAATGTTCAAATGATCACTGAAATAGGTCCTCAGTCAAACCCTATTTTCATCTTTGTGAGACTGAGTTTTGTCTGTAGTTGGCAAACAAGTTTTCGTTAAGTGAAAATAAATTCCCTTTCCTTTTGACACTAAAACTCTTTTCCCCTTGAATACTGTGTTTTTCTTTAGCTTCTCTCAACAAGAAACCCCTTGAAAATAAACATTCCTCATTTATCACTATTTCTCTGTATCTTAATAAACATGGAAGTTTTAAGAGTAACTGTGTTTTATTTAAGCACTGGCAGACAAATTTTTGATTTTGAGAGGAGGTCTGTTATCCCTTTAACACACAATTTTTCTTCTCTTATCACTATTTCTCTGTGATTTTTAAACAAATAGAGTACCCTTGAAAATGGATATGTTTCCTCTTTTGAAAATCACTGTTTAAGGGACCCTTTTTAAACTGACAAACAAACCTTCTTTAAAAATTGTTTCTTTGTCCTTTTAAACAGACATGCTACTCATGATAATAACAATGTTTCCTTTTAGAAAATCACTATCTTTCTTTCCTAGGCTGACAAACAATTTCTTTGATGAAGATAGTTCTATTTCCCTTTAGCAAAAATGTTTTTCCTCTTTGCAGAACTTTAATTTTCAAACTTTCCTTCAAAACAAAAATTTGGCCAAGAAAACTAAGTACCTCTTTAAGAAATGTCTTTTGATGTATTTGGAGATGATCTCCTTGTGAACAAGTCTAGTTTTAAACACCTTGAGGGCTCCTGCTCTTTGCTGAAACTCTTTCTAGTGTTGGCCCGGGCGGGCAAACCGTCGTTCAGGAGGCCGTTCAGAGCTGGCCCGAGCGATGGGCCATTCAGCGGTGGCCCAGCGGGTCAAATATTGGCCATGCATATGTACAGATGGGAGGTGCAAGGAATTTTTATAGAGGTATGAAGTTTGCAGAGGAAAGGGGGGGGCAATTTATCGGCGGCCCCAGTAGTTGAAAAGGGAAAATGCGCATGGGCATTGCGTTCAGAAATGGGCGTCGGGCCGTTCAGAGATGGGTGTGTAGAGGTGAAGATATGACTGTTGTGTGGATTAATCCATCTTGCGGACAAGACTAATCTCCCTAGTACTAAAAGTATATAGCAAAAAACAGCCAAATAAAGTAATCTTTCTCTAAGAATTTATGATTTACAAAAAGCTCTATAGAGGTGTAAAAGACTTACCATATGTCGAGTGCTTGTTTGAAGTCGTTTTTGTCCCTTGTGCACTTGAAGGAGTTATCTTCGTAAACCTGCAGTCACAAACAAGAAAAATATTAAATAGCACCTATATAGACATCATCATAAACCATGCTTATCATAGTGATCAAGGAATCTATGAAATAAACCATTAACTGACAGCTTATTGAGAAAAATGAGTATATTTGTATTAATTTCAAAAGAAAGAAAACCTTACAACTTGAGCCTTGATGTTGCACAGGCCTTCCCGGGGTCCGAAGCAGGAGTCTCCTCTACTTTGATAAGCTCTACACTCCTCCAACCAAGACAAATAGAGGTATGTAATCTCCCCTCACAAAAGTCTTAGTTAACTGAGTTTGAATCTCAACAGCACTTAGCTTTAAAAATTCTAAAGCTTCAACCCCCTTTGAGGCTACCCAATGCCTCTTTTTATAGTGGAAAAGAAGAGGTTTTAGTTCCAACTATGAAGGGATAGAATCCTCCTTCAAAGGGATAAGCTCCTCACATCAAGGGGTTAGCTCCATAAGGTAAGGGATACATGAACCTCATAAGAGCGGTTCTGCCACCGCAAAATATTTTCTAGAAGCTTCCAGAATTTATTGAAAGTGAAATTTTTGGAATTTACTTGCACCTTTTTTATCTTTATAGGGGTCCGCACTTATAACATATAGAAAGTGTGTTCAGGTATGCATGAGACTTGAACATTAGGTGCGGGACCGCAGGAAAGATAGAGAGAAAGTGCGACACCAAAGTTTAGGAGATTTTTAGGAACTTTTCTCTTATTTTCAAGGCTTGACATGAGGAACTGATATGTTATACTTGAAAAGGGGGAAAGTATGAGTAATAATGAGCCCATACACATAGCAGAATGTCAGGATGACAATTTTCAGTGTAACATATTGCCCCCTAAAGTGCAAAGTCTAGAATAGATGAAGCTGAAGTCTGTCATATATGAAGAGTGCAGTACTTTATCATTTCAAGTATCATCCAGTGGACACCCCAGTCGGAACCTGTAAAAACATTCAATGCAATATATATATATATATATATATATATATATATATCATCGCTAAGGTAGGAATTCCCATACTCAGATCAAAACTAACTAGAAACTGATTCAAACTGTTTTGATACAGGAATGATTTTGAGTACATCAAAGTATAGACATGTGTAGACACAGTATGGACGCAACCATCTGTTTATAAATAGTCCACTGTATAAATGATAACAAAATTCCTCGCAACCTGGATGGTAGAAACTGGATCCAGGGTCTTGATTTCTGCATCTCGAACTAGTACGGTTCTATCCATGTGAATGAATTTGTCGAAGTCGAACATGGTAGAAACCACTTGATTACCAGTCAATGATGTAAATTGTTAACAAGTGTGAGAGTAACCACCAGTAATTTCAATAGCTCTCAAAGTACTCAGTACAATCCATGAAATGTGAATGAATGAGCTGAAGTCAAACATATCACGGAATCATTCGATCGAAGGTCAATGATGTAACCTGTCGTCGAAGGTGAGAAACCTTCCATTGAAGCATGTAGATTTCAAGGTACTAACGATTTCTAGATCGAATTCCTAGATAATGAGTTGTCGTCGATAGAAAGTGATCTGTTGTAGTCAAGCCCACAACACGAAATCATAGATCAAGTTTTGAAAATATATTGGCAAGGACTGACTCAAGGATGGTCAAGATGGATGATAGATATTTTGCAGATGAATGGTTTATTTGAACTGTCCTCTTGAACACATAACGAAACTGCAGATGGTTTGGTGACAATTAACCCAAAGCTAATACCCAGAAACCGGTTGAAGACTTTCAATGTGGTTTGATTAACTGTTAGGTAAATGATTTCCCAACCCAGGTGAATGAAAGTGTCATGTTCAAGAGTGGTTAACTGGATTTTCAAAAAATTAAAATACAACAAACAAGTCCATTTTTCTCTCTTTTCCCCCACCATTGCTGGCAAGTACCTCTTTATTTTTGACAAGCTTGAGGAGGATAACATTTTATTGTTTATAAGCTCATCCTTCGGATGAGTCCAACTTAGTTTAAGATTCGAACCCTAAGAAGGAGTGGTTCGTTCTTGTTTAAAATTGAACAGGTCCTTTACTGTTAAATTTTAACGAGTCCAGTATAGGAGAAACTCGGTGTTTTTCATTTTTAGGGAGTCAGAAGAAAAAACTTAAGAAAACTCCATGGGTGTACTTTTTCATAAATTTAGTCTCTCGAGCCGTAAAAAGGATAAAATAATGTGGGAGAGAACTCTATTGACCGTATTTAGTCAACGTATACCTTTTTTCGTAAATAATCCATTTCAGTCCAGAAAAGGGGTAAAATTATACTGAAGGGATGATCATTCATTTACTTTAACGAGTTCGAATAATCAAGTACTCAACAATATTTTCATGTTTAGAGAGTCTGAAAAGGGCTTAAAAGAGGACTCCAAGTTTTCGCTTTTTCGTAAAATTTTTGAAAGAGTCCGAAAAAAGTGATAAAAGTATGCTCTTTGTTGAAAAATGATCAATTCTCCTAAAAAATCCAATTTCTGCACAAAAACTTGAAAAATTACACATACTTGTTTAAGATAAGTAAAAATGCTTTCAAAAATACCCTTTTTAAAGTGAAAAATAAACAAATTATAAATTTATCTATTCGAAAAAGCTTATAAAAAGGACTTTTTCAACTTCGTTTTTACCGTTCAAGTTCAGAGTGAAAAGTAAAAGCTTTTGGGTAAAAAAGTTCCTGTGAAGATTCTAGAAAATCCGTTTGACGAAATCGAGAATCGTCAGTCCCAGGTAATCCACGACCTCCTAATCTTGCATTTCATCCGTTTGAATTTCATTTTTAGGCTCTAGATTTTATTTTTAAGGGAAAAATATGGTTTAAGAAATCGCCTGCGGAGGTCCGCAGGTGAAACACATGGGCCCTGCGGACCCCAAATTTTTCCTATGTAGAAAAAAGTCTTGGGTCCGCACTTGTCCCACAACACACGTGTATTCCTACGTACTGTGTATGAAGACAAAGTGAGGTCCCCACGCATTTAAATTTCAAAACCAAATTTCTCATTTTCCACCCAAAAATTTTCAAATTAGATGGTTCTAACATATCTTTTTATGCATTGTAGGATTAACAAGATGCTAATTTGGAGAGAACGTGAGAATGAGGACATGAATGATGCCACAATGCACCATTTTCTCACAATGCAAGCATTAAGAGCATGCGGTTTATATAAATTCTGGGCCATCCAGGGCATGAGGGCACAGGTAGACCTCCTAACATGGCTAGTAAACAGATGGAACATACAGGACCAGTGTTTCATTATTGGCGGCCACCGGCTCGAAATTGAGCTGGAGGATATTTATTTTCTGACTGGTTTGTCTAAGAGGGTGAACAACTTTCCTTGTTTGGGACTAGGCCAGGTGGCCAGACTGTCGCTAGTCTTCGACAAGAATTATGTAATGATCAGGTAGACCCCAGGGATAAACGGATTGACATAAAAACTATCATCTGTCCCGAGCTGAAAGTTATTGCGTTCACTATTACCAGACTGTGTGGGAGTGCAGCACTGCATGTGGCTACTGGTTCCCAGGTGCACATTGCTGTGGAATATTTTCGAGGCACCATTTTCAACTGGTGTGAAGCTGTGTTGGGCAATGTAAAAGGCCAAATAACTAGAGAAAAAAATGGCAAACTAAATAACTTTGGATATGGATCCATCATTGTCACTTTTTCTCTAGAGAGGATCCCCATGTTAGCTTCGCAGAGTATTCCTGTCGATGTCGGTCGACCTCGAGAACCTAGGATGGTTCATTGGGTTGCATTGATGACCCATCACGGTATTGAGGGTGCTAAGATTGTTCGATTTCCTCCTTCATATTTTCGTTGGCTGGAACGCCAAATTTTTGTTATAGAGGATTTTCCATACGCCGGGATAGATTTCCGCAGCTACCGAGAGATGCCTCTGCTAGTAGGGGAACAATGGAATGAATCAGGTAAAATCATTTTCAACAATTTCTAGTTCTAATTTTTTTTTTTTTTTAATCGTCTTGAAATTTAATAACCAAAATTTTTGAATATAGATGTGGGCCCACAACGACTAGCCCATCTCCAACCTTATGAAAGAAGACAACCAGTTGCAGTTGCACCAACCCCATTAGGCCAATCAACAGAGATCCTGTCTGATTTAGAGCATCACCTAGAGCATCTGACTCTAGACATTCTAGAGATGGACATAGATGAGATTTCACTCAGATTACAGAGATACGTGATTGGTGTTCCGGGACATTTTAGGAGGTTCCTGTGTAGGGTGGCCCAGGCAGTGGTCTCTTATTGTGATCACCATTAGTGATGGGATGATCGTGTCATAGACTCATATTTTTGACTTTTTGTGTTACCATTTTGCCGATCATAAGGTGTTTCCAACCTATAATCAAAGACGATGTATATTTTTTGAAACACTTGTATACTATGATATATCATTATTTACCGGATATCTGTGCACATGTTATGAATGTTGTTTGATTTACTATTTTGATCATTGCAAATGTCGATTTATCATACTAGAAGAAACTGCATCTGCTAATGTATTTAAATGTCTTGGAATATGCTGATATTCAATGTAATCAAATTCACGTTCCAAGAGACGAACTCTTAAAAATAACTGTAATAACACTGGATTTCTAATGGCATAAACCCTATTGAGCTATAATGAAACAAGTTTAGAATCCAACCTAACAATCAAACTCCGAATTCCAAAAGATATGGATTCAGATAATAACTCAATCACTGCACTATACTCTGAAATGTTATTCGTTGTTTGACCAAGGCTTACCCCATGCATGGATACTAACTCGTCAGAGGGTGAATAAATTACCCAAGCTGCGGAAGAAATGTTCCGTGTACTATGACAAGCACCATTAGAAAAACCAATGTAAGTTTGAAGAGACGTCGACATCTGCAATATCAAGAGTAAAACTCAGATAAGCAGGAATAGTGACAAAACACACTTCTAAACTAGGCACACTTTTCTAATATAAAACACACCAGCAGTAAAGAAATCTAATCTAATTAAATCTCCACACCATGTTTAAGCATAATATCTCTTTAGATAAAGCCCATTTCTAGGTTTATCTAAAGGGACACCGTCAAAATCTATCAGCTCATAGGCCCCTTTTCCCAGCTTTCGCTTAACAATGAAAGGACCATGCCACATAGGCACGAATTTTCCAGCTCCTAGCTTATCGTTGGCTTGATCATAAACTAAGACTAGGTCTCCTTCTGAAAAATTTCAAGGGGTAACACTTCTATCATACTGAGCTTTTATCCGTTTGACATGAGCCTCGTTTGCTAATGCAACATTTCGTCGATTCTCATCTAACTGAGCCAAGTACACAAAACGTTTCTCCTCTTCAGACGTAGCTGGAAGTAATTCTATGGCTAATTTCAAAGACGGAATTTCGCACTCAATTGGTAACACAGCCTCCAAACCGTAAACCAGTTGAAAGGGAGTGAAACCAGTTGATGTTTTTACCGAGGTTCGATATGCCAAAAGTGCTGAAAATAACATGGAATGCCAATTCGTTTTGTGAATACCAATAATTTATCTAATCATAATGACTAAAAATTTATTGATAGCTTCAACCAAACCATTAGCTTGCAGATAATGCAGAGTGGAACTATCATGGCGCAGGCCAAGGTGATCTGTCAGTTCAGTCATCATGATATTCCGAAAGTGACTTCCATGATCTGTAATAATGGCTTTAGGAACACCAAACCTAGCAATTATGTGATTGAATACGAAAGTTGCAGCAGTCTTGCCGTCAGCCGAAAATGTAGGCATCACCTTGGCCCACTTAGTAAAATAATCTACTGCTAAGATAATATACGCATGCCCCCCGGCTGAGTGAGGGTTACATGTAATAAATTCAATACCCCATTTTGTGAAAGAACCGACATCAATTATAGGGTGAAGAGGAGCGGGTGGCGCATGCATCTTACGATCAAAAAGTTGACAATTGTGGCATTTCCGGACTGCATAAATACAATCTTTGAATAACGACGGCCAAAAATAACCAGCGCGCAATATCTTTTGAGCTGTGGCATACCCAGACATATGACCGCCACATGCCCCAGAATGGCAGTCATTTAAAACCTTCTCAGCTTCTTCATGAGTAAGACAGCGTCGGAAAATAGAATCCGCACCACGACGATAGAGTGTATCACCAATAATATTGTATTGCTGGGATTGGAAACGTATTTTCCGTCGCTGAGATCGTGAGATTTCAGGCCGAAAAGATTGGGTTTGGAGATAAATGATAATATCCCCATACCATGGATCAAGTGTACTGAGAAGAAAAAAAGATTCGTCCGCAATGGGCTCTTCTGCCACAGTTTCAGTATCAGTTGAGGGGAAATCACACATCAATTCCGCGAAAACCAAAGATTTCTTTGCCTTGGATTTTTCAAACTCCAAGTCAAATTCCTGCAGGATAACTATCCATTTGGAATACTTTTCCCCTAGCAATTGTTTGGTCATGATGTACATCATAGGGTTACAGTCAGAAATTATTGTGGTTTTGCGTAATAAGATGTAGTGTCTAAATCTTTGAACAGCTTGAACAGCAGCCAAGGCCAATTTCTCCACATGTGTGTATTTAATCTCAGTCGGATGCAGATTTTGACTAAGATAGTAAATCACATGTTCAGTTTTAGATTCGTCTTCCTGAACTAAAACCATCCCAATTGTGGAATGAGAGGTGGCGAGGTACAAAACGTAGTCCTGGTTGTAGTTGGGAGGATGCAATAATGGTGCATGGGTCAACGTGTGTTTAAGTGCATTAAAATATCGATCAATGATCTCATCCCAAAAGAATGGAATGTTCTATTTCAGCAACCGGGTAAAAAATTTTGTTAGCTCGGCGTAGTTAGGAATGAACCGACGTAAAAAGTTTGCTTTCCCCTGCAAACTTTGGAGTTGGCGCAAAGTCAAAGGAGGAGGTAAATTGACAATAGCTTCGACCTTCGACGGATCAATGCGAATGCCTGCTTTCGAAACAACAAATCCCAGTAAGCGACCCGATTCTACACGGAAAACACATTTGTGTGGATTCAACCTAATTTGATAATGCCTACATCTCATAAATATAGCTCGTAAATGAGTGAGATGGTCGGCCCTATGTGATGAATGAGCAGGTAAATCATCGAGATAAGGCTGTACAATGTGCTTAATGTCATGAAATGCGTAAGATGTAGCCCTTTGAAAAGTTGCTCCAACGTTCTTTAATCCAAAAGGTAGTTTGAAATAAGCAAATGTTCCCCATGGACAAATGAAATCTGTTTTTGGCTGATCAGCAGGGAGTATGTTTATTTGATTGTAACCGGAAAAACCATCCATAAAGGAAAACATTTCACTGCCGGCACAATCATCGATTATTTGATCGATATAGGGGGTTGGATAATTGTCTTTGGGACAAGCTCGATTAATATCCCTATAATCGATACATACTCATATCGTTCCTTCTTTTTTAGTAATAGGAACAATATTTGATACCCACTCCATTAAAGGAATTGGATAAATAAAACTTGCGCGAAGTAATTTTTCAACTTCGGCTTTGATAATAGCAGCTTTTATAGGATGTATTTGACGTAAATGTTGATGAATAGGTTTGGCATCTAGGTAAGTCTTGATTTCATGTATGATAATTGACAGATCAATTCCTGGCATTTCTTCATAGGACCAGGAAAACACATCACAAAATTCTTGAAATAGGGCTTTATAAGTTTGAATTTCATCTTCTGTACAACAAGCACCTATATGAATGTTTTCAATTATTCCTAGATTTATTGAAATGTCAATTGGAATTGTTCGAGAGATATTTTCCAAATTTAACTCAGAATCAGGATTTTGCAATGGATTCTGCGGTTCTTTGACATATTCAGCAATAAAAATAGAAGCGAAATCATCTTCACAATTATCCATCTCAAGTAAAAACGAAGATCGTTGATGTAGATATCCGCATGGTAAATCTTCAACAGACAAAAGTTCACGAATCTGCTCATCAATATGAACAAGATCAGGAAATGTCGTTGTGGCTGAACTAGATATAGAAAGTGATTCCTCAGGGATCCCATTCATTGGATTAGTTTCGGTTGAAGAGGGGTCAGAAAGTGACTGTACAGCTTGATACACAATTTCAAATGGAATCAAAGGCATCGTGCCATCAAATGAATCTAACTCAGAGTCAGACGGTACCACCCAATGATCATCAAACATAATAGTGTCTGATGAAATCATATGAATAGTTGCGGTAGAAGGTGATACGTTAGGAGGAGGAAAGGAAAAAGTTCCTAGTAAACCAGAATCTTTAAGCAAACCTACTCCAACATCCTTGTAAGGGATAGCCGCTTTACCAACATGCTAGATTGTTTCTGTAGAGGCTGGATTGGAAGAAAAATAATTTAACTGATCTATTGTAATGATCCTTCCTTGATGTGGAAATTTTATGAGTCGAAAGACCGAAGAAACAACAACAGGCACATCATAAGACCAACTGCGACCCAGAAGAAGGTTGTAATCTAGAGGGGCATCAACCACTTCCACATCTAGATTTACAATTTTATCTTTGACCCCTATGGGTAAATCCTGCAAAATACCAGAAGGGTGAAAACCTTGGCCATCAAAAGCTTTTAGAATTGTCAGAGATTGATTGAGTGTAGGAGAACCAAGCAATTTCCAACACTGGATCGACATAATACACGTTGAAGCTCCCTCATCAATCACAGTATGAAAGATTGTTCTGTTTTTGACTAACACTGGAATTTGGAAAGCCATTTGATGAGGTAGGCGAGGTGTACTATTTTCTAAATCGAAGATTATAAGGTTTGAATCCTAAACATCGACAGCTCCTATGGCAGACAAAAGTAATTTACACTGTGCTGGGCATGAATGCAGCACTTCCAAAGCCGACATTGCTGAGGGGGAAATAGCTAAATCTTCAACAATGTTGTAATTCTAAGCAGCTCTCGCATGTGGATTGAAATTTGATTTACGAAGAACACCCTTAGCAGGCGGTTTGATTATTAAGTCTGGTTTTGGTTTCTCGATCTGTAGCGGACTAGAAATAGGAGGAGGTGTAGTTGATGTGTTTGTACTAGAAGATTCTGCTTATTTACCATCAACAGGATTCTTAGTACCATAATCTTGTGATCGTGTCACAATCTGTACATGAGACATCATTAGAATAGGTTCTTCTGAGGCATTCAAGATAGAACCAACCATCTTACTATCTTGAGTTGGAAAAGGATCCTTCAAGACATCAGGTTTTTGTGAACCTTTAACGAATTTTGCAACCTCTGCTCGATGTGGGCATTCCTTAGTAAAATGATCCTCGTCACAAATGTAACAAGGATAAAGAGGTTTGTGTTTTTCATCATTGGATTCATTTTTATCACTTTTCTCTTTTGAATTCTTTTTGTTTTTATTCTTCCCTTTATTTTTACCACCGGATTTAGATTTTGTCGTAGATGTCTCTACGACATGAATATCGGCAGAAATTTCGGGGGAAGATTATCCTTTCGGGGAATCAGGTAAAGTTATAATAGGAGAAGAATTATTTGAAGATTTCTTCTTACTTTTAGTATTTACTGTACCAATCATACCATCAGTGGCATGAGACCCTGAAGGAGCTGCAGCTCTTTGACCTTGTTTTGGAAGATCGGGGATTTTTTCATGTAAAGTACCTGACTGCGTATAAACAAGGTCAAGGTACTGAGCTTGAGAAATTACTTTCTCCTCAGTAACAAAACCAGCCTTAGCTACATCCTCAGTGATCTTGGGCAATAATGATTTAACAAACCATTCTGCCAAAATTTGATCCAGAATGTAAACTTTCACCAAACGCCTTCTACGTCGCCATGACTAACTCAATGGTAACTCAATGTACCATTTGGCGGCAAGACCAATAAGAGTTCTTTGGAAAAGATGTAAGAAAATTGAATCATCAATTATTGAATTAGATGCACACCAGAGGTGATAAGTCATCACATGATTTGATGGATCCTCTCTTGACTTACCTTCAAATTTGGGTATATCAATGGGAAACTTATATGGCATTGGTGGCTAGTACAGATAATAGAAAATTGGATCATTCGTAAGGTGCATCAAATCAGGTAAATCTAAAGTTGCAATAAATGGTAATTGACGGTTAGGGCTACAAAAACCTTGAGTAGCCAAAGCAGTTCTAGGAGGAGGATACCCAGGATAACTGGGAATCGAAGTTGCATTAGGAATTGTGTAACCTCCCAGGTAAACAGGATTAACCGGACCAAACTGGGGGTGTTGAGGCTGCTGATAAGTGTAGCCAGGGTACAGTTGATATTGATAATTTGGATTTTTTGAAACGGGACCAAATTGAGGCTGTCCCTGGTACGGTTGATACATGAATTGTGGTTGACTTGTGACCACTGTACTTGTACCAGCTTGTCCCGCAGGCATCTGTACCAAAGTCTGAACTGAAGGTCCTGATTGGGGTATAGAGACTTGAGGGATTTTCACGGATGCAGGGATAGAAGAACTCGGAGCTACAGATACTCTAGAAACAGGTGTTGTAGGTTGAGCAGACGTCGCAGCAGTTGCAGCAGTTTGAGGCGGAGTCTGAGGTGTACTAGGCCCAGACTACTAAACAGAACTAGGTGTAGGAGTTTGAATAGTGGACTGGACGGGTTGCTAAGTTGGACCAGAAACCAAAGGCTGTCCAGGTTGAGAAGGAAAATGCACATCAGGCTGCATAGGCTGTTGATATTGGGATGGATCCCACACCATATTCATTCCGAGGTATTGTCTCGTAGAAGGTTGAATGTAAGGACCATAGCCTGGTTGAACGTAGGGTTGATAAGTAAGTGGTAAATTTCCGGCTCCTTGAATAGATGATTGACCATAAAGCTATTGGAAACCTGGAATTGGGTATTGACCTTGAGGTTGATAACCTTGAGGCACGTACTGAAGCTGTGGTTGATAAGGACTCTGAGGAGCATATTGAGCTTGGGGTTGAACTTGGGGTATGTATTGTCCTTGAGGTTGATAACCTTGAGGTATGTACTGTCCTTGAGGTTGTCCTCCAAAATAATATTCCACAGTTTGTCCTGGGAAAAAGCTACCTTGAGGTTGCCCCCCATGTGGTAACTGACTTCCTGAAGGTTTCCCCCTAGGCGGTAAATGACTACCTTGAGGATGCCCCCCAAGCGGTCACTGATTTCCCTGAGATTTCCCTCCAGGCGGTAACTAACTGCCTTGAGGTTGAGGATTCGGAATATTACTAGACATCATAAATATTTTCTCTGCGTTCGACGTTTCATTTTTAATTCCACTTAAACCAGATGATAACACTTGTTCAATTGGTTGAGGAGTTGCTCCTGAGAAATTACTAGACAAAGCCTGATATCCCAAAGGAATAGAAGGACCATCGTGTAAAAATGCTTCCGGTGTCTGGGAAAACATGGATGACTCTCCTGACATAACGGATGATAGATAGTAACCTCTGGGTGTAGGATGAAATGGAATTCGAGGTGGAGAAAAAGCAAGACCCGGATTCTCTAAAAAGTTTGTCAAATATAGATACCAAGCACTAGTTCAAATAGGGCTGTAGAAAATAGATTTACGCTCCCTAAGATTTAAAGACTGAGGGTATTTGGGAAGAGATAACTCTTTGTCTGGATTAGTAATTTCGTCAGTAGAAATAAGTCTAGATGTAAGATCGTCAGTGACAATATTTCTTACCCTAGGTGAACCAGGATCGCTAGAAGTTGGTGTGATAAATCCCGAGGATGTTTCCAAAATAGAAGGTTCAGTTTTAGGTTCAGAGATTTCATGTTCGTCAGCTAGTTCACTGGAAGGAGAAATACTACCAGTAACTTCAGAAACTGAAATCGGTTCTTGAATGTGTTCTGTTGTGGGTATTTGATGATCAGGATGAACAACTATAGATGAAGTTCAAATTTCTGTTGATCTAATCCTACCACTGCTAGATGATACCAGAGCACGAAGCCCTTCAAGCTGACTTGGTGTATATTCAGGGTGTTTCCCTTGTAGTCTCCGGGATTGTCTCGGCAATTCCGCCACGATTAAATATTAACTAATCACACACAAACAAAGAAAATTTCAATGAAAACACCTAAAGTATCTAAATAAACAAAGAGCTGAATCACAAGATTAAAAATATAAGAGTTCAAACCACACACAAACAGTAACTTCTCGTACTAAAAACACTAGTTGGTGATGAAATCCAACTTAGTAGAAGTTTAATACAGAAAGGGCGGTTGGAACAGTTACCTCGACAACCTGCTTAATGAAACAAACTGGTACAAGTTTCCTCACAAAACCATCTCGTGTGAAGAGAACCCCCCAGAGAGTCCAAGTGAGTCTAGTCGATGTCTGCTCTAGGTACAGTGAGATCTTTCCTTCACCATCACCTTAGGAAATAATCTTAATTTTATGGAAACTAAGGTTACCAACAGTAACAAATATAACTGGGGGAACAGTCTACGATCCGATCCCACGCGTAAGAGCAGAGTAACAAAGCTCAATCGCCTTGAAGGTTCCTCGACATGGTTAATTCGAGGTTTACCGACAAGTGACCCCAGGCTCCTCGACAATGGTTAATACGAGGTTTACCATTTGTAATGCGCGCAAAATCTTCTATCTTCCCCAATGAAACAGAATTGATTGTCTCAAAGGTTCGGACATGATATCGTGATTGAATTCTTTAAGAGAAGCTTCCCAGATTATAAAAAATACAATTGGATTTATTTCCTACTGCAAGATTTGTCTACTTGTTTGTTTTTACTATCTTGGAGAGTTAATTACTCCCTACTCCAAGATACTAGCCTAAGCTATGTTGGTGATAAGAGCCTTATAAAATAAAAAGATTACTTGATGAATTTTAATTAAGTGTTACTTTTACGAGCTATTTCTTAAGTCAATGGGTGCGAAAATGAAACTTTGATGGTGTGAAGACTCGACTTCCAAAAACACTAAAAATGCACCTAAAAATGATAATCAAATCGTTTTCTTTCAATGGAATTCTAGCTAAAGAAAGAGTTGGAGAATGCAATTCTTTTAATAAAAAATTCCTTCTTTGAACATAAAGAATAATTGAAAGAAAATATTTTTGTCTTTTCAACAATAACTCAAAATGAGACAAATTATCAAAGCTCACAACAAAATCCTTTCACTTTCAAAAATTTGAAGCTACAAAAATAAGTTTCCTTCAAAAGAAATCTACAAATTTTTAAAAGCACTCAAAACTACAAAACTAATTTCGAGATCTACAAAATTTAACAATCTACTTGAATAAAAGCTTTAAGATTTTTTGAAGAATGTTTTACTTAGTTGTTTAGAAAACTAAGGATCTATTCGTCCAGAATAAAAAAACAGATAAAAAACACCCAAATATGTTTTTTTTTTTTAATGAAATTCCAAAAACCTATAACAAAGTTTTTTTTGAAGATTTGCAAAGAAATTAGTAGCTCTATTTCTCAATAAAGGATGATTTCACGATAAGGTCAGATTTAGAAAAATGACAAAAATACCAATGTAATATGAGGTACTTCAAACTTCTAATGCTTCGAATCACTACAAAAACCAAGTGAAAAGAAATCCAAAACACAAAACTTCTAGAAAATCATCAAACACCAATACTATTGAGATTCATTCACAAAAGGCTTTTGACAGAAACAATCATCAATCTAGGCAGAAACCAAAAAATCTAAATCAAAATAAAGATAAACTGAAGAAAGAAATCTATATTTTTTCAAAATTTTAACAGGGTCCGCAGGCTTCCAGAAGTAACAGGCGCGGTCCCGCACTGTTTACTTAAGGAAAGTGCGAAACTGTCCGCAATGTGCAAATAAGACAAAGTGAGGTCCCCAGAAAAACTAGATAAAAACATAAAAGATTTCAAAATTTTCAAAAATAGAGAAAACCTAAGCTACCCAGGCAGATATCTATCAATCAAAAATGAGGAAAAACATTTCCTCAAATCAAAATAGAAAGAGAACCAAAAACAACAAGTTCTTTCCCCAGTGGAGTCGCCAATTTGTTGTGTGGATTAATCCGTCTTGCGGACAAGACCAATCTCTCTAGTACTAAAAGTATCTAGCAACAAATAGCCAAATAAACTAATATTTCTCTAAGCATTTATGATTTACAAAAAGCTCTATAGAGGTGTAAAAGACTTACCGTATGTCCAGCGCTTGTTTGAAGTCGTTGTTGTCCCTCGTGCACTTGAAGGAGTTATCTTCGTAAACCTGTAGTCACAAACAAGCAAAATATTAAATAGCACCTGTATAGACATCATCGTAAACCATGCTTATCATAGTGATCAAGGAATCTATGAAATAAACCATTAACTGACAGCTTATTGAGAAAAATGAGTATATTTGTATTAATTTCAAAAGAAATAAAACCTTACAACCTAAGCCTTGATGTTGCACAGGTCTTCCCGAGGTCCGAAGCAGGAGTCTCCTCTACTTTGATAAGCTCTGCACTCCTCCAACCAAGACAAATAGAGGTATGTAATATCCCCTCACAAAAGTCTTAGTTAACTGAGTCTGAATCTCAATAGCACTTAACTTCAAATATTATAAATCTTCAACTCCCTTTGAGGCTACCTAATGCCTCTTTTTATAGTGGAAAAGAGGAGGTTTCAGTTCCAAATATGAAGGGATAGAATCCTCCTTCAAAGGGATAAGCTCGTCACATCAAGGGGTTAGCTCCATAAGGTAAGGGATACATGAACCTCATAAGAGCGGTTCTGCCACTACAAAATATTTTCTAGAAGCTTCCAGAATTTACTGAAAGTGATCTTTTCGGAATTTACTTGCGCCTTTTTGATCTTTACTGGGGTCCACACTTATAACACAGAGAAAGTGCGTTCAGGTACGCATGAGACTTGGACATTAGGTGCAGGACTGCAGGAAAGATAGAGAGAAAGTGCGACACCAAAGTTTAGGAGATTTTTAGGAACTTTTCTATGATTTTCAAGGCTTGACATGAGGAACTGATATGTTAGACTTGCAAAGGGGGAAAGTATGAGTAATAATGAGTCCATACACGTAGCAGAATGTCAGGATGAAAATTTTCAGTGTAACAAGGACAAGCACAATGGCAAGAGGTGAAGAATGGGAATGGCAAGGGCATAAATCAGGTGAGAGGAGGTTGATCAAAGGCTTGAGCAGTCAGATGGAGGCAAAAAAGATAAGGGCACCGCATTTAGGCCGAGTTCTCTGCCGGGTAGGCCTGAACATGAAAACATGTCGCGTTCAGATGGGCGCCGAGCGCCGGGCAAAGGTGTGCCACGCACAAACACAGACACGCCACACTGTCTGTAAAATTCTACGACGACCACCTATAGGTGCGCCGCGCAAGGGTACAAGCGCGCAACACGTCCAAAATGATATAATGCTGTGTAAAAACTCATATTTTCCTCCGTGACTTGCCTTTGCACAACAATGAATGACACTTGCTCGAGCACTTTTATACTTGATGAGGGTTTAAAAATCCTTGCCTCCTTTACCAATTTCGAAATATGAATTCACCTTTTTATCTAATCATTTGTGTGGAAACAAAAATGACTATGTTTTCATGTTTGAGGGTTTTAACTACTTTCCCTTTTTCTAACCAGTTTATTCCTTTGTCAGGTGTCTTTTTAAATAAAACTTGAACATATCCTCATAGGTGATTCTCCTTTGTTGGTGATGCGAAAGAGGTATCTTTCATATGCATTCTCTCTGTTATTTTAGAAAATACTATCAGGGGTAATTATGGATTTTTGGCGAGTAATATAGATACTCTTTGTTCTTTAGGATTTTTGGCTGTATCTTGCACCAAAACAGGGTTGGCGTGGGGGCCTAACTAGCAAAAAGCGCCAGTTGGCGTGACTGTTAGGCTATAAACCGTGCCAATCGAGTTTACTAAGGAAAGGAATGAAAAAGAGCAAACACAGAGTAGATCGGGTCTTGTGGGGGCTGAACAGGGGTTCTACACCAAAAAGGAGGCAAACCAAAAGAGAAAATCAATCAATGAAAAGCCAAAACAACCAAAAGAGACAATACTAACTCCAATTAGATTCCCCAGTGGAGTTGCCAAGTTTTTGGAGAGGTAAATCCCCTCTACGGACAGAGGTGATCCCTACTAGCCCAGATCGGGTCTAGAAACAATCAGGTCACGCAGTGACATAGGTTCCTAGTTATCAAACAACCAAAAAAAATGAATTTCCTACCTCAGGTCCTACGCAATGGTTGTTGAAGAAAGGATGACGCTTCCCATTCCTCGCTTGGCAGATCACGATCCTTCCGCTTTACCCGTCCGAACACCTACACACATGCAAAGGATACAATGATATAC
Source organism: Pinus albicaulis (assembly GCA_034641835.2). NCBI lineage: Eukaryota > Viridiplantae > Streptophyta > Pinopsida > Pinales > Pinaceae > Pinus > Pinus albicaulis. The sequence goes on along the minus strand of CM076579.1, from coordinate 941,164,416 downwards.
CGCGTAAAATATAAATCTTGTAACCATACATCAGTTAGAGAGGATGTAATTCATTGCATCAAAGAAATAGACACATGAATGAAACCATAATCAAAGTCTCTTATCATTAAAATAACAAAATAAATACACCACCCAAAGCTCTGACACTTGATCTTCCTTTGACGGGGTCGACAGTGAAGCACGTCTCAAGGAAGCTTGTCGGAAATGGGACAAAGCTCTCTCTCTTCGGCTTGGCTCTTAAAGGCTGTCTGGCGATAGTCTCTTTGCTACAAGTTCAACTCTTTCTTCTAGCTTGCTAAGGGAAAAATTTAAGCTTATATAGATGGTGGAAGGGGAGTTAGGAGCCCTATAATTATGGGAATGGCCCTATCCTCAAGGAAGCTTCCATGATAGGTGAAAAACCACCTCCCATACATGGAGATCCACTACGAAACCTCCCAACTCATTTTAGAGACTCGTTTAGGATTTTGTCGGAATCAAAATTCCGTAATTTACTTTAAAAAAAACCCCTTATTAAGCTTGGCGCGAGTGAGACACTGGGACAAAGCGCCAGTTGGTGCACCCTCTATGGTGGATTTTCCCCATTGGCGAGAGGGCTGAACTGGCTAGTTGCGCCAAGGCCAAAAGATTAGTTTTAAGGGTTTTGCAAGGAAACATTTCTTCAGAGGAATGATTGTCCATGTCAAGGGCGATGCCATGAAAGTGGTTTCAGGTTATGTGCGGGACGGGGGATTGCAGGGACGGTGACAAAATGCTGTGTAACACCCTTCTTCATCACTAGTTTGCTTCTTCTCTTCTTCACTCTTAATCATAGGGGATTTTTTCCTTTTAGGAGTAGAATGACTAGAAGAGGGAGAGACATGGTGAGTGGATGGTGAGGAAGGTGAATGAGATGGGCCATGAGATGAAGAGGCCATAGCAAAATCGGGATGGGAGATGAAGGATTCCCAAGAAACTCTTTTTTCTCAAGTTGATGGAGGATGATGATCTTGATAAGGGAATGATGAAACAAACAAGCTTGCTGTTGAGTGGAGGGCTTCTTCTGGAAAGTTGAGGCCATCTTGTCAATGCTTCTGCAGAGAAAGAAAGGGAGGTTCAAAATCTGGGTCCTGGTGAAGTGAATCAACAGTTAGATATGATATGAATAGACTCTAGAGTATCTCCCTTCACATATAAAGTATCTCATGATGACCTTCATGAGAGGCTGATAACTGTTCAATAAATTAAAAAAGGGGAAGATGGCCTTGCCTTCATTTTGGTAAGCAGGTTTCAGAAAAGGCTTGTAGTGATCCTGGTTCAAATAGGCTTGCTTGAACCATTTCTCACCAAGATAGGGGATCTTGGTGGCTTTTGATACTACTTTAGGACTGAGAATAAAATCAAGGCCTGCTATGTGAACTTGCCCTTCTTGCAGCCTCAAAGCAAAAAAATGTGTCAAGGGAGGGTGATTTTTGACTTCTTGAACCCTTTGGAAAAAATCAAGGCACCCTACTTTATGAAAATTGAAGAGAACCGAAGGGGATTCATTTATCTCCTGAGCTATAATAGGCTCAAACCTATTGTGATATCCACTTCTGTTGTCCTTCCTTGGAGGCATGTTGGTTTTGATACCCTTTACTAACTTACCAAAACAAATGTTCAAATGATCACTCAGATAGGACCTCAATCAAACCCTGTTTTCCTCTTTGTGAGACTGAGTTTTGTCTTTAGTTGGAAAACAAGTTTTTGTTAAGTGAAAACAAATTCCCTTTCCTTTTGACACTGAAACTCTTTTCCCCTTGAAGACTTTGTTTGTCTTTAGCCGCTCTCAACAAGAAACTCCATGACAATAAACATTCCTCTTTTATCAGTGTTTCTCTGTATGTTGATAAACATGGAAATTTTAAGAGTAACTGTGTTTTCTTTAAGCAATGGAAGACAAATTTTTTATTTTGAGAGGAGGTATGTTCTCCCTTTAACACACAATTTTTCTTCTCTTATCACTATTTCTTTGTGATTTTTAAACAAATATAGTACCCTTGAAAATGGCTATGTTTCCTCTTTTGAAAATCACTATTTAAGGGACCCCTTTTAAACTAAAAAACAGACCTTCTTTAAACACTGTTTCTTTGTCCTTTTAAACAGACAGGCTACTCCTGATAATAACAATGTTTCCTTTTTGAAAATCACTATCTTTCTTTCCTAGGCTAGCAAAAAATTTCTTTGATGAAGATTAGTTCTATTTCCCTTTAGCAAAATTGTTTTTCCTCTGTGCAGAACTGTAATTTTCAAACTTTCCTTCAAAACAAAAACTTGGCCAAGAAAACCAAGTACCTCTTTAAGAAATGTCTTTTGATGTATTTGGAGATGAGCTCCTTGTGAACAAGTCTAGTTTTCAACACCTTGAGGGCTCCTGATATTTGATGCAACTCTTTCTAGTGTTGGCCCGGGCGAGCAAACCATCATTCAGGAGTGGCCTGGGCATCGGGCCATTCAGAGCTGGCCCGGGTGGTGGGCCATTCAGCGGTGGCCCGGGTGGGTCAAATATGGGCCATGCAGAGGTGCAGATGGGAGGTGCGAGGAATTTTTATAGAGGTATGAAGTTTACAGAGGCAAGGGGGAGGAAATTTATCAGTGGCCTGGGCAGTTGAAAAGGGAAAATGCGCACAGGCGCTGCATTCAGAAATGGGCGTCAGGCCGTTCAGAGATGGCCTGGGCAGTGGGCCGTTCAAGGATGGTTCGGGCCATTCAGAGATGGGCGTGTAGAGGTGAAGATATGACAAGCACAATGGCAATAGGTGAATAATGGGAATTGCAAGGGCATAAAGCAGGTGAGAGGAGGTTGATCAAAGGCTTGAGCGGTCAGATGGAGGCAGAAAAGATAAGGGTGTCGAGTTCAAGCTGGGCGCTGGGCCGGGCAGGCTTGAACGAGAAAACGTGCCATGTTCAGATGGGAACTAGGTACCGGGCACATGTGTGCTACTCAAAAAAATAGGCGCACCGTGCTGTGTGTGAAATTCTACTACGACCACCTACAGGCATGCCGCGCGTCCAAAATGCTATACTGTTGTGTAAAATATCGTATTTTCCTCCGTGACTTGGCTTTGCACAACGATGAATGACACTTGCTCGAGCTCTTTTATACTTGATGAGGGTTTAAAACTCCTTTCCGCCTTTACCAATTTCGAAATATGAATTCACCTTTTTATCTAATCATTTGTTTGGAAACAAAAATGACTATGTTTTCATGTTTGAGGGTTTTAACTGCTTGCCCTTTTTCTAACCGGTTTATTCCTTTGGCAGGTGTCTTTTTAAATAAATCTTGAACATATCCTCATAGGTGATTCTCCTTTTTTTGTGATGCGAAAGAGGTCTCTTTCATATGAATTCTCTTTTTTATTTTAGAAAATACTATCAGGGGTAACTCTGCCCTTGTCACTTGTCATTTTTTGAATCACCTCATTAGGCCTCTCTTTTATGAGGAAGGAGGCTTAAAAAAACCAGTGTTTTTTGCCTATTCATATCAAAGGTTTTCTCCAAACTGTGACATTGTATATCATGTGAAAGAAGCTCGTAGAAACACCACTACTGTAGCCATTCAACACCATAAGGTAAATCCACTATTTTATGATGTGAAGAAGCTTTTAAACCATGATTTGGTCTTCTACTTGTATGATGAAGGAGGCCTACAAGCCATGATTTAATCCCCTGATTGTTTACCAAGGAGATTATCCTTTTAAAACCACTAATGTAGCCTCTCAAAACCATAATGCAAATCCACTATTTTATGAAGTGATGAGGGTCTTTTAAAAACTGTGTTGGTCTCTGTTTGTTTACAAATATGTCACCATAAAAACACTACTGCAGCCATCTTAAAACCACTATGCAAATCCACTTTTTGTGAAGTAAGGAGATCCTTTAAACCATGATTTGACCTACTGATTGTTTTCCAAGGAGGTCATCCTTTTAAAACTACTACTGCAGCCTCTTGAAACCATAATGAAAACCCATTGTTTTATGAAGAGAGGAGGTCCTGAAACCATGTGTTTTCTCCTTTTTCTTGTTTACAAAAGAGATCAACTTAAAACATAAAGAACTTATCTTTATCATACAGTGTGCCTTTTTGTCCTTTTGAAGGTGGCCTTTAAAACTTGAAACTTGAATTTATCCTCTGATTTAAAATACCTAAAAATGCAGATTGCTTGTATCCACCAAGAATTGGTCTCCTACATATTCTGTTTTACCTTTTGAATAGGTTGATCCATATGATTTGTGACCCCAAATGTTTATTTAAAGTCATTGATGGGAATTTAGCTCATGATGAAGGGGGACCTTAAAACAATGAAAAATCACCTATTCTTAACAGTGTGCCCTCTATCTTTTAAATGAGGCAAGAAAATAACTTTTGGCGCTTGCCCTTTATTCATCACTTGGAGGGATTAATTTTTGATAAACCATAATTAATCTGTCTAAAAACAAGAATGCCTTTTTCCACATAAATTATCTGGGTGGAATATCTCTTTATATCAGTTGCAGAAGTCACTTTAAACAGATCTTGGTCTACCTCCTTGGCCATTTAGATGAGGCTGCTTTAATCAAAATTATAACCTCTGATTTATCCTTTGAAGGAGGCTTTCATAAACATGAGAACAGAGGCCTTTTAGCACCATCATGTCACTTTTTGGCTTTTGATGTGGAAGAGGCCTTTAACCTATAAACTCTCATTTCTTTCACCACTATTCTTAAACTAGGCTTTCCAAAAGAAAACATTCTCAAACATAATTTTAAACCCTGCTATGCATTATCTGTTCATCTTTGGAGGAGGTGGTGCAAAACAACCTCTGAAGTCACTTGAAACATTTTTTATCCTCTCCTTGTTTGTGAAGGAAGCCACATCAATGTTTTTCTAACCCTCTGCTTTTATATGAAGGAGGTTCCATCATGTGTTTCTAACCCTCTACTTATCATTGAAGGAGGTTATCATTAAACACAGGATCTTCATCTATTTCAATCATTGTACCTTGCTCTGTATGTTTACTTGAAGAATATCAATAGGAAACAAAGTGAAATTTGGCATTTCTCATTGGTAAAATCACTTGAGCCTAATTTCCTCCTGCTTTATGAGGCATTGTCTGATATGTATATCCCTTTTGTAAAATATCACTATGAAATCTAGACCAGAAGCAATGTGATTGGTATATGGAGAGTGTTCACTGCTAGACACCATTTAACTAGCTTTTCCCTTAATTGTTTTTTTAGAGTTATATTGAAACTTCCTTAGACTAATGTTCACATCCCAGGTTCAAGGTAACATAAGAAGCAACTGTCTTCTTATGCCCTACATGATGATGCACTTTGGAAAGATTATGCAGCATTGCTTTTGGATGAGATTATGGAGCACTGGTGATTAGCATCACTCAGTGTTTTGTGTTCATTTGACTTGAGGAATGATCTCTGCTCTTTAGGCAGCCTTTGGATTTAAACCATGTACAATTGCTGCTCTTTACTTTACAGCTCTCCATCTGATTATTGAAGGAAAAATATTTCAGTATGAGAAACTTGTTCAGTTGATCCAATGCTCCCATTTTCTCATTGATCATCATTCAATTACATCCCTGCAGATATGTAAAAACATATGCTTTTGAACCTTGGAGATCTCCTTTGGTGTTTCATGGAAATTTCGCCTGATCCAAGCATATTTCTTCAGACAGTGAACATCCTCATCTTTTCCTGATTTGGATCTTTGTTGAACTTCTTATTAAATGAGACAAAGTGACCTCTTAGTGGTGTGTGACCTATGGATAGATCAAGGATTGTTTTGCAAAATAGGGAAAGATTCATGGCTGACTAGTACTAGACACAGGCTTTTTGGCTTAGGATATCTTAGCCAAGGAAAAACTCCCTAAACACCACTATCTAACTTAGAGACAATAGTCACAGATTTTGAGTGTTTTCTTAGGCATGATCAGATTGTCATATGACAAGATGATCAGGGATAGAGGAGTAGACACTTTTTCAACCTTCGGATAGTGAATGGCATGAGAAACAAGGGAAAATGATAGCTGAGAAAAAAATTTATGACAAATATAGACAAAGAGACTTTGCTGAAGCGAGATATGACTTGAAAACTGAAGACTGTTTTTATCATAGGCTGACAGGGAGGGTTAGGAGGATAAAAATTTGTTTGGGGTGTTTTCTAGATGACAAATTGACATATTGAGATTAGCTTCTAGAAAACTCAGCTAAGGAAACTAGTCATCAACAACAGGTAAAAAATACTGATGACTAACAGTGGCTCCATTTGGGGAGGGCAACTCCTTTTTAGGAGGTGTTCAGAATTGCAGATCTATGGCTTATGAAGACCAGTGCCTTATCCATTGGTGCAAATTTCTCTCTTTCTTGATGCTATTTCTGAAAATAGACAGTGTAATTAGCATCAAAGTCATCTCTACCTGCCTAGCTATATTTCCTAGCATTTTTTATTCTTTAGGTGCATTTGGAGTAGTAACCCTTTGACATGATTTATTTGAAAAAGAAACTATCTGATTCTACACTTATATCTTCCGGGAGTTCAGATTAAATTGATGAAATATTTTGATTCTCTACCTATGCTAGATCGACTTTCAAGATTAAGTTGTTTTATAGGATTTCATTCACTAAACTAAAACATGAAACTAAAAAATGACCAAATCAGGATTAGACAGTCTGATTTGTTATGTGTTTGTGGCATAAAGACAAGATGCACACAAATATTATTTTCGCACAAAATGAGATTTGGAAAAATCAGGGCTAGGATACATAGTTTGTTTTTCATCCCTGTTTTCCTCTTTGGTTCTGTTTTGAGCGTGTGGAACCAGTATCTTTTCCTAATCTAATTTCATTGACAAGTCAAGCTTACACATTTTGACTATCACTTCTTTCACTAAATTATCAGCAATCAATTTAAAACATGTCCAGTTATGATTAGGCTATATAACTTAACAAGATATCTTTTGAGCATTAGTAGTGGCATTTAGACTTGCGAACTTTTAGTATGAATATTTTTTGAACATGGGGCTTTTCTGCTGTTTTCTAAAACTGACCTCTTTTCAACTTTTCTATTGTTTTTGTATTTTATGTTTTTGATTTATTTCTTCAAATAGTGATATGTACAATGAGTGAAAATGTTTTTGAAACTAGAAATCTTGAAAATGGTGGAACTTGAGCATTTTGTCTTCAAAGGGATCTCCAGATGCTCTTGTTCTAGTCAGATCTTGAAAAGAAAACTTTGGAAAATTTTCCCTTTCAAACACAACATAAGGGTTCTTGCAAGAGTCTTTGAAAAATTATGTATCTACTTGCTGCTTTTTTCTATACCTTTGATTTCTACTCCTGCCTTTGCTGTACATATTCTTTAGGTAATACAGATACTCTTTGTAATTTTTAAAACATATGATGACATCGTCAAGGCACATCATAATGAAAAAATTCAGAACTGGAAACATGGCCTTCAGGAACCTGTCTTTGGTGTCTCGTGGTTTTGCAACTCTAGGTTTGAATTTGGAGCTGCTTCCAATGTATTTGAAAAAATATTTAAGCTGTTTTCTTTGAAGAGGAATTAACTGATGATATCCTGAAACATAACTTTGCAAAGCCATATGATTAGAAAATCCCAACTTCTGTATGGTATGATCTGTTTTGGGAAGGATATAAGTGTTGTTCTGGGGAGGTTTATCTGTGTTCCTGAAATCAACACATATCCTATGTCCATTTGTTTTGTCTTTAATTGTTATTGTTTGATCAATATTTTTGCATTTATTTTTGTGAGGGTTATTTCTTGAAATGATGGCATTTTCATAGTGTTTTAAACTATTTTCCCGACATGTATTAGTATCTTGAAAAAATTTCCATACTCTAGCAGTTCTTAATCTCTGGTGAAATGCCAGAATTTTAGCTAGTTCAATTAACTCAGGTGTCCTTGGACTACTGTCATCATATTCTCCTTCATTGAATTCATTAGAAATTTTCCTTGGATTCATCAAAGTGGTTGCAAAAGTTGAAGCTTTACTTGGAGAGGTAAGGTTTTGGGATGATGAATCATTTAAGTATGGTAAGAACAAAGACTCCCCTGTTCCTAATTTCCAAAAATATTTGTACTATGTAAGCCTTCCAGTGTTTCTATTTTGAAAAAAGTTTCTGATTGAACTTTTGATGTTTTTCCTTGGTTTGACCAGCTTACTTGAGGGTGTAGAATGTGTTCTGTTTTCTGATTTATCTCTATCTCTAGAAAATCAAACTCCCACTCTTCAAGACATAATTGTTCATGGTCATGATAGTTTTGAGTATCCAGCTCATTATAGAGAATATGGAGCGGCTGATGTGGTGTGCCTAGATATGTTTCAATTTCTCCTACCTGTTTATCAATGTCTTCATCAGTATGTAAAATGAAGGAATTTAGGTCTGAATGTATGGAATACATAGGGATGTTATCTGGCCTTTCTTGGCTGCTGACCATATATTTCATGTGTGATTCCCGATATAGTATTCTTGTTTGATTAAACAAAGGAATGGTGGTGTAAGACATATCTAGTTGAATATTTCCTTGAAGCTTGGCCCCCCAAGATCTAGATAAAATCATTCCGTACTTGGGAGGGATGTCTGCTACCACTATGTCCATGAACAGATGTTTTGCAGGTATTTGTGACAAACTTAAACAAATATATTTTATCAGGCCTAGACACTTGACTCTACTTGAATCAAATGAATATAAGTTCTTATAAGTTTTTTTTTATATTACTAGTCCTAACCTTTCCATTACTAATTTCTACATAAGATTGTGAGAGGCCCTGGAATCTAGCATGGCATTATGTAGGATTTGGTCATGTATATTCAAACTAATGTAAAAATGAAGAGTGGTTCCCTCTTGATATTTCCCTTCTATTTTTGGTCCAAACAATACCTCAGGGGTATCATCAGCTAGGTGTAAAGTATCTGCATCATTTCCTATGTTTAAGACCTTTAGCACCTGAGATTTGTATGAGATTTGGGTAATAAGTTCAGTGAGAGGCATGGTGATCTTAATTTTGGCGATTTCCCCTTCAAAACTGAAGGGTATTTGTATTTTAGATATATTTGCTTCAGCTTTCTCAGCCATGACTTTCTCTATATTCTTAATTTGTTGATTTTGATCTGGGGTTTTGTTCAATACAGTTGTTTCGGGGATCTTAGCAAAGGTACTAGGACAGTTTGGATCAAGGCTTGACTAGATGGTTTTTTCTTTGTTTTGGTCAGTTCTCTTAGCCATAAGTTTGTTACTATTTGCTGTTCTTCTAAGAATGGTATCGGGGGCTTTTGTAATAGCAGTGTCTGAGCTACTTTTCTTAGAGTTGTCTTGGTTTTTCTTACTCCTAAGATAATATTGCCGATGTGCTTCCATTATGGAATTTTTTAATCCTATTTTAGGATCTTTAGGGTCCTCATAATTTGTTTCATATTGATTTGAGGAGAAGAAAACTTGTTCTTCTTCTGTGAGGAAAACCTCACCCTCGCTATCGAAACCTATTAATTTTAAGTGATGTTAATCAAGTGGTTCCATATCTCTTTCTACCTCACCAACATTGTTTTCATGGAAAGGTGCCCTGATCTGTTGGTCATTTTCCCTTGGTTTGTACTGAGGCGGGTCTCTTCTAAATTTTTGGTTTTGGTTTCTGTTTTGAGGGTTTGGCTGGTTGTCCTTAAGAGGTGATTTTTCATTCAGATTTATTCTTTCCCACATTTTTTCCATGGATCTAACCAGGTTGTCTATTTTGGAATCTGAGGAGGAAACTGAAGGCATGGCCTCATCTCGGTATGTGACTTTCTTTTCTGATATGATCCCAGCTCTCTTTTCAGCTAGGTTGGCTTCGGCACTAATAGATACCTTTTGCATTTCTTCTGAAGTTGCGGGGTAACTTTCTCTTAGTTGGTATGTCATGTATGGATCGAAACCTTCGGGAAATTTTTGTAATTTTGAGCCAAGTGGAGGTTTCATGTGAGGCGAGAGGGCATTATAGAGACTATTGAATCTAGTGCAATAGTCTTGAACACTTTCCCTGATATTCATTTTAATATTTTTATATTCGGAAAGGATTTGGATGGGGTTTTTCCTTATTTCCCACATGTTTATGAAAGTTTGGTAAAGTGCTGGGAGATCATGTATACTATTAGGAGCTAATATTTTAAACCATTTCTTGGGTTCTCTGCCTAGGCTTTGGGAAAAAATTCTCATCTTTATGGTTTCATCTTCTAATTCCATGTAGTCAAAAGCATCACTGATCCTATCTACATGTTGTTGAGTAGTAGTAGCCTCAGTTCTGGTGAAGTGTGGGATTTGGGATTGGTAATCATTTTGCAAAGGTACCAAAGGCAGTGGTAATACTAAGGGCACATACCAAGTTTCCATGACGGGAGTTGATGGTAGATTTACAGTATGAGGATTTGTGGTATGTGATGAGGTGATTTTCACATTGGTGGTCTAAATGGGTGTGGTGGAGGTACTTGGACTTGTGGACTGATTCTGAGCGGATTTGGGGTGATAAGAGCCGAAGTGGTGGAGAAGCTAAAAATCAGGAGATGTAGTGGGTGAGGCTTCTCTGCTAGGACTCTGTTGCAAATCTAAGGGCTCAATATCGTCAAGGTTGATTTTACTTTGCGACTTGCTTCTAAAAATGGTTCTTGCCAAACTTAAGTCAAACTGGGAATCTTGCAAGGATATAAGATGTTCAGGTATAGAGCTTGCTTTGTGGATGGTCCTATCGGTAGCTAGGTTATCAGTTTTAGAATTTTGCCACAAAATCTTTTTTGGGTCATCAACTATGATAGGGGCATCCGGGTTCGGATGTGATCTGGTATTAATTCTTCGTGAAGCCAGATTTCAAAGTCAAAGTTTAGAGAGGGTGATAGTTGTGATTTTTTTTTGGATGGTTTTCCTCTATAGGGGTTTCGCTAATGTGAGTAAGGTCAAAACAAAATGAAGGCTAGTGGAGTTGCCAGGTGGATTTTCTTTGAGATTTATGGTCCACCACCAATACTGACAAATTTTTTTTATTTTTTTATTTTAAAGAAAACTCTTTTCTATAAAAATTTTATGTGAAAGTTTTCAAGAATGACTTTAAAACTCAGTTCAACAGTTTGCTAGATTGTTGAGGAAGCTATAGTTCTATTTTGCAAGTTATTCCATTGATTTCCTATGTTTGGATGAAAGTTTTCTGAATCTCTAAGTTGTACTTAGTTTGTCACTGATTTCAGAGGCTGCATCATGAACTTTGTGTTTTTGGAAAGGCAAGTCAACATGATATTATGACTTATGAAATTTTTGGTTATTAGGCCTACTAGAGGCTAGTGGAGTCGCCAAGTGGATGTTTTGTTGTTTTTAGAGATATTTATTTATGGTCCACCACCAATAGCTAATAAAAGCCAATCTAGGGATATTTTTTGGGGTTTTCTGAGTTCCTATATGTAGCCCTGAGTTTTGTAAGAGTTTCCTATAACTAAATCATCATTTTGCTAAGATGGTGAAAAAGCTAGTTTTTACTCTTCGGACAACACTTTAAGTTTTCTAAGTTTGACTGAGACTTTGAGAGTTCCTAAGGGATACCTAGGATGTTTTGACTCAATGTCCCGCTGTGATCGCCATTATGTTAGGGTCCCATGATTTGGCAGATTGGCAAGTCATATGACAGGGTAACATTAAACCAACTTTGGAGCCCTAGGACCTAGCCTTCCTGGACTGAGAGAGGGCTCTGTCTATTTGTGCAAAGGATGTAAACTTGTGAATCATACTAGATAGCATACATAATAACCATTAATGAAATTGATAACAAGTTCTTATGGCATCAAAGAGCAGTTAAAAATTCTTTGACATAAACAAGAAAGAAGAAAAACATAGAAACTGTAATGAATTAGGAAACTTGAGGTGCCTCCATGGGCATGTCTCAAATATATTCTTTACTGACCTACAACAAGCAAGAAGCATGAAAAAATTTATGATAAACTAAGGAAACATAATATATAAGGAACACAATACCATTCACCAAGCCATGGAATCCTACAAACAGTCCTTCTCCACCATCCAAGTCAAACAAAAAAATATCCACTTCATGAGACAAAATATTTCTTCAAAGCTTGTAATACCATGTATTTTCTCTATAAAATCAAGTTTAGCCTCTGATTACAATGAATCCTCTTGGAATATATAGGCCAAAGAGGAGGAAACCCAACCAAGGCAACTAGAAGGCCATTGGCCAAAAAAAAATATCTAAACTTGTCCTTGAGGCTTTGCAAAGCCCAAGGCACAAAATATCCTTAAAAATATCTTAAAATACTAAAAAAGGAAATAAAATTGACTTTACATGACTCAAAAGTGCTAAAAAAGGCTTAACACACATTTGGATGAGCATTTTCAGAAATCTTCCTTTTTTGCCAAAATGCTACAGGAGCGTAGCAGCAGAAAATTGCCTGTATTGCAGAGGAATTTTGAGGGACTGTCCGATGTCGAGACAAGGCCCGTGATGGCTCGTTGGAAAGAAATAGATGTCTAATTTATATAACTACTTGATTTTTCCCAAACTGATGTTGGGAATTCTATCCAAAACTGAACTACGTGAAAAAAACCAGAAAAGTAGCCCTTGTTGATATGTGAGGCAGAAAGCTAAAAAATGATTGTTTTTTGCCTCTTTGGGGAACCAAAACACCTCCTTTGGATCTGAATATATGTGATTAGCTGCCTCTAAATTTAATCCATCCAAAAAAAATACTTTCATGAGCTGAGGATGCTCCTAGCACCCAAGGCAGTGCCTAGAAAAATGTGCAATTAGGGCCAAAAAACACAAAAAACAAAATCATGTCAAAATTTGCTCAATTTTGGCGAGAAAGCCCCTTATGGATTCTTAGAAGCATTCAAGGAATATGAGGCCAATATTTCAACCCTAGATATTCCTTTCTCCACTTTTTCTACCGGGCGCCTCTTTCGGGCAATTTTAAGCCTTTCTTGAGCAAGTTTGAGCTTTCTTCGGGAAAATTGGTTCAATTTTTTGTAGTGCCCGGTCATCTTCCTTTGCAAACGCAAGTCTCTGTTTTCTTTCTTTAATTGAGCCTCCAAATTCTTGTTGGCTCTTTCAAGCCATGATTCTTTATCATTTTCTATTTCTTGGGCAAGCAATTGCGTGAGAGGATAAGATCGAACAAGGGCTGCTTCTTCTTTCTTCTTTTTCTCCAAAGATTTCCTAAGACCCATAGTCCTAGGCCTCTTTCTTACTGGCTGCTCTTCTTCCTAGGTATCATCGAATTCACCCATATACTCTTCAAGCTTGACTTGTGCTTTGTATGCTTCCCTTTGGTATTTGAATGCCCGAGCCTCATAAAATTCCATTTGACCACTCATTTGTTTATTTTGCATTTGTAGAACATGTATGAGGTCCTTTGACCTTTCTAGATCAATTTATAAATCATGGATTTGGGCTTCTCTGTTTTGCAAAAGAGCCTCAAGAATTCTAGCTTTATCATCTCCAGCATCACTGTCTATTTGTATGATGCCAAACTCCCTTTATTTTTCATGACTACTCTTCTATTGTTCATCTTTTTCTTTACCCTTGCCTTGGATAGACTTCTTTGTTCTTTTTCTCTTTGGAAATTCAACAATACTCTTCTTAGGAAATTTTCCTCTACTCCTTAGCGCTCTAGTGACATTGCTAGTCACTGCTAGAGTGATTTTCCTCTTTGTGGATTTCGTGCTTTTAGGCTTCACCAATTTTGGAGGGAGAGTCATGGCCCCTTGTCTAGGAGAGGCAGCTAGCACATGCTCTTGGCTGTGTTGAGGAGAAGAGAGAGGAGGTTTCATTACTTACCCTTGTTCAACTTGATTTTTCACGTTGCTGCCTTCATCATCATCTGCTTTGTTTCCCTGCTCATTGTTTTGAGTTTGTTTGGGGCTACCAGATTCACCTTTATCACTATTTTGAACCTCTTGACATATGTTGCCTTCAACCTCATCAATGCTGTTTAGAAAATTTTCTTTAGGGCTGTTAGCTTCATGATCCTTTTCTGCTGTTTGACCATATTTACTGTCTACCTGTAGACTGTCTTGTTTACCCTCATCACTGTCTTGAACTTGTTGAGGGCTGCCTTCATTATGAATGTCTCCTTTAGACTTTGTGTGTGGGCTTCCACCATGGTCACTTTGCATGCTGTCACCTCCCTCACTGTCTGTTTGAGGGTTGTTTTTCTGTTCATCATCAATACCTTGCACCTCTTCTTCACTGCTTTGTTTCTATTCATCACTAGTTTGCTTCTTATCACTTTGCCCTTCCTCATCACTAGTTTGCTTCTTCTCTTCTTCACTCTCAATCATAGGGGATTTTTTACTTTTATGAGTAGATTGAATAGAAGAGGGAGAGACATGGTGAGTGGATGGTGAGGAAGGTGCATGAGATGGTCCATGAGATGAAGAGGCCATAGAGAAATCAGGATGGGAGATGAAGGATTCCCAAGAAACTCCTTTTTTCTCAAGTTGATGGAGGATGATGATCTTGATAAGGGAATGATGAAACAAACAAGCTTGTTGTTGAGTGGAGGGCTTCTTTTGGATAGTTGAGGCCATCTTGTCAATGCTTCTGCAGAGGAAGAAAGGGAGGTTCAAAAGCTGGGTCCTGGTGAAGTGCATCAACAGTCAGATATGATATTAATAGACTCTAGAGTATCTCCCTTCACATGTAAAGTATCTCATGATGACCTTCATGAGAGGTGCATAACTGTTCAATAAATGAAAAAAGGGGAAGATGGCCTTGCTTTCATTTTGGTAAGCAGGTTTCAGAAAAGGCTTGTAGTGATCCTGGTTCAAATAGGATTTCTTGAACCATTTCTCACCAAGATAGGGGATTTTGGTGGCTTTTGATACTGCTTTAGGACTGAGAATAAAATGAAGGCCTGCTATGTGAACTTTCCCTTCTTGCAGCCTCAAAGCAAACAAATGTGTGAAGGGAGGGTGATTTTTGACTTCTTGAACCCTTTGGAAAAAATCAAGGCACCCTACTTCATGAAAATTGAAGATAACCAAAGGGGATTCATTTATCTCTTGAGCCGTAATAGGCTCAAACCTATTGTGATATCCACTTCTGCTGTCCTTCCTTGGAGGTGTTGTTGGTTTTGATACCCTTTACTGGCTTACCAAAACAAATTTTCAAATGATCACTGAAATAGGTCCACAATCAAACCCTATTTTCCTCTTTGTGAGATTGAGTTTTGTCTTTAGTTGGCAAACAAGTTTTTGTTAAGTGAAAACAAATTCCCTTTCCTTTTGACACTAAAATTATTTTCCCCTTGAAGATTGTGTTTGTCTTTAGCTGCTCTCAACAAGAAACCCCTTGACAATAAACATTCCTCCTTTATCCGTGTTTCTCTGTATCTTGATAAACATGGTAGTTTTAAGAGTAACTGCGTTTTGTTTAAGCACTGGCAGACAATTTTTTTTTTTGAGAGGAGGTTTGTTCTCCCTTTAACACACAATTTTTCTTCTCTTATCACTATTTCTCTATGATTTAAAAAAAAACAAAGTACCCTTAAAAATGGCTATGTTTCCTCTTTTGAAAATCACTGTTTAAGTGACCCCTTTTAAACTGACAAACAGAGCTTCTTTAAACACTGTTTCTTTGTCCTTTTAAACAGACAGGCTACTACTAATAATAACAATGTTTCCTTTTTAAAAATCACTATCTTTCTTTCCTAGGCTGGAAAAAAATTTCTTTGATGAAGATTAGTTCTATTTCCCTTTAGCAAAAATGTTTGTCCTCTTTGCAGAACTGTAATTTTGAAACTTTCCTTAAAACAAAAAACTTGGCCAAGAAAACTAAGCACCTCTTTAAGAAATGTCTTTTGATGTATTTGGAGATGAGCACCTTGTGAACAAGTCTGGTTTTCAACACCTTTAGGGCTCCTGCACTTTGCTGCAACTCCTTCTAGTGTTGGCCTGGGCGGGCAAACCATCGTTTAGGAGTGGCCCCGGCATCGGGCCGTTCAGAGGTGGCCCGGGCGGTGAGCCGTTCAGCGGTGGCCTGGGCGAGTCAAATATGGGCCATGCAAAGGTGCAGATGGGAGGTGCGGGGAATTTTTATATAGGTATGAAGTTTATAGAGGTAAGGAGGAGGAAATTTATTAGTGGCCCAGGTAGTTGAAAAGGGAAAGTGCGCATAGGCGCTGCGTTCAGAAATGGGAGCCGGGCCGTTTAGAGATGGCCCAGGCAGTGGGTCGTTCAGGGATGGCTCAGGCCATTCACAGATGGGCATGTAGATGTGAAGATATGACAAGCGCAATGGAAAGAGGTGAAGAATGGGAATGGAAAGGGCATAAAGTGGGTGAGAGGACGTCGAACAAAGGTTCGAGTGGTCAGATGGAGGCAGAAAAGATAAGGGCACCGTGTTCAGGCCGGGCGCTGGGCCGGGTAGGCCTGAACAAGAAAACGTGCCGCGTTCAGATGGGCGCCGAGTGTCGGGCACAGGCGTGCTGTGCACACACACAGGCATGCCACACTGTGTGTAAAATTATACTATGACCACCTACAGGCACGCTGTGCAAGGGTACAGGTGCACCGCCTGTCCAAAATGCTATAATGCTGTGTAGAAACTCATATTTTCCTCCGTGACTTGGATTTTCACAACGATGAATGACACTTCCTCGAGCTCTTTTATACTTGATGAGGGTCTAAAAATCCTTGCCTCCTTTACCAATTTCGAAATATGAATTCACCTTTTTATCTAATCATTTGTGTGGAAACAAAAATGACTATGTTTTCATGTTTGAGGATTTTAACTGCTTGCCCTTTTTCTAATCGGTTTATTCCTTCGGCAGGTGTCTTTTTAAATAAAACTTGAACATATCCTCATAGGTGATTCTCATTTTTTGGTGATGCAAAAGAGGTCTCTTTCATATTCATTCTCTCTGTTATTTTAGAAAAGAATATGAGGGGTAATTGTGGCCTTGTCACTTGTCATTTTTTGAATCACCTCATTAGGCCTCTCTTTTATGAGGAAGGAGGCTTAAAAGCACCAGTGTTGTTTGCCTATTCATATAAAATATTTTCTCCAAACTGTGACATTGTATATCATGTGAAAGAAGCTCACAAAAACACCATTAAGGTAATTCCACTGTTTTATGAAGTGAAGAGGCCTTTAAACCATGATTTGGTCTTCTGCTTGTATGATGAAGGAGGCCTACAAGCCATGATTTGATCCCCTTATTGTTTACCAAGGAGATTATCCTTTTAAAACCACTAATGTAGCCTCTCAAAACCATAATGCAAATCCACTGTTTTATGAAGTAATGAGGGTCTTTTAAAAACTGTGTTGGTCTCTGTTTGTTTACAAATATGTCACCATAAAAACACAACTGCAGCCTTCTTAAAACCACTATGCCAATCCAATGTTTGTGAAGTAACGAGATCCTTTAAACCATGATTTGACCTACTGATTGTTTTCCAAGGAGGTCATCCTTTTAAAACTACTACTGCAGCCTCTTGAAACCACAATGAAAACCCACTGTTTTATGAAGAGAAGGAGGTCCTGAAACCATGTGTTTTCTCCTTTTTCTTGTTTACCAAAGAGATCAACTTAAAACATAAAGAGCTTATATTTATCATATAGTGTGCCTTTTTTTCCTTTCAAAGGTGGCCTTTCAAAAATGAAACTTGAATTTATCCTCTGATTTAAAACACCTAAAAATGCATATTTCTTGTATCCACCAAGAATTGGTCTCCTAAATCTTCTGTTTTACCTTTTGAATAGGCTGATCCATATGATCTGTGACCCCAAATGTTTATTTAAAGTCATTTTTGGCTCTTTAGCTCATGATGAATGGGGACCTTCAAACAATGAAAGTTCACCCATTCTTAACAATGTGCCCTTTGTCTTTTAAATGAGGTGAGAAAATAACTTTTAGCGCTTGCCCTTTATTCATCACTTGGAGGGATTAATTCTTGATAAACCATAATGAATCTGTCTAAAAACAAGAATGCCTTTTTCCACATAAATCATCTGGGTGGACTATCTCTTTATATCAATTGCAGAAGTCACTTTAAACGGAGCTTGGTCTACCTCCTTGGCCATTTAGATGAGGCTGCTTTAATCAAAATTATAACCTATGATTTATCCTTTGAAGGAGGCTTTCATAAACACGAGAATATAGGTCTTTTAGCACCATCATGTCACTTTTTGGCTTTTGATGTGGAAGAGGTCTTTAACCTATAAACTCTCATTTGTTTCACCACTATTCTTCAACTAGGCTTTCCAAAAGAAAACATTCTCAAACATAATTTTAAACCCTGCTATGCATTCTCTGTTCATATTTGGAGGAGGTGGCACAAAATAGCCTCTGAAGTCACTTAAAACATTGTTGAACTTCTACTTGTTTGTGAAGGAAGCCACATCAATGTTTTTGTAACCCTCTGCTTTTATATGAAATAGGTTCCATCATGTGTTTCTAACCCTCTACTTATCGTTGAAGGAGGTTATCATTAAACACGGGATCTTCATCTATTTCAATCACTGCACCTTGCTCTTTATGTTTGCTTGAAGAATATAAATAGGAAACAAAGTGAAATTTGACATTTATCATTGGTAAAATCAATTGAACCTAATGTCCTCTTGATTTATGAGGCATTATCTGAGATGTATATCCCTTTTGTAAAATATCATTGTGAAATCTAGACCAGAAGCAATGTGATTGGTATATGGAGAGTGTTCACTGCCAGACATCATTTAACTAGATTTTCCCTTGACTGTGTTTTTAGAGGTATATTGAAACTGCCTTTGACTAATGTTCAAATCCCAGGTTCAAGGTAACATAAGAAGCAACTGTCTTCTTATGACCTACATGATGATGCCCTTTGGAAAGATTATGCAGCACTGCTTTTGGAGGAGATTATGGAGCACTTCTGATCAGCATCACTCAGTCTTTTGTGTTCATTTGACTTGAGGAATCATCTCAACTCTTCAAGCAGTCTTTGGATTTAAACCATTTACACTTTCTGCTCTTTACTTTACAACTCTCCATCTGATTACCAAAGGCAAAATATTTCAGTATGAGAAACTTGTTCAGTTGATCCTTTGCTCCCACTTGCACACTGATCATCATTCAATTACACCCCTGCAGAGATGTAAAAACATATGCTTTTGAACCTTGCAGAGCTCTTTTGGTGTTTCATGGAGATTTCTCCTAATCTAAGCATATTTCTTCAGACAGTGAACATCCTCATCTTTTCCTGATTTGGATCTTTGTTGAACTTCTTCTTAAATGAGACAAAGTGACCTCTTAGTGGTGTGTGACCTATGGATAGATCAAGGCTTGTTTTGCAAAATAGGGAAAGATTCATAGCTGACTGGTAATAGACACAGGCTTTTTGGCTGAGGATATCTTAGCCAAGGAAAAACTCCCTAAACACCACTATCTAACTTAGAGAAAATAGTCACAGATTCTGAGTGTTTTCTTAGGCATGATCATATTTTCATATGACAAGATGATCAGGGATAGAGGAGCAGACACTTTTTCAACCTTCAGATAGTGAATGGCATGAGAAACAAGGGGAAATGATAGCTGAGAAACAAAGTTATGATACCTATATACAGGGAGACTTTGCTGAAGAGAGATATGACTTGAAAAATGAAGAATTTTCTTATGATAGGCTAACAGGGAGGGTTAGGAGGACAAAAATTTGTTTGGGGTGTTTTCTAGATGACAAATTGAGATGTTGAGATTAGCTTCTAGAAAACTCAGCTAAGGAAACTAGTCATCAACAACAGGTAAAAAATATTGATGACTAACAATAGGAACCACTTTGTTCCTAATTTGAAATGGCTCAATTGCAGGATCCAAAAATTTATATTTTTTGCCTCATACCTGATAAGAAAAAGTACTTTAATAACCCACAATCTCTTAGGGCTCTTACTATACTCGGATCATTAAGGGAAATCATATTTTTTTTCTTCATGCTCTCTTTCTCTCCAAGTAATTGTCATTCTAGTCTGATGAATCCCTGAAACATAACCATAAGACTCATTAGACTCCTTTTCATGAAAAACTTTAGGCAAAATTTGGATACAATGCAAGAATAAAAAATGTGAATTGCGCCCAATGGAGTCTTGGTCAATAGACAGTTCATTGCATATGCACCTAGGCTTCATTTTGAGTTCTTTACAACACATTTTCGATGCCCAAGGGTGCGTTGCACTATTTAGAAAAATAAGTTACTCTAAGGGGCCCAAATCCCTAAAAATTTGCAATGAAATGAGATAAAATGACTACTGAAAGAAAGAGGGGGTTTATGGCATGAACCTAGATCAAAAAACAATGAAAAATTTCCATAGAACCGATCGCAATCAACAGCTGAAGTTCGGGGGAAAACACAGGTTCAGAGCTCCAAAATGCAAATGGTAACTTTCAAATGGTAAAAATGAATAGTAAAACCCTTTTAATTAGTCATTTGATTATTTGAAAATCATATTTATTGCTGCGACTATGGTTTTATTCTATTTTCATCATGAAATAAGTATTTTTAATCCATTTGATGTTGTTCTGAACAGGTTTGAAACTGATGAGAATATTAGTTGTGCACATTTATTTCATGAAGAATTTGACCAAAAAGAATACTTTTATCCTTATTTTTAAAGCTTTGATAAAAATGAAAAAGGACTTGAAGCGCACTTTTATCTCTTTTTCGAGCTTCGATACAAACGAAAAAGGAACCCTTGGAGTATTATTTTAGCTCTTTTCAGACCCCGATAATGTGAAAATATTGCCGAGCACCTATCTTTTTGAGCTTGTAAAAGGAAATGAATTGATATCTACTCAATATAAGTTTAAACCTTTTCCAGACTGAGATATATTATTTAGAAAAAGGAATGCCTTAGTTGAACATGGCTAGGAGGTTCTCTCATATATAATTTTACACTTTTTCGGATCTGAGCGACAACTTTACAAAAATTTACTTATGAAGTTTTCCTTTGTCCTCTTTTTCAAAATCTCTAAATATGAAAAAGGATCAGGATGTCACTATCGTTAGGCTCGTTAAAACATAAAATAGCGACAAGCTTGTCGATCATGGCAAGAATAGAGTTTCATTCATTAATAGACTAGTTCCATTATTACATAGTGATACATTATTCGCCCGAAGGGTTGACTTACAGATCAATAATATGTTATCCTCTTCAATATTGTTAAAAAATAAAGAGGTACTGGTCAACAAATGACCGGGGAAAATTTTGGAAAGTGAACAAAACTTTTATGGTAGCAGGTCGCTCTTGAACATGACACTTCACTCCATCATCATGACTGTTTGGGTCGGGTAATATTCTTGACGATTCATTTATACCCATGGTTCATCATACCTTCACTTCGGTTTTGGGTCAATGCTGCCAAATCATCTTAGTGTCGCCGATATGTTCAACAAAAGTCATCCAATGAATACTCATCCTTCTGCAATACTCATAAACCTTCATTCTCATGATAGTCATCCTTGAACATTGCTATATCAAGTCATATTTTGTCTCCGAAATAGGTAACTCCCATTTCGTGATAAAGTGGCTTCCTATCAATGTCAAATCATCATACAGGAAGTTTAATTAGAAACATTATCTTCTAGTACCATGAGGCTTGTTACAACATCGACAAGATCCTCGCTTCTGGACTTTTGACAGAAATATTTTGTTTGGAATTCGACATCAAATCATCTATTCATGCCTTATGAAATGTATTGCAGTACCTTGGGAGCCATTAACATCAATGGTGGTTCTCTCACGTTTGTTAAAAACACACATCATTGGTTGATAATCAAACGATGTCTTACCATTTTCGACTACAAATCATATATTTGCATGGCTATACTTGTACCCGAACAATTGAGTGAACGAGATAAGAATACCCCAGATCTAGTTTCAACCATCTGGGAAATGATTTTAGGATTGTTGTACACGTAATCTATATGATGAAATTACATATAGATCGTCAACCGAACATAGGCCTATAGCTGCAGGCATGTCTGTATTGGGCAACATTCCAATGTAGAAGACTTTCTGCACTATGTACATGTTATTAGATAGTTAATGTGCTGAGCATGGGAATGCCTTCCCTCAAAAATTCGTGATTGAGAGGATATATCATGATGTAATGTATTGTAAGATTGATGAATTTCGCCACTCCGCTTCATTTCCAGCCCATCACATCGTAAAGCATCTCATTCAAAAAATATTGTTTTTGTTCTAATTTCATGCTTTAGGGGGCATATGTTATAGGTTAATTTCGGCATCATTCCCAATGACCTGGTAAAACTGGACATCATCCCCAAGACCAATGAAATAGGGTCTATCATCTCCTATCATTTCACTTGCTACATTCCCTAAGAAAATAACAAACCATTGAGGACTTCCATTGCAAGGTTTCCAAGGTTTGAAGTACATGGTATATCACCTATGAGCTCACCAACGTAGCCTCTCAAGGGACTAACTGCTTTTCATATGCAGTTACCTCCATTCAAGGGTGCTCTGCAAAGCACTTCCTAACATTCAAGAGTGTGTTGGTCAAATGAGAGCGAAATTCTCATTGTTTCGGAATCTCCACATGGCTAGTGCCTTCTAAAAGAGTCCATATGTGTCAAATTTTGAATCAATGTGTCAATCTAACACCTCTGAGCTTGGGAACATGTATTGCCTATTATTAGAAAGTCATTGATTAAGAAAATACCTTCAGTTGACCTATAAATTGAGCACAAAGCGTAGTGCTAAAGGAGGAAGCAATTTGGTAAGGAAATGTTGTTGGATTCTCAATTGAGTGTGTGATAAGAGTGATATACTACTGATGAGATGTTTATTGTGATGAGGCTGGGATGATGCTGGAGCTAATGACATCAAATCGATCACTGGTTGTAACCTCCCCCTTTTATCCATTAATAAATATTGTTGCTCATTTTCCCATATATGTATCTGTTTATGTTTCTACTTTTCATATGATGGATTCTTAACTCATATATATGTTTCATGTTTAATCAATTTAACTAATTAAGATAAATATCCATTTGTATATTGAAATCTCTTTTTTTTTTAGTGTTTATACTTGCAGGAACTAGTTTGGTGATCTAAGTTGGATTGGAAGCTACAACAAGATTGACAGAAGGAGAATAGGAAGCTCTTGGATCACAAGTAAGTTCCTCTATCTTTTTGTGTGTCTATTTACTCTTAAATAAACTGTCTGCAAACTCTTTGATCTGTTGTTCTAAATGCATAACACCACATTTAAGGAATGTGTTTTTTCCATAATTCAGAATTCCACATAATAGGATGCATGCTTTGTTTTATTAGAAAGCCTAGTAATATGAAACAAGGTTTATATCATCCCTTACCTATACCCACTCATCCCTAGGAAAGAATTTCCATGGAATTTGTGGGAGGATTACTAATAACCAGGAAGGAACATGACTACCTGTTCATGGTAGTTAGGTTCAACAAGATGCGTGATTTGATGCCATTTAAGAAGAACATAAATGGAAAAGAAGCAACACATTTTTTATTTGTATAGGTCTGGGTACACTTTGGGAGACCAAGTAGCATCATTCAGAAAGGAAAATAATATTTCTCAGTGCATTTTGGACTACATTGCAGGAGAACATGGACATGAAATTGGAGAAGTATACAAAATCCCATCCTCATATATTTTGGCAAACAAAAGTATTTAATAGGAATTTGGTGCAAATTTTGACAGGTTATAATAAGAAGCATCCAAATAATTGGGATGAAAATATGGTATATATAAAACAATTGTATGACCGATTAGTTCACACTTTTAGTGGAAAATCCCCATTTAAAACTTGTTTTGGATATTTCTCACCTTCACCTTTGGATATTGCATATGGGCAACAAGGAAGAGTGAGAGAGGATCTTATAGGGGTTTCCTTTAGGGATGAAAATTGTGTTCAAAAGATTAGGTATATCCATATACAAGTACAATATACATTGTAGAAGTCACTAGAAAAAATACAAGGTTGGGCATGATTAACACGTAACAGAGAAGTCATTTAACATCGGAGAAAAATTATGGTTATAGTTGAATAAGGAGGGGCTACATGGTCTTGGAAATAAAATCAAGGCTTTATGATTAATCCTTTTAAGATATTGGAAAATGTGGAAGATAATGGCTATAGAGTCAATCTACCCCCTTACATGCATGTTTACTCAGTTATGAATGTGGAGAAATTGAAGCTATATGAGCCTTCCATGTTGGATAAAGAAGAAGAACAGGTCCTACCTTATGTGGAGGATTGTGCAATAGATGCTTAGGAAGAGTTGATAGAAAGTACATTTTTGAAAAGAGGTCCAAAACTACAATACAAGGGAAACATGACCTTTGGAAAATTGGGTCAAAATGACAACTTCAATAGGAAAATGCAAATGGTACACTCGAGAGAAGGTGGAGGAAAAATATCCTCACCTCATTTAGTAGAAGCATTTGGGGACCAAAATACTCCCAAAATGGGGAAGTGTAATCTATAGTGGATCATTGTTTTGTTTTACATCCATATAGATTCTTTAGAGAGATAAAATGGAGGAATAAACTCATATGACCATTTTTACCGACATAACCTAGTTTGGAAAATTCGATGCCTAAACTTTTCTGGGAGAATTTTGAGGCATAGAACAAAATTTATTTGGGGAAAGCTATGTTTCTTTAGCATCACACTATTTTTTCGTATTCTACATAGAGATAAAATTACAACAACACAAGAATCACCTCAAACAGAGTCTGTATGCAAAATTTATGCCACTTAGAAGTTGACCATCCTATTTTGACCACCATAATTTGAGAGGATTCCATGTTAGCCTCAATTATTCATGGAAAACGAGGCAACCATGTGATTATGATGAAGAATACCATTGAAGAGTCCATATATTCACTTTTTTTAAGAGTTGAGGTAGTCAAACCTAACCACTAGTAGGCTATCAGGTTGTGTTATAACCGAGCCACTAGGAGGAAAAGGGGTTCTATTCTTTCTGAATGCATTTCTTCCATAGATGAAAAAATTTTATTGAGGGGGATGGGAGATATAGCACAGAAAGAGGATTTGTGCATTCTAGTATCCCACATGCCATGTACCATACGTTTTTGTACTCACAACCATTTTCCATTCAAAGAAGAGAAGAGTTGCATCACCTTCCAGTTGAGTTTTCTCTTGAAAGGGTTTCCCAGGTCATATATTGTGTCAAATTGTGGTTTGTGAGTTTTTATTTTTTTGTTATATATTTTTTGCATAATTTTTATTTGCATGCATTTTACAATAATCTTGAAATCTAGAAATATAAAGAGAAATAAAACCCTAATAGTGTTGAATTTTCATAATTTTAAATATAACTTTATTAGATATGTTGTCATGAACTGTCCAGTGGAATATCCACGATACTTTATGGATGAATTTAAAATGTTTAAATTTAAGTTTATCCTTTGTTTATGAATGAATTAGATATTTAATCTATATTTTATATAATTTTCTTCATGTTTATTCATGTTATATTATTTGGTTGCATACATGTATGAATTCGAATGGTGTTGGACCTTGAATAACTTTGAATTTGTATTGATTTATTTTGAATACAAATAACACACCTAATATATATATTGGGTAATCCATGGAAGGGGACATTAAATGTTAGTGCAAGAATAAATTTTAAAACACTGGTGTTGTTATGGGCCAATAAAATGAACAACCAACCAATATTGAGTTCCCTTGTGTAGTTATATTAGGGTTAATTTGGCATATTGGGTTTTAAATTTTGTTGATGTTGACATGGTGGGAGGCTAAGCGTCAAATTATGATTCATGGAGCTTCTTTAAACTTAGCGTATTTCCTTATTTAAAGTGTTAGGACCTTTAAATCATTTTCCAAGGATTTATTGAAGCAGATCCTTTTCTTTCCATGCTCCCATAAGTTAAAGAGCATTGTTTTAGAATTGTTTGATGGGATTATTTTCAAACTGATCAATGAATTTTATTTTATAGAGACCCAATTAACCCTTAGTTCGAAGTGGGTTGATAAAATTTATTTCAAAATGGCACAATGAGACACATTCCACAAATGGCCTAATGAAACTTCTTTTGGAATATCTCCAAGACATAGTTTTGGAATTTCATTATTAGGCATTATTTTTAGAATAACATGATGTCTAAGTCTAGAATGTCAAATGTTATACATGTTGGGGATTTTTTGTCTTAAATTTCACAACGCTCTAATTTCAAACTTTGATGGTTTGTTACTCTAATGGATGTAAAGATCATGGGGGAAAGATTCCCACATTAATGTAGTTGTTATTAAGATCTTAATTGTAATTCTCCTTCCTCTTAGAACCACCAATGAATATTTTCCTGTAGTAGCTTGATGGGCCTTATTTCAAATGTTCCCATAGGATGTTTTTTTTAAGTGGCTTTATTGGATTATTGTGAAATGACTAAATTGAAACTACTTCAAAGGGGATTGACGAAAGTAGGTATTGTTTTTTCTTAACAATGTTTGGCCCACATAACAAGTAAATAAATGAAATTAATCATAGAATAGTATATTTTAATATTTGTAGTTTCGTTTTAACGTCTAGAGAAATCATGTCAATGAAAATGTAAAAAAGAACTAGTGGATGAATCAACTATATTTTTCCTGACCCCCAAAACATTCCCTATGAATTCATAAACTACATGAAATATCTCCCTAGGTTAATATAATAAAATGGGGAATCAAATTTATGTTTTATTTCATTTGAGTATGATAACAAGAATTACAACATGAAAAAAATGTTGGGATGATATTTTCGTTGTAATTGTTAACTAATTGAATTATTATTGATCATGATACTTGTAGTTCAATTTTAGTATATTATCGTTTCTATAACAAATTACAAAGGAATGCAGTAATAGTCTTAATTTAATTTATTAATATGTCATGGGATAAAATTTTCATGTCAGAAATGTAGAGATATAGTCCAATGGATGCAGGAATTAAGAGACTCCTCTAGATGTTACAAAGACATGGACGAGTTTAAGGGAATGAATTCAAATTCATAGACCCAATGGTTAGAGGGTAATCAAGGCTAAAAAATAGGAAAAATAACATAGTGTTTCCATGCTTCAAATTTTAACAAACATATAAAGGTATTTGCAACATGGGAAAAAATATAACAATGTTAGTGGGAGAAGGATCAAATTAAGAAATTGTTCATACCAAAGTTCCCATAGTAAAATAAGAACCTATAAATATTGAAACTAAAAACCATATCTTTATAAGTCCTATACTACTAACGCATATAATTTTAGGGCCCCATTGCATACCTTAGAATGTCATCCATACAATTACAAGAGGAAGATGGTTTTCAATGATAAATTTAAGAGATAATTTTGAAAAGAAAAAACACCTTTACTTTATTTTGAGGTTAAATTTGGAAAATAAATTAAGGCTTGGATTCTTGAGATAAGAAAATATTTCTGAGTTCATGGTTATCCCAAAAAAAAATAAAGTTCGAGTTTCCATATTCAATCCTCATGGTTGAGCTTCCATTTTTTGGGACTCCTTATAGAAACTAAATAAGATCAATGAAAGGAATATTCTATGGTAAATTTTCTAATAAATTATTTTAATAAAATACATTTTTAATTGTTATTGTGATGGTTGTAACTCTCTACCCCACATTTACCCGCTTTTAAAATCTCTTTGAGGCAAACATGAGCCGATATTTATTATGAAATGACCCATTATCAAAGTTCCAGTTATGAAAGTGGGGTCTACCATTCAAAACTTACTGCAGCTTCCTAGGAACACCGAACCACCAAAATGTTAGACCACATCCACTTATGATCTTACCCTGAGTTGGAACTATCTTCTTACCTACCCTCATAGCTGAGATACGTGCATGGAAAGCCTTTCATGCATCAAAAAGTCCCCAACCACATGCAAATACCTTCATCCATGTGGCTACAATCGAAATTTATTAGTTAAGATACCGTGGTTGTAAAATGAATGCCACATTTTCAGGGCTAGCCTGCAAGCCAGTACCTAGAACTACCCAAAACTTTCCAAAATCAAGTCTAAAACAAACACAAGTGTGCATAACCTATAATTAGGCTTAGATATTTCCCAAACTTGCTAAACACATGATAAAAATTTTGACAAACATATGGTAAACAAGGTAGCTACAGGTCATGAATGCATATCTAATCATCGTCTCTTTCATTTCACCAAAGAATCATCAAGAAGGATCACTTCTCTCTCAAGCTAGTTGCATAAAACTTGTTAGCTCATACACTCATACAAGAATTTAATAACTTATCAAATCATGAAAAATATCCATAACGAGAGAACATCATTTAACCATTCCTTTAACCAACATTCGACCAAAATAAAACCATGAAAAAATAGTCATTAAATCAACACAATAATCCATACATGTGCTCATTGATCTCAATAAGAAATAACACATAAAAATTATGAAAATTCCAACAAATTTAGGGAGTTCCACGTACCACCCGGCCATAGATTGGGCTGAACCAAATGTCTATTTTAGCAAATCACCCCTGTGCCATATTCAAATTATGAATGTGGGATCACATGGGATAAAAAAAAATAGAACCAACCAAGGCTTCTAGAGGCTAAACCACCTCAAACTTCAACCATAATGATTTCACCTAAACTAGTCCAGAAATCACCAAAACCAAACAAGCTTGGATGCCTCTGATTTCCTCACCATACCTAGAGGAATGTTCCTGTCTCCACCCATTCATCAAGAGTTCTAGGAGAACGCCCATCTCTGCTCTCGACCCTCGGGAATTTTTCTGAGATCACCTCACTAGCATCTGAATTCTACCGACCATCCATAGCTTAACCAAAACATGAACCCACTTCACCATGTATTTCCAGGAAATGGAAAGGTAAGGATTAAAACATTTTCAAGCTGGGAAAATTCTATGACAATGATGATAAACTAACCAAGTAACCAAATGCATGTACCATGCATTCAAACCTTAGCAAGGAAATCACACAAGAAAGTTGTTACCTACAATTTTCTCTTACTATAAATTATTTTCCAACCTTCTTCTTCACTTCCCACGAATTCCTTTTATTGCTTTCTTGATTCTATCAAAGTGAGAATTCCTAAATCTCCAAGTGAATGCTAGAATTCTCCAAGAGTAACCAAGAATTGATCAAGAGTAACTAAGAGAGGCATAAAATGTTCCCCGTATCCTTTTTTTTTTTAATTTTCAATTTATTTCTCCTTCAATTTCCTTCATTTTCCATTGTGTGCATGTTCTTTTCTCTTTGTATTCCTTTTCTCCTATTTTCATTTATTTGTTATATCAAATTTCCATTTATTGCATTTTTCCTTTTCCAATGCAATTGCTAAATTCCATAGCTAAAAATAAACCATAAGTGATTCCCAATGTAACATTTTCCCCTCCATTCAGTTTGGAATACATGTCCCATGAGCTTGGCTTAATTTATTTACATATAAAATCAACCTAGTCTTGTTACAAGCCCCTCTCCCTTGGGGGAACACTCTCCTTGGTGTTCAATGAAACTTATGACCAAAAAAACATACTACTTATTAGATCTTTATAAACACAACTTCATGCATTGTTTACAATGACACTACTAGAAACATGAAAAACATACCACTTATTGGATCTTTATAACACAACTCGATGCAATATTGAAAATTAAAATACACACAAACAGACACACATATACAAAAACTCATTTCCTTCAACTAGAAAATAAAGAAGGATATAATGATCGCATCAAATGCACTTCATCTTGAATGATTTCTTAGTTCCATACAATGAGCTATTTGTTTTGAAATATACATTATGGTTATGGCTATAACTCTCGGTATGGTTCCATCTATAATACAAACCAATCAATCACGTGATCAACATCCTACACATATCTCTTAAGCAATGAAACATGAAAAACATCATGGATTTTACCAATGGTGGAAAATAAAGTCTATAGGCCATTGGTCAAATCCTCTCAATGATCTTAAAAGGCCCACAATTCTGAGGTGCCAACTTGGCACAATATGCAATCCTCAAGGAGCTCCTCTTGGCCTTGATGCACAAGTACACATGCTCCCCAACCTGAAACTCCTTGAATGCTCTATGTTGATTTTCATAACTTCTTTTGTCTGTCCTATGTTGCCTTCAAATTCCTTTCAATAAACTGTATGTCTCGCTCCATCTTGGCCAACATATCTAGTCCAATAAACACCCCATTCACTTGATTACTCTAGCTGATAGGATTATTACAAATCCACTCATAGAGAGCCTCAAATGGAATCATATTTAATGATTCATGATACCCATTATTATAAGAAAACTCCACCAGTGGAAGATACTCCTCCCATTTCCTTTGTTGATGTAAGAAATACATCCTCGACATATCCTCAAGTATCATGTTAACCCTCTCTTTCTATCCATTTGTCTATGGATGATAAGTTGAATTGAAAGTTAACTCTATCCCCAAGCATGTAAACAACTCTTTCCAAAACCTGGAACTAAACTTTTCATATCTATTTGATATAATATTCTTGGGAACCCCATGTAACCTCACTATCTCCATAATGAATATTTGAGCTACCTCCCTAGCTGAATTAGTTGACTTCACTACAATGAAGTGAGTTACCTTGCACAACCTATAAACCATAACCATGATGGAATCATTCTGTCTTGATTTCCTAGGTAATCTTGTAATGAAGTCCATGGAAATGACCTCCCATTTCCACTCTGGA
The DNA here is from genome assembly GCA_034641835.2 of Pinus albicaulis. Classification (NCBI taxonomy): domain Eukaryota; kingdom Viridiplantae; phylum Streptophyta; class Pinopsida; order Pinales; family Pinaceae; genus Pinus; species Pinus albicaulis. Next base: position 941,133,631 of record CM076579.1, on the reverse strand, counting down.
ATCATAATAGGTTGCAACAAACACCTAGATGGTTGCATTCATCTTTCACCTTGTGAAAGTCCAAGCACCTTGCAACAAACATAACCACCTCTTTCTTCAAATTCGGCCAATAGTAAAACTTCTAAAAAACTATCAAATTCTTTTGGTATCCTAGGTGGCTTGAATACGACTTGACATGAAACTCTCTCAACATAAGTTTCTTCAACTCATTGCTATCCGACACATAGATCTTTCTCTTGAATCAGACCTAGCCATTTATCATGAGGTGATACTCCTCGTCCCTATCGCCTTCACTTTGTTGTTGTAATATCTTCTTTAGTTGATGGTATTTCTGATCATTTTTCCCTGCATGTAAGATTTGTTCCTGTAAATCTATCTCATAAGAACTCACAAATTAAATATGATTCACCTACACTCTCCTACGAAGAGCATCCATGATTTTTTTCCTCTTTACATTTAATGTACTTGATCTCAAAATCAAAATCATTGAGAGTAGCCAACCATATAGCTTTCCTGACATTCAAATTGGGTTGGTCAAACACGTACTTTAGTCCACTGTGATCACTCATAAATCTGAACCTTTTTCCAAGGAGATAATGTCTCTACATATTCAATGATGAATGATCACTTCCAACTTAATATCATGAGTCACATAGTTATTCTCAAGCTCATTCAACTTCCTTGATTCATAGTAGACCACCTGTCCTTCTTGCATTAGGACTCCACTAAGTGCTTCCTTACATGCATTTGTATCCTTATTATGATATTCAATCTTCAAAACTAGAAAATTTGTAAGAAAATGCTTCAACTAATTAAAAATAGCTACACACTTAGCAGTCCATTCAATCTTATTCCCTTTTCTCTACATAGATGTGATAGGATAGCGAATATTAGAGAAGTTCCTGATGAACCTCTTATAATAAACTGCTAGTCCCATGAATGATTTGACCTCATCCACTTTCCTCAAAGCTACTCACTGTATGATAGCCTTAATATTTTCAAAATCCACTGTTATCCCCTCCTTTGAAACATGTACAAAATAATGAATTTGATTATGAAATAAAATGTACTTGCTGAGATTGCAATCGTAACACTAATTCCAGGTGCTTTGCATGCTCCTCCTCATTTTTTGAATATACCAATATATCATAAAAAAATACTATCACAAAATTATACAGATAAGGGTGAAACACATTGTTCATCAAAAAAATGGTGGCTGGAGCATTAGTGTTATGCAGAATTTACAACTGTGGATAGTATCTTCCCTTGACATAGTGGACTGTTTTATAACAACAAAAAACAAAGAATATAAAGTTCCCATTAGAGAAATTGAAGAATGGAAAGGGGCTTACTTGGAACCCATCACAGTCTTGACTCTCCTCTTGACTTGTAAGCTCCAAGCGTAGATACGATTACTATAATTAGAACATGCACATACAATCATAACAAGCCAAATATCTATGGCATCTATGTAGCGTTAAATAAAATTACTCTATTCAATGGATTGATAAAGCATTGAAACATATGAATGTAAACATAACATAAAACATATAGGAAAATGGTATACTCTTTGTATTAATAGACATTAGGGGAATTTTGAGGTCTAAAATGGGCGTCCTAAGGAAATTATAAAATAATAGTGGAAATAATAAAATAATATTAGATTACATCATCAAATTTTAGAGGGAAAAAAAACTGATTTTTCAACTTTTATTTTCAACTTATCTCCCTATGGGTTTAATCAAATTTTAAGAAGGAACACTCGTTGGATGAATAATTTGATTCCCCATCCAAGGAGTACTCATGATGCATACTTTTGATAGACTTTTCTACACGAAAAATGAGAAATACATGAAAAATGTGATTGTAATCACGTTTTTTCATGTATTTCTCATTTTTCATGTAGCAAGTTCCATCAAAAGTATGCAACATGGGTACTCGGATGAGGAATTAAATTTTACATCCAATGAGTACTCCCGCTCGAAATTTGAGTAAAATATTAGGGAGATAAGTTTAAAATATGATTTGAAAAATAGTTTTATTATTTTATTATTTTTTAATCTTTTTACTTTTTTACTCTAGAAATGGTGAATCATCCCCCATGGTTGACATCACCATATTGAATCTTATTGGTTCTTATAAATTTTATTTTGGTTGTACATTTTTCTTAGGAGGCCCTTTTTAGACCTCAAAATTCCCCTAATGAATAGGAGAGAGTTTACAACCAAGAAGAGTAGTTGATATTGCAAATAGCTCCCCAAGTTGACTTCTCCTTCCTTAACCGTGCCTAAATTTCAACCTAATGCATGAAGATGATGATTGTATTATATTCAAGGTAGAAACATGAGGGCATGATCAGTCTCCAAAATCCAACCTTGATATTGTAGATGGTTGATATTGTAGATGGTTGTAGTGGTAGTTTTGGAATTCTTGTCCATTTACCAATCTATGTTTGAGATCCACTCTTGATGTGAGGATGAGATCAAGGGATAAGAGGTGAAATATCCATGGTAAGATCTGATAGGATTAAAAGTTATTATCTAAGGTAAATGTTTGAAACAACTCCTGGAATATTATGGAAGAGGAAGCTTCAAGATTCTATTTATTTTCCCCAAATTTATAGAATCAGCACACCCCCAACAAGGTAAAACCTACTAGTGATCAATTCCAGTGAAAAATGGAGCAACCTGCTACTCAAAGCAGGTCCCTAAACAGACAGGGTATGTTGGGCCTTAAAAGCACTCATTTGAAGCAGTAAGACCCAAAAAATCAAGGATTTGGAAGAGTAACGATTAGGGATTTGTGTACGGATGATGACATGGTGCTCACAAATGTTCATTGATATTTTTTGCAGGCATATTCACCAAGTGGGACAAAATTTCCTATAACGTATTACCACCTAAAGCGCAAAGTCAAAAATAGTGGTGATGACTGAAGTGCTTTACCTTGTGACAAATTAAGATTATGAAAAACTAGTCGAGATCATCATCTGTATCAATATATTTTAACCATGATATATTTTATAAGGGAGGCATACCCATGCTTAGTACATAAGCTAAAATCACATGTACAATGATAAAAAATCGTGTCCACTGAAGACAAAGTGTGGATCCATGATTGGATGATTGTATGATCATAGCCATGATGCTCTGTAATATTGCATTACTCCTGAAAGCACAACCCCGATGGATGGAATTGGATCCAGGGTCATCTATCACATTCACTCGATTGTTCAATGTGAGATTATAACCATGTGGATAAAGGATTTGAAGTTGAACATGGTAGACACCATCTAATTATCAACCAATGATGTAAGTCGTTAACCACCAATGATGTTAATGGATCTCAAGGTACAAAAATACAATATGTATGGTGTGAATGAATGAGTTAAATTCAAGCACCACACAAAATATTTTGGTCAAAGTCCAATGATGTAAACTTGTCACCAAGAGCGAGGAAAATTTCCATTGATGTATGAAAGCCCCAAGATACTAAATGAAGAATTTCTATGTCAAATTCCTGGATGATGAACTGATGTCAACAGGAAGTGACCCGTCTCAGGAGGGCCTTGAAGTATCCCCCACCACTGACATGAAACAAGTGTCATAATTTGAGACAGGATGATGTTGATGTGGAACTAGTTCAGGAATGGAATCCATGAATGTAGACTTAAGAGTACCATAGCAGATACCAGTTGAATGACTTCTATTTAGCACATTGGCAAAACTAAATAGATTTGGCATCATTTACCCAAAACCAAAAATGGAGGCTTTTAAATCATGTGATGAACCAAAAGGAAAAAATATTCCCTAACCCAATAGCCACAAATATGAAGAAGAAGAGTACCATGTTCAACAGTGGCTCACTACCATTAATAGGTGGAGTATCCCATTTTTGAATTTCCCCAACCATTTCTAGTTGGTACCTCTTTATTTTTTAACAAGCTTGAGTAGGATAATATATGCTTGACCTAAAAGTCCATCCCTCAGATGGATCCATCCAGGTATATTTAATGAACCCTGAGAAGGATTGGTTCAGTCTCATCATGTTCGACGATTCCAATGAAGGTCTAACTTGACTCCTTTTTCATGTGTAGAGAGTTTGAAAAAGAGGAAAAAAATAAAATTCCAAAGGTTCATTTTCGTAGATAGTCTCTTGAGTCATAAAAGGTAGAAAAAAATACGCAGGAGAACATATTAGACATGTACAACTAAGGCATTCCTTTTTCATAAATATTCTATCTCATTCCATAAAAGTGTCAAACTTATACTGAGTATATGTCTTTTCATTTACTTTAACGAGCTCAAAAAGACAAGTGCTTGACAATATTTCATTTTTAGGGAGTCTGAAAAGAGTTGAAAGAGAGCTCCTCCTAGAGGAATGAGTGCCATAAAGGGTAGCAGTTGGTTCCTCTCATAATGGAACTACTCAAAACATGTGAAGGTCAAGAGGTTGGCTAATAAGATGACTCATTACATCAGTTCCTCATGAAAGGGTAAAACAACCAAGTGAAAGTGTATGATCATCGAAGAAGATGGTGATGATGGAATTTGAAAACCAAGGATTGTTTGGTAGAAATATGCTGATAAAAATGGCAATCATGAGAATAGGATGAGAATGGTTTCATTTTTTACACAAGCTTTTAACATGGGAAACTATGCTTGAGAGTATTTTAATATGGTTTCATTTTTCCAAGCTTGAAACATGGGAAACTATGCATGAGAGTGTTTTTATTTTTACACAAGCTTGAAATAGAGAAAAAATATGCTTGAAATAAGTTTCATGCCCCCAACATAATGAATACATTCTAGGCACATTCCCCCCAAGCTTCATTTCATTCACCTAAGTAGACTACTGGTTACTAATAGGTGGATGGAATGAAAGTTTATTGATGAGATCAAGTGAAAGAATCAATTGGGAATTTACGAGATCTAATCCAAAAATCAAATTGGAAGGGGATCTATTTAAATTTTTAACAAGCTTGAGAAAGGACAAAAAAACTGTGCTCATGATGCCTTGTTTCATTTTTTAATGAGCTTTACATAAGAAAATAAACTCTGCTCGGGGACCTTGTTTCATTTTTTAACGAGCTTGAAATAAGAAAATGAACTCTTCTTGAGACACCTTGTTTAATTTTTTAATGACCTTGACACAAGAGAAGGAGATTTGCTTTGGATACCTTGTTCATGACCTTCAGGAGGCCATGGATTCCAGGAGTTTCTCATCCTATGGTAAAACAACACTCTGGAAGGTATCAAAGGATTCAATGGAAAGATCAGACTCCAATTCCCCCAGTAAATGATGCACAACATCACCTACTATATCATGAGTAGACACAGGCATGGAAAAGGTTTCCACATAGTTAATTTGTGGTGAGGAAGATACCACTTTCATATAATGATCATTTATGGAATTTGATTGACTGGGAGTGAGATCAGGACCAATGAAAGAAAAATGTTCAATGATCATGATTCTTCCCTCATGTGGGAAACATATCACACGAAAGAGTGAGGAGACAAGATCTCCCATTACATAAACATAATCACTCCCAAGGAGTAAATTAAAATCCAAAGGACCTTAGACCACCATCAAATTTATATAGATAGTATTTCCTCCCAAAGTAATATGCAACTGAGGAAGGACCCCTAATGGTTGGTTGGTTCCTTTTTTAAAGGCCAAAAAATAATGAGTAATGGGCATAAGCTGTAAAGAACCGAAATATTTGCAAAAATTTGATGACATAATACTAATAGATGCACCTTCATCTATGAATGTTCCAGAAAGGGTCATATTATAAGCCTGTACTATGATATGGAAGAGCACGTAAGGAGGAAGATGATATCCTACCAGTCGAATCTAATTACACGAAGTTACCATACTTCTTGGAGGGGGTGTCATGGGAGTGGGGAACTTCCCCATTGTGCAACGAGAAATAGAGAACTTCTTCCCAGTGCTATGGGAATGAGAGGATTTTCCCCCAATACCATGGGAACATGAGGATTTCCCACTAGTTCATTGGAACTTGAAGAAACGAGAAGAACCTGAGAAGTATGAACTTCACTCTCTAAGGGAAAGGTACGTTCAAATGATAAATCACTTCATAAACTAGTGAAGGATTGGGAGAAAGTTTACGATAACCACCTGAAATACAAGGATCAGAAGATGTAAAGTTTTCCAACAATTTTGAGGCTTCGTCGATTTAATGACAAATATGAATATGATTTTTCCCTTCACATAACCTACAACAAAACTTAACTTTACCATTTTTATCATGGACCTTACTATTACTAGGTGATGGTTGATCACCACCATGATCTCTAGAGACTAATGAAAAATTCTGATGTGAGTTTGTGGACTAGACTTCTAATATCTTGCTAATACGAGGGAAATATCTAAGAAGGTGGTCACCATTACATAAATTGGAAGGGAATATAAATTTTTAGTGCTGACTGGAAGGTTCCTCCATACTATTTGCATTGGTTGCAATGGTTGCCTGGTTTCCCCTTGTGTATTTTTCTTCTTCATAATTTTCCTTTTCTTCTTCTTCTTATCCACTTGGTTACTAACTTTGAGGCTTTCACCATAAGAAGAGGAAGAAGAGGAATAAGAATGAACATACGAAGAAAGAAAAGGGTCGACATTAGGATCAACATGTTCAGGTGGAGGACTAATTGGATAAGGAGCAGTTTGGACATTTGGAACCATATTAGTTGAAAACAACCAAACTCGAAAACCAATGGTAAATCTGGGAAGGGACAATGTTGCCATATAAGGAGCACCAATATTTCGAAAAGAAGGAAAGTGACTAGGATTCTCGTTAAAGGTTTTTCCTTGATTGGTAGACTCGAGAACTATTGCCATTAGTATCAACCTAAGATCCAATAAGGATTTTTTTCATAGTGAGGATGTTATTTCATAGTCAATTAATTTATTTTATAAATTAAAGACAAAAAATAAAACAAAAAAAGGGTAACAAAGAAAAAGGGTTTACCAATCAACTATGAAATGCAATATACCACCTTGGAGAATGAAGGATTTATGTACGGGAAGGAAATCTCCCTGAATGTTGTGTTTAGTGTATCATAGTATACAAGACGACCGAATCAGTTACCTAAGGAATGATAGAAACCTATAGAGGACTTCCAAAATATACCCAAAGGTATGTGGAAGCACAATCTGTAATAGTTCTATCTAATGTGTTACCATACGATCAAAGTGTTCCCATATACTTTTCATGTGTGGAGTGCCACCTGATATACTTGGAGGTATGTGGAGAAAGGTCTGATACAATTGTGTACATGGAATGAGATATCACCCTCGCAATGCACCATTGGAAAAAATGATAGCTCCTATGTTTAAATATGCCAGAACATGTCTCTAACCTAGACCTCTATATGTTTGTGTTAATGTGACAACTGCTCCTTAAGATTGATTCAATAAATTTTAGAGTTTATCTTGAATTATGTTTTCATTTTAAGGCTCAAAACTCGATGTCACCTAAACACACCTATGATGCAACTAAAATGACAAAATAACTCTTTTTGTTTTCCTTTTAACAATGAAAGTCCTAACTAAGTAGGGGAAGAAGAAATCAATAAACAATGCAATAAACAGGTGATGCAACAATCAATCTCCTCAACTTTACTATTCCAATCAAAATCAATGCCCTATATGCAATGCATGATGCATAAGATTTTATTTTCGATTCCACTTAATTTTAAGATGAAAACTAAGATATATGCTTAAACTTTGATAAAATAAAATATTTAGGATGATGATAGAAACACCAATTCCTACGAGCAATCTAACAATCAAGAAATCAATTTGATAATGACTTAATTGACAAGAACAAAGTAAAATATAAATAAATTCTTATCAAAGGCACTCAAAACCAAAATAAAATAAGATGAAGGCTTCTAAGAGACCAAGACACACTCAAGGACATAAGGAGTACCAATTGGAACAAATTTAATCAGAGAGAAAATCATAAAATTGTAATTTTTTTCATGAAAGGGGTCAGCATAGGTGTAGATAGACTACAAGTGCTCTGCAACATAGAATTCCAAAGAGAACTGCAATGCTCTGTCTCTAGACTAGGGGGAGAACTGATCAAGGTAAAGCTAAGCTCTGAGATAAAAAAATCAAATGAAGCTCTATGAAATGTATTCCTAGGGTAAATTCATACTAAGTGAGGAAATGGAGGTTCGTTTAAGGGGTGAAACAATTACTAGGGACAAGGAAACCACTAAGGGAAAGAAATCATCCCTATCGAAGTTGCCAAATTTTTATGTAGAATTTACAACTGTGGACAGAAGTATCTTCCCTATTCCTAATGGACTGGTCTAGAACAATATAAAGAAAGGAATATAAATTCTCCCTTATAGAAATTGAATAATGGAAAGAGTTTAAATTGGGGTCCATTGCAAGATTTACTTTTCTCTCGACTTGTAAGCTCCAATCGTAACTCCTATTTCTATAATTAGAACCTGCACATACAATCATAAGAAAAAAAATATCTACAAAATTAATGTAGAATTATTCAATTACTCTATTCAATGGATCAACAAAGCATTGAGACATATGAATGTAAACATAACATAACACATATAGGAAAAAAATATACTCTTTGTATTAATAGAAACAGGAGAGAGTTTATGAACAAGAATAGTACTAATCTTATAGAGATCTCCCTAAGTTGACTTATCCTTCCTTGTCACAAAGCACAACTCAATGTCACCCTAATGCATGAAGATGACGACTCTATTAGATTAAAGGCAACAACATGAGGGCATGATCCATCTCCAAAATAAACCCTAATGTTGTAGATGGATGTAAATTTATAGGAGAGAGTAGTAGTTTAGGAATTATTATCCATTTACCAATCTAGTCTTGAGATCCACTCTTGATGGGAGAATGAGTTCAAGGGATAAGAGGTGAAATCTACAAGGTAGGATAATATAGGTTTCAAATTTCTTGTCCAGGTTAAATGGTTGAAACAACTCCAGAAAGCTTTTGGAAGAGGAAGCCTCAGGATTCTTTTTATTTTTCATAACTAGGGACAACCTATTTTTGATCAATGCTGGTGAAAAATGGAGAAACAAAATGCTTAATGCATTTCCCTAAAGGGCGAGGGTGTTTTGGGCCTTAAAATCACTGATTTGAAGTAGTCACACCCAAAAAATCAAGTATTTGGAAGATTCGTGCTTATGGATTTGTGTAGGGATGATGACAAGGTGTGCATGAATGTTGATTTATCTAGTTTGTAGGATTATTGACTAGATGCCACAAAATAGCCTATAACAATTAGTAAGACCAAAAGGAACCACCACAAACTCATAGTGCCCATACCTTGTATGGAATGCAATCTTGTAGATGTCTTCTTATTTGATGTGCACCTAATGATATCCTGATCTTAGATCAATCGTGGAAAATATTGGTGCTCCCTTTAGTTGATAAAAAAAATCATCAATCCAAGGAAATGGATACCTCTTCTTGATAGTCACCTTATTTAGCTGCATGTAATCAATCCAAAATATGAGATTACCATCCTTCTTCCTTTAAATAACATTTTCACACCCCCAAGGAGACACACTTGGCCTTATGTATCCCTTATCAAGCATCTCTTTAAGCTGCAACTTTAGTTCTACCAAATCGTGCGTGCTCATCCTATACGATGTCTTAGATGTTGGTGTTGCTCCTGGTACCAACTCAATAGAGAAATCTACCTTTGTATGAGGAGGAAACTCTGGAATATCTTCAGGAAACACATCTTGAAACTACTGTGAGATAGGATACTTCCTAAGGACCTCAGCATCCTCAACATCCTTCCCTTTGTCATAGGAAATATGTACTACAAATAATAAACATCATTTCTTATTGTTGCACTTAGCTTGCATAGTTGTAACCATTTTCACTGATGTAGGATTATTCTTTCATTATATGAATCTATTTTCTCCTTCATCATCCAGGAACTTAATGGCCTTGTTATAGATATACACCTTGGTCTTGTGAATGAATAGCTAGTCCATACCCAAAAGCATGTTATATGGACCAAAAGGAAGCACATTTAGATGTCCTGATGTAGGAATGCCATTAATATCAAATGCAAAAGATCTCACACAATGATGAAATCTCCTCTTGGTACCTATAGGAAACTGCACCAACCAAGATTTTTCATGCACTTCTTTATTGAACCGAAAATAATCCACTAGGTCAGGACTAATATCAATCATATATTAGATAATTGATTGATCTAGGATCAATAAAAGTAGAAACAATTTAATCACAAAGTTTACCTTCCATCTCAATAATGGATGACTAATGATCTTCCTACTTTTTATCCATTGCTGAAAAAATCTAGGGAATTCTCCGACCCACATCCCCAACTTCCTGTGCCTCCTAAGAAATCTAGATCTTAGGCCCGCCGCTATGACATGATGGAAAACCTCTCCTACAATGGTCTCCACCACAAGTCCAACACCTCAAAGTTTTTCTTCCATCACCTTTATTATGATGCTTCTCAAACTGAGACCCAAGTCCTCTCTCAGCTACATTGAACTTCTTATGAGGTGCCACATTTTCCTTGTCACCTACATCGTGGGTTCCTCCTCACTTCTTGAACCATTTCCCTTTAATATTATCATTACCTTTCTAGTCACGCTTGAAAGCATGTTTGCACATAGAATTATCATAATCGTATTCTTCAAATTTCTGATGGCTTACTCTAATGATCAAGGATCATCAATCTCAATCCAATCTATCAGTGATGATGGAAATCCATTTATGAATATTTGGATATTTTTCTTCTCTTTCTTGGGATAGGGCACATATATCAACAAATCTTCATTTGGAAATTTGGTTGTGTACTCTTCATTTTTTATGGAACCCATCTTGAGCTCATATTATTCATTTTCCTTTCCATCATAATACTTATCATAAAGGTACTTCTTCCTAAATATTCTCTCAACTTATTTCCAAATCAACTCCTCTTCTTTGATTCCTATGACATGCTTAACATATTCCCATAAGATATTTGTTTTTCCCTTGAGGCTGAAGGTAGTTATGTTCACTTTCATGTTATTTAAGTAAAAATGAAACCTGAATAATTTCTTCATCCCGAGCATCTGGTGAGCCCTGGTATTGCACCAAGAGTGCTGCAACTCCCAGGGGCTGCCCTACTTTACTTTATCAACCGGGGGTTCGAACAAACTTGGAGGTGACAATGCTATATACACAACAAATGCATTCTACTCATGTCATCCTCTTCCACCCTACGAGAGGGTGCTAATTCTAAGGGTTCTCAGTGAAGTCTATCACACTTAAATGAAACTGAAATAAATCATATAAAGGAAATGACAAAAAGGAAACAAAACTAACTTGCTGAAAAGAAATGGAAGAAAATAAACTAATTTAAATTGGAAAAAGAAAATGACGGGAAGGAAACTATTTTAACTTGCTGAAAAGGATTGGTAGAAAAGAAAATAATTTAAGCCACACTTAACTTGCCCAATCGACTAAACACACCCTACTTATCTTATGCTCTATCTACCATGCTTCTATCCATGCAGCTAAGTATCCATGACTCAATTCTAATTGAAAAAGTGTTGATTTACAACTTGGAGAAGAAAATGACTAAAGATGCTAATGGAAGGCTTAACACATGGGACAAGGCTTGGAGGTGGAAATATGGGCTTAGACTTCATTATACCTTATGAGGTCACAAATATTTTTTGGAGTGGGAGGATTAAAATATGCGATGGCGAAGTTATAATTGGCAGATAGAAATGCGGTATATGATGTGCAAAATTGCAATTCACAATATTGCAAAGCTGGAGGAGAAGCAGTAGTGAAATTAGGAGGAAAGTGTGAAGTGCGAGATGTGATACATACAAAAATATGAAATGTGATGGGATAAAGACTGTGAAACGTGAAACGTGAAATGTGATGGGATAAATATTGCAAAATGCGAAATGCGACGAGTGACGTGGTGGTAGGACTGGTGGCAGAGTGCGATGACAATATCACAACGACGTTGGGAGCAGTAAGTATTAATGGGAACCACATGAAAATCTGATTTTGTGACTATGATAAGTCTTAAAGGAAAAAGGGCAAAGGTTGTGAAGTATGATGGGTGACGTGGAAGTAGTGCCAGTGGTGGAGTGCGATGACAATATTGCAATCGGCGTCAGGATCGATAATTATTAACGAGAACCACATGAAACATGTGATTTTCGATGTGGTGGAGTACGAAGAATTACCACAATCGTCGTTTGGAGCGGTAAGTTTTAACAGAAACCAAGAGAAAATGTGATTTGCGATGGGGATAAAAACTATGGAATGCGATTTGCAATAAGAATGATGTGGGAGAGTACAGAAAGAATATTGTAATCAGAGGATAGGAGCAGCAAGTATCGTGGGAACCAAATGAGAAATGTGATTTGTGATGAGCGAAGTACGGTAATGGGAGATTCGAGGAAGAAAGGGCGAAGGTCAAACGTTCAGTGTTTTGAAGTGTTTTTTGAACAAAAAGGGCGCGACATATGATAAGGAGAGAAAGGATGGGAATAGAGGCATAACAACAATGTTCAAGCCGTGAAGACAGATATGGAAAATGAATCGGGAAGGCACCAATGAACTTCTCCGTGGCTACCTGCACCTACAATTAAACTGTTGATTTATGCAAGAAAGATGGACTGTGATGCTAAAGACAAAAAAAATAAATTTCTAGCCTAGTCCTAGAAACATAGAATCATAACCCGAAAAGCATTTTCGGTCTGTGACAAGGTCTACCCTCATCGAGCTCTATTGATAGATATTAGAGGGGAAGGATGCCTCATAGTTTTATGGAGTTCATCAACTATTCTATAGCACAAATTAGTATATCAAATCTACAACAGAAAACTATAACATCAATGAACACATCATAAATAAAACTAGCTAAATGACAGAAAGAAAAGTACAAAAACAATAGAGAATTTGAGGCACATGGGTTGGGACCTAACCCACGAGCCCAACTCTCTAAAACTAAATCAGTAAAATGGAGTCTATCTTACCATTTCAGGAAGAGAATAGCCTCATTACATTTCTAAAAGTTTTATTGTTGAGTAAAATAATAAAAAATCTCAATAGTTTGTAACAAAGTTCCCAATAGAATTGAATCCTTCCTAGCTCTAGCTCTGCTCTATTTATTCTACAGGGTAGCTACCAATATCTCCCTTGAAAATAGTGATTGAGTCCACTTGAATCCAAGTAAACATAGATTGAGTGCACTTTGTCTTCAATTTTCTTGGTTTCCTCTGATAGTTAAGGAGGGTGGACAACCCCCTTGAATCTCTCCAATATTTCTCAATAATTTCCTGAAATTGTGCTCATTTATTCTTAAATATTGATCTTCTAATGGTAGGGAGCAAGTGCCTAAATTATCTCCTTCTCCAAACTACATAATCTGCCAAATATTCTCACAATATTCTACAAAAATAAGCAATATTAGGAACAAATATGCAATTACCTTTAAACCTTCCTAAGAAAATATTTAAGCATAAGAAAACATTATTAAGTGTAGAAGGAGAGATTTAATATATCTTTTCATGTGGATAACGAAGGTAGATGGACCTAAGAAAGGTTAGATGGGCCTTAATGTATGTCTAATTTAGAGGTGCATCATCACCTCCCTGTAGAAATTATATGCACTAAGCATGCATATGTCCTAGATTCACCTAATCTCACACTATTTAACTTTATGCAAGATACTGAATCATTTCACTTGTTAATATTTTGCGAAAAATTAATTGCACACATGTAAAGCATAAATAAAAATAATCACACATAACACAGTTGTTTTTAACCGGGAAAGCCGGAAGCTGAAAACCCCAACTATATATTATGTATCATGGAATCATATAACAATCCTCATACAAAGCTTATCAAGCTCTCAGTACAGTACAATCGTCATACACTAATCAGGAACAATCTTGCAAATCCATGCACCGATATTTGCCTCCTGCTAGCCTGCCTCCACTGCGCAATCCCTGGTGAATAATAGCTCTGAATGAATTCAAATTACTCTTGCCTTGACTGCGAAATCCTCATTGGCAACTCCAATGTGTGCGTGATGCAATCAATGCATCACTATAGTCACAACAGATAGTCTATCTTACCCTTTCACCTACCTCTCCACTAGGTCTCCACTGAAACTGCCATGTACTATAGTTAACTGTTGTACTGTTTAGTTGATTAATGAGTTATTATTTTTGAATTAATTAACTAGTTAATTCACTCCACTCTCATTAGTGTATCAATCAGTTAGACTAGATACAACTAGCTCAACTGAGTCTAACTAAGTTAAACTGAATACAACTCCATAACTACTTCTTCCAACTGTGTCATAACTCTGCCACTTGATTTCTAATTGAGTCCTCTATGCATTAGCTCTAGTAAACCCTTGGGAACTGCATAATTCCCTCATTCCACTAATTTGCCACATCTGTGCACTGAAACAAAGTGCTCCAAGAGAATAAGTTGTTGTTTAGTGTTTGATTATTATTAAAAGCTAATAATAATTGACATGCATATATTTTTGGATTGATGATCTATAAATAGACTTCTCCCAATATTCTAAAGACAGAATTTCATTTATTTTTCCAACTTGATCAACCATCCACAAATAGCATCCTGCAACTTCTGAAATATGATCATCATGTCTAAAAATAGACTTGTGCCAAAAATAGCCTGCGGTCCCACTTAGTGAAGGCGACTCTTTTCAATAATCTCATCATCTTGTTGAATCTCAACACTCCCTACTGAAACTGTTGCTCGTCCTCTGAGCAACCTATTCATCCTCCTTGTCTTATGGTTCTTCCTGCATGTTGGCTTATTTCATTTTCTGTTTGTTGGCCCATGTGTTGCTTCTCCTGCTATTCTTCTTGCATTTATTCTTGTAGGTGCTTCATGGAGGTCCTCATATGCCTTAAGAAAATCTGTTTTTCATGCCAAGAGGCGGTGGATCCACATTTTATTTTAGTTTATTCTTTTTCTTTTTTTTAATTGCATGCAGAATAAAATCACAGTTCTTTTTTCTTTGAACTGAGTTCACCCTTGGTTTCCCGTTGGCACTCTTTGTCTTCCATTGTAATGAATTTCTCACTACCCACTTTCTCAAGTCCTTTTTAATTTTGTCTTGTTCCTCTTCTTGGTGGAAAAAGTGAGGCTAGTCACTAGATAAGGCTGAAGTTTCTCTGCTACTGATATTGAAGCTGTTGATATGTATGTTGAAGATGTCTTCGGTGGTTCTAAAGCTACTCTGAAGCTGCATGTGATAATCTGCTTGAGGTCCTTTTGGAGCTTTTGAGCATAGGAGGAGGAAGTCCAAGTTGGACTACCTTTAATAAGGGTGTTGACCGAATTTTCTTTTTGTGCCAACTTGATATTTTTCTTCTTGCAAAGTTTGGACAACACCTGCATTCATTAGAGAGAGATACATGGAGAAATGCTATTTTATTTTTTGAAGGCCTACTAGATGCCTCAATGAGGTTTTCCACTAGTAGGTCTGCCTAGGTGCCTCAAAGGAGGTTTTCACCTCGGATGTTTTATTTTATTTTTATTTTTCAACCCAATTACCGACTCATGAAGGTTTTCAATCAGTGGGCCAATCTCAGATGCCTCAGAAGAGGTTTTCACCTGAGATTTTATTCTTCTTCCATTTTTTTTCTTTTTCACTTTACTACTCTATTTGAAGAAACAAAACCTTTTTCAAGTATAGGAATACTTCCAATGGAGTCATGTACACATCAAGATGACAGATAAAATTTGGTGCACACTTAGAATACATGTTCTGACATGTACCTGAATATAAGAGATGGATTGCTTTAACTGGGATTGTATAAAGTACTATTAGAGAAGAGTGTGTTGCTGCAACTTAATGACTGTTTGGAACCATATGTCAATACACTTGTGATGCCCCTGGTCCACTTGTTGAGTTGGATCACCTTGGATTTCCTCTTCTATTATGACATTCAAATCTTCCTTTTTTTGCTAATTTTTCTCTTGAAAACATGGAGGAAATGCTGGTAAACATGAGGAAACCTTCTCAACATCTCATTATGATGTCAACCCTTGATATTTTGATCTCCTCATTTGGATTTTCTTCTTCTTGATGTTTTCCTTCAATGACATTAAGAAAATCTCTTCTTTGCAATAAATTTCTTGAACTAGGATGCAAACCATCTAGATCAAGAGGAGATGTTTGGTAGTATTGTACCTTAGCATTGTAAGTGGGCTGATATACCTCATGGTGTGGGTTTGGAAATGGTGGTACGGGTAGTTGAGTGGTGGTGGATATATGAGATGGATGTGATTGAGGATGTGGTTGTGGTGGAGGTGGATGGAAGGGATAGCATGGAGTTGGGTATGGAGGATATTGAGGGAAATATTGAGGGTGCTGTGGATTTCCCCAATAAGGTCCTTGCCAGCCATGTTTCCAAGATTAAGTTTGAGTTTGAGATGGCCAAGGTTGTAAATGAGGGAGTTTGTCCCAATTAGTTTGAGATGGATGTGAATAAGCTTGACATTGTGAAGTAGGTCCTTGCATCATATCAAGTTGAATAGGATGCCAGGGTCTTCTTGGAGCTACATAACATAGCTTCTTTCATGAATGTCTTGCTCCATTGTCTTCTTGGTAAACTTCTTTAAACTTGGGGAATGATGAAAAACATTTAGTAGCATATGATTCTGCATGGATAAAAAAAAAATCATCTTCTTTTTGCTCATTTTTAATTCTTAACATTTCTACTTGTTCACTTAGATTGGTAAGAATTTTTGTTTTAAAGTTATCAAGAAAATTTCCATGTTCATCTTGCCTTACCAATGTTGATGCTGACTTACCTACCCTTTCCCTTCCTCTTGATATGTGCTTGAATGTTTCACAAATTTATTCAAATGATAGTTGGTATACATCTACTCTTCTCATGAGATTAAGGGGATCAATCCACTCATCCCTAATTGTTCTAAGTAAGAGGATTTTTAGTGTGTCAAATCCTAAATGATGCAATTTTTCCCTCTTAACATTAAACATGAACCTATCTATGAGATCCTCAAGGATTTCATCCTTTTTTTGATTCATTCTAAAAATTTCTTCTTTATGATCATGGTTTTTATATTTTCCTAGGAATATATTTTGCATATCATTCCATGATCTTATTGAATTAGTACCTAGACTCATGAACCATTTAAGGGATTTATCCTTCAATGTTGCAGGAAACAATCTCAATTTTTGAGTGTATGATAAGTAGCCATAAGATCTACAAAATATCTCAAATTCAAAGAGAAATGTTTCCGGATCCTCTATTCTCATACCATGGAATTTGGGAAGGAAAGATGGGGGGATGTTCTTCATATGTACAATGTTTTCCATATCTTGAATGGGAAACCCAATAAGATCTTATTCATTTTCATCATATCCATCCATCTCTTCTACCTTCAAAAGTGTATGGTGATGTGGTTCTTACTACACCACGTGGTCAAGTGGGGGGGAGGGGGGTTGGTATTGGAGAAGTATTTAAAAAAAAAAATTGAGTATCCCTACTCCTATGAGGCATGAAAATCAATTTTTTTTGAATTTTTCAATATTTCAGAAACAAAATGAAAAAGGAAAGAAAAAAATAATGCTAAAAAAGAATCAAAACATCTACTATACACTTCCCTAGAAAAGATGCCAAAAAGTGGTGACCCCTAGTATTGCACGAAGAGTGCTGCAACTCCCAGGGGCTTCCCTAATTTACTTTATCAACCCAGGGTTCGTACAAAATTGGAGGTGATAGTGCTATATACAAAGAAGATGAATTCTACTCATGTCATCCTCTTCCACTCTATGAAAGGGTGCTACTTCTAGGGGTTCTCAGTGAATTCTGTCAAACATTAATGAAACTAAAATAAATCGCATAAAGGAAACTAATTTAACTTGTTGAAAAGGAATGGAAGAAAATAAACTAATTTAAATCACACTTAACATGGCCAATAAGCTAAACACACCCTACTTATCTTATGATTTATTTACCATGATTCTATCCATGCAGCTAAGTTATCCATGACTTAATTCTAATTGAAAAAGTGTTGATTTGCAACTTGGAGAAGAAAAAGGCTAAAGATGCTAATGGAAGGCTTAGCACATGGGACAAGGCTTGGAGCGGAAATATGGGTTTAGACTTCATTAAACCTTATGAGGTCAAAAATATGCCTTGGAGTGGGAGGCTTAAAATATGCGATCGTAGAGTTATAATTGGCGGATAGAAATGCGATATGCGATGTGCGAAATCACAATTCGCAATATCGAAAAGCCAAAGGAGAAGAAGTAGTGAAATCAGGAGGAAAGTGCAAAGTGTGAGATGTGATATGGCCTAAAATGTGAAATGCGATGGGATAAATATTGTGAAATGTGAAATGCAACAGGATAAAGATTGTGAAATGCGAAATGCGACAAGTGACGAGGTGGTAGTACTGGTGGCGGAGAGCGATGAAAATATCACAATCGACATCAGGAGCGGTAAGTATTAATGGGAACCGCATGAAAATGCGATTTTGAGATCATGTTAAGTCTTAAAGGAAAAAGGGAAAAGGTTGCGAATTGCGATGGGTGACGTGGCGGTAGGGCCGATGGCGGAGTGCGATGAGAATATTGCAATAGGCATCAAGAGTAATAAGTATTAACATGAGCAACATCAAACATGCGATTTGTGATTCGAAAAGTGGCAAACTATGAAGAATTACCACAATCAGCATTTGGAGCGGTAAGTGTTAATGGAAACCAATAGAAACTGTGACTTGCGATTTGCGATGGGGATAAAAATTGCGGAATGCGATTTGCGATAGGGATGACATGGCAGAGTACAGAAATAATATCACAATCGGTAGACAGGAGTGATAAGTATCATGGGAAAAAAATGAGAAATTCGATTTGCGATGATTGAAGTACAGTAGCGGGATATTCAAGGAAGAAAGGGTGAAGGTCAAAATTTCAGCGTTCTGAAGTGTTTTGTGAATAAAAAGGGTGCAACAACTGATAAGAAGAGAAAGGAGGAGAATGGAGGAATAAAAAAAATGTTCAGGTCATGAATACATATATGGAAAATGAAGCGGGAAGGTGCTAATGAACTTCTCTGTGTCTACCTGCACATGCAATTAAACTGCCGATTTATGCAAGAAATATGGATAGTGCATGCTAAAGACAAAAAAAACAATTCTAGCCTAGTCCTAGAAACAGAGAATCATAACCCGTAAAGCATTTTTGGTCTGCGGGAAGGCTTACCCTCATCAAGCTCTATCGAAAAAGATGAGAGGGGAAGGCTACCTCGCAGCTTTATGGAGTTCATCAACTATTCTACAACGCAAATAAGCAGATTAAATCTATAGTAGCAAACTGTACCAACAATGAACATATCAGAAATAAAATTAGCTAAATGATAGAAAGAAAAGAATAAAAACAACAGAGAAGCTAAGGCACATGGGTTGGGCCCTAACCCATGAGCCCAGCTCTATGGAACTAAATCATTAAAATGGAGTATGTCTTCTCATTTCAGGAAGAGAATAGCCTCATTACATTTCTGAAAGTTTTATTGCTGAGTACAATAATAAAAAAGCTCAATAGCTTGAAGAAAATTTCCCAATAGAATCAAATCCTTCCTAGCTCTAGCTTTTCTCTATCTATTCTACACGACAGCTACCAACAACTCCCTTGAAAATAGTGATTGAGTCCACTTGAATCCAAGTAAACATAGATTGAGCGCACTTCATCTTCAGTTTGCTTAGCTGACTTTGATAATTAAGGAGGGTGGACAACCCCCTTGAATCTCTCCAATATTTCTCAATAATTTCCTGATATTGTGCTAATTTATGCTTCAATATTGATCTTTCAGTGGCAGGGAGCAAGTCCCTAAATTATCTCCTTCTCCAAATCTGCATAATCTGCCAAATATTCTCATAATATTCTACAAAAATAACCAATATTAGGCACAAGTATGCAATTACCTTTAAACCTTCCTAAGAGAATATTAAAGCATAAGAAAACATTATTAAGTGTAGAAGGAGAGATTTAATATATCTTTTCATGTGCATAAGGAAGGTAGATGGGCCTAAGAAAGGTTATATGGGCCTTAATTTATGTCTAGTTTAGAGGCCCATTAGCATCCGTGCTTCTTCATCTTCTCATATGTTTGTTTCCCCATCAAAATTATGAGGCTTGGATTTATTGAACTCCTCTAGCAAGTAACCCCTCTCATTCCTTCTATAAGGATGTTGGCGATGATGACGATGATTTATCTTAGAAGTGGTGATAGAATAAAGTCCATAGTGTTAGCCTTCCTCTCAGATCTATCCAAAGATCTACCACTCTTTACTATATCATCTTTGTCCATTTTGTATCGCTTTTGAGACATGCTTCGATTTGCACCATTAGAATTTTCTTCCTATTTGTCCCCATGACTGATCCCTAGTTGTCCCCACTTCTACAAATCAAGTAGGCTCTGGAAGATGACTAAATTGACCTCAACTTTCTTTTCTTGGGCTTAGGAAAGCCTTTCCCGTGCCTCAATCACTCGCTCATTATTTTCCTTTCAACTCACAATTTATTCCTTCAAACTTCTCAATATATTTTCCAAACCAAGAGAATATCCCTCTCCCTGCTTCTCAACTGCTCTCTCCCATCCTACCAATGTATATTATTTAACAGACGAAGAGTGTTGGGAAAAATACTAAGAGGGGGGGGGGGGTGAATCACTATTTATAACTCACTGTAAAATTTTACTTTTTCTTTACTGATTTCTATACGCGACTTTAATGATGCCAACTAGCGTATATACACAGCTATCTTTAAATAAACTTGCATATGTATAGAGACCTTATTATGCAATCAGTGTATCATTCATTCATCAGATATTTAGTAAGTTGTAATCATGTGCAGTAAGAATAGAATAAATCATCACACATAAGCAACACACATGAACACAAGGATTTAAGGTGAAAACCCAAGTTGGGAGAAAACCACTGTTGTCGTCGTCTTTGTCTTCAATATTTATTATAAAGAAAACTGCTTACAATCTTGCACTGGCACAGACTGATACCAGCACGCAGGCACCAACCTGCAGAACGCTGCAACTTTCTCTCATTCTCCAGCTTCTACTAGAAGGGAACTCCAACCCCCTGATCACTTTTACCAACTACCACTAGAAGGGAGCTATGACCCCCTGCTTCTCATTTACCATCCACTTCTGGAAGGGAGATACTACCCCATGATCTCGTTTACCAGCTACTCCTGGAAGGGAGCTACTACCCCCTCACTGAAGCTCCAACCCTTAGACCCTCTGCAGAGCACATTTCATAAATTTTCACACTGGATCCAACAGCTTCAACATAATACACCTTGTAGGCCTCTTTTCATCAGATTTTCATACTAGACCCACTCCACAAATTTAAGCTCAACGAACTTACATCAGACTAAAACTTATAACTATATCAAATCATTCACTTAATCATAAATCAACCAACCAACAACTGATCTTTAATCATAATCAACTAGCAGCATAGTCAGTATTCAAACAACCTATATTTGTATGAAGATACCATTGACAGACAACAGTAATACAACAAAACCGATTAGGAATTTCCTTCCGCACACTCCAACAAAACTCTAGATTCCATATGTGCTATTGTTGAAATGAACTTGTGTATATACACTTTTTTACAGAGACGAACTTGCATATATATTTGCAACTATTTCAGGATTGCGCAACTCTTCAGAATAAATAATTAGCTCATATATTACCCTTCACTTTAGAAAACATTCTCCATATCACATATCTAAAAATTTCATAAACAGATATAGAAAATACATAGTCATTTCAGGTCTAGAGATCTTGATCCATCATTGTATTCATAGGTGCATTATTACTTTAGAAATATCAATAAACTGTAGCCCATTCCATGCAGGTATACTTCAGAGTGAAGTATTCATTCAATACCCAAACACATGCACACATTTTCACTATGATATTCCTCTCCTTATATAGTTTTAGCCTTTACCAATAACATGAGGAAAAACCACACAAGTGCTGATGGTATTCTTGGACAGAATCAAATAGATGACACAGTGCTCAATAATGTGGAATAATACAATGGTAATGCCCCTTGGTATCATAATGTTAGAGCCTTAAAGGGAAACGCGACTTGGCTTCTTTGTACCCGCCTGTATACGTGACTTTGCTTCATAAAAACTACGTATACACTAATTTTGGATGTATACACGGGTTGCCTGTATACCAACCTGCGTATGTAAGTGGGTTTCCTTCATCAAACTTGCGTATACATTGTGACATATTATATTTATCATTTCTATAACACTTATTTGAATTCCTTTCTCTATCACATCTAAACTGATCTGTAGATACATCAGTTTTACATCTTTAACAAATAGATTGCTATCAAAAGGAAACTGATCAAGTAGGTTTCCATCAAAGACAACTTCATCAAGTAGGTTGCCATCAAGGACAACATAATGCATCATATTGGCAACAAAATCCCCCTTTGCACTTGATGGCAACCATGATGGTGTTTGATCACCACAACAGATAGATACATTAAACATGACCATTATTCAAACACCAAGATACTCTCCCCCTTTGACATCAAGGGCAAAGGGCGGATCAATACCAAAACAAGGTTTCTCTTCCCTTGTATAAATAAGAGCTTTGTAGATCTGTTGTGAACTGAATTTACCATTCTCCCTCGAACTCATGCTGAATATTCAGTTAAATTTTTTAATGAATTACATTACTCTATAACTCAACCGAGTATGACCATTCCTATCACCAAGGACTCATACTTACATTAATGATCCAACCAAGTGGAACTACATATTTGGTTCAACTACCCAACCAAGTGGGTTTACAAATTTGAACAAGTCCTTACATGATAGAATATAAAAATTTTACATTATAGGTCTCAACATGACCTTTTCATCAAATAAAAAATATGAATTTGTATAACTAAGACCAAAATACCTCAAGAGAGAGATCATATTTCATAACAACCATAATGCCAACAATGCATTATTCATAGCAAGGCTAATGCTCCCCCTAAGCTTGAGCATCCTGAACACCTTCACTGACCAATTCATCAAAGCATATTCATAAAGTAGATAATAAAAACTTAATATCATATCAACAAATATAACCATCAACATCAAATCAAGAAAATTATTACTGTCAGTAGCATATCAGAAACTATTCTTG
This sequence comes from Pinus albicaulis, assembly GCA_034641835.2. NCBI lineage: Eukaryota > Viridiplantae > Streptophyta > Pinopsida > Pinales > Pinaceae > Pinus > Pinus albicaulis. Next base: position 941,110,358 of record CM076579.1, on the reverse strand, counting down.
AGTCTTCCCCATTGTTTTTCTTATCAGAGAAAAACATACGCAATGGTCACCATTGGAACTCGTGTATATACACAGCTTTAGTAAATGAAACCTGTGTATAGAAAGTGAAATACTAAAAGTTTCACAACTCCATCTCCCCCTGAACTTATACCACTTGTACCAGTCTTCTCTTGTCACTTCAGATGCACTGTCAGAAATATAAACAATCATAATTACCAAACCATCCTTTATACTTTGCAGTTGATGATAACATTATTCTTTAATGGGCATTGTCTTCTTTCAGTATGAGTCTGAATCCTCCTCACATCCACGAGAGGTCAGATATTTAAACACACATAATTTATTAGCATTTTTGTACCCCCTTGCTATTACTTCTCTAGTTTCTTTTTCCATAACCTTGCATTTGGTTGATGTGAACACAATTACATTTCCTTTATCTTCTATTTTTCCTACACTTAATATGTTTTGTTTTAGGCATCGATCTAATAAGTTATTAACTACCCTTCTATTTTTGTTAATTATGGCTCTACCTTTTCCCAAAAAAAATTTTGGAGCATCATTTGAAAGAATAACCTTACCGTCTTGATGTTTCTTGAGAGATTCCATCTTACTCTTATCACTAGTAATGTGATGAGAACATCCACTGTCAATGTGGCATTCACCTTTATTTTTAATTGCACAGAGAGAAAGACCACATCTTACCTCTTCTTCTTTCTGCTTGTTATCATGAATGTTGGTGAATCCAACTTTCTTTCATCTTATGCTATCAACTGTTTGTCTTCCATATTGATTTTGATAATTCATTGGTTTGTTCCTGCATTATTTTTCTACATGCCCATACTTGTTACAAGAATAACATCTTATGTGACCAGAAAATGGAGCATAGGGATCATAATATGTTTGTCTAAACTTTCTTCTATTGCAATTAACTGCTTCATGACCAAAATTTCTGCATGAAAAACAATATCCCTTAAAGAAACCTGAGTACCTGGGAGCTGAAGGTATTTCTGTGTGATGTCTACTTGTCTCTCACCGAAACAATCTTCTTCTGCAATTGGCTGCAACATGTCCATAATTATGACATATAAATGATTAAACATTATTTATCAAATGAGAGAATCGATTGATACTTCTATAATTAGGAGCCAAATATTTCCTTTGAAAATTCATGATTGTCAGTTGACCTTTTGTCTCTTTAAACATTTCAAGTTTTACGTCGATATATTTAGCATTGTCTTGTGAACTAGATTCTTCTTTAACAGCTTCATGAAAACCAAGACCAAATTTAATAGAAGGAGACCTTTGACTACTAAGAATATTATCTAGAATCTTAGTACTATCTTGAAACCTCAAGTGTTTATCCTTTTCTTCCAATTTACCTTTTAAAATGTTTACGTAAACCTTCAATTTTTGGCACTACTTATTCATACTTTCTTCTACCCTTATTCCTACTTCTAATTTCTCATTTAAAGTTATAATTTCTTCTTTAAACTCATTTTATTGCTCTTAAAATTTTTGAAGAATTTCTTCATTCCTCTTTTTTGGCTTTAGGGGTCTTGACCCAGGTTCATTTTTAAGTTTTTCCAACAAACCCCGATATTACTAGCCCTTTCGGCAATGGCCTACTTACACAGGGAAAGGTCTCACCCAAAGTAGTATGGAAGGGTGCTGGAACTAGGTTTTTGCACCCTGAGAGAGAGATAGAGAGTTTATTAAAGGGGGTCCCTGTGGATCTAACAGACTTGCGCAGGAGGAGCCAAACACGGAACCCTTTTAATAATATATTGGCTAAGCATAGATCGTAATTAACAGGTAAATTAAGTAGAGTTTTTTAACTAGAAATACACATTCATCATATTGCATCAATGTGTGCATTAGTTTATCATCAGTATTGAATAAAAACATGATCTTAACACATAAACATATCCAGTAGTCATAACACAGGAACACTAAAATATCATCAACAACATTCTCCTTCATTCATATTCAGATCTGACTTACAGATTCTATTACCAGCCCGCACACACATCTAGTGGGGTCCGCATAGAGCAGGACTTCAGGGTATCCACACACACATCTAGCAGGATCCCTTACCCACATGATTACCACAAAAGATCTCAAGTTCATATCCAAGCTTAACTTACTTCTTTCTTATCACCCTCTAGACTCGATTTAGCTATCTATTTATAGCATCTTATCCTAATCTACTCTATGGTCTGAAAATTGTGGTTTGAAGACTCCTTGTCTACCCTTTGACCCATTACAATACATCGACGCTTTGACTCGCTCCAAAGCCCCTGAGCTAGACCAATTATTACAAAATATTACAAAAATAGACCAAAAATGTGGTTAGGGGACCTCGTTTCAACAATCCCCCAACACAATCTTGTGACTCGTCCTAAGTCACAGTGCTGACGGAGTCTTCATCATTTCCTTCAGCTACTCAATAGTAGCAACCAATGGGGGAAGAACAACTATTCTTTGAGCGGCTGTGGTCTGCACAATTTCAACCAGATTTTGCAAAGTTGGGCCTTTAGTTGCGGCAGTTAAACTATCCAAGGTCTGGTTCAACTATCGCATGACCGATTCTAACTCTTGCGGAAGCTTGAGAGCTTCATCATCCCAGGGCGTTAGATGGTCGCTGAGTACCTATTTCTTGTGTCGGAGCCCCACAATTTCACTTCTGAGCACAAGGCTGGTCCGAAGGCACGCTTGTCTTTGGTTTGGAACAAGGGTGGTCATAGTGGCTTCCATCTGCTCAAAATCCTGCACTTTTTGGTGTAAATCCTTATCAATTTGGTGAAGGAGGGGGTCACATTGCACCCAGGACCATAATTCCATATAAGTCTCAAACAAATTGGTGCCCTAACTGATCTATGCGGTAATAGTGGTTGTTGCTTTCGTGACCAGCATTGCTCGCTAGGCGTGCACTTACGGGGGGGGGTCTCGAGCTCTAGCTTGGCCTACAGTGATGCAATCTGAAGTTCAAAATCGGCCTTAACAACCTGTGTTGAGATTCAAAAATATGATGAGCTTAGTGAAAATAGTTTCCTTCACTAAGTGGGCCCACAAGCTATTTTTTGCACAAAGTCTATTTTTAGACATGTCTATCATATTCTATGAGTTGCAAGATGTTAGTTATGGATGGTTGGTCAAGTTGGAAAAATAGATGAAGTTCTATTTTTAGACATATTGGGTGAAATATATTTTTAGATTGCTAGTCTAAAAATAGATATGTCGAATATTATTAGCTCTTAATAATATTTGGACTCTAAAAATTATCTTATTCTCTTGGAGCACTTCAGTTAAGTGCACATATGTGGAATAGCAGCTTACAGAAGTAATTACACTATTCCTAAGGGTTTACTGGAGCTAATGCATGAGGACTTCAGTTAGAACTCATATGATAGAGTTTGGTGGAGTTATAGAAGTAGTTGGTGGAGTTGTATTTAGTTTAACTAAGTTAGACTCAGTTGAGCTAGTTTTATCTAGTCCAACTAATTGATACACTAGTGAGAGTGGTGTGAATTAATTAGTTAATTAATTCACTAAATAATAAATCATTAATCAACTGAAGAATACATCATTTAACTACAGTGCATGGACAGTTTCAGTGGAGACCATTGGAGAGGTAGGTGAAAGAGCAAGTGTGACTATCAGTTGTGACTATAGTGATGCATTGATTGCATCCAACACTTATTAGATATGCCAATGAGGATTGTGTGAGAAGGCTACCTTTTGAACTCATTCAAAGCGATTCCTCAATTCAGCAAGGATTGCGCGATGGAGCGAAAGACTAATGATGGCGAAGATCGGTGCATGGATTTGCAAGATCGGGCCTGATTAGTGTGTAGCGATTGTATTGTACTGAGAGCTTGATATGATCAGCTTTGTATGAGGATTGTTACATGATATATATGAAATATATTATATACAGATAGTTGGGGTTTTTAGCTTCAGGCTTTCCTATTAAACAACTGTGTTAATGTGTGTGAATTTTTATGGTTTCATGTGTGCATTGCAATGATTTAATTTCCGCATGTGATGATCAATATTGGAATGGATTTTGTATTGTGCATGAAGTTAAAATAGTGCGCGATCAGGAGAATATTGGATAAATAACACATAAGTTATATAATTTCTACATGGTATCAGAGCGATATTGATTAGAGCATATTGCAATTATTGAAGCGGTTGAGTTTTGTGCTGGCGGAATTCGAATTTGTTGCAGTGTTTTCTTGGTGTCGAAGTTGAGCATTCATTTAAATGCATTTCAACGAATTGCAATTGAAGTATGAACTTGATGGCAGATCTAATTATATTTCATGGAAGGATAGGATGGAGTTGGTGCTGGATGGTAATGGGTTGAAGGAGTTCATAGATGCATAAATTCCAAAACCTGCTTCTAGTGATGCAGCTGCACTTGACGCATGGCAAAAGAAGATAGCAAAATGTCGAAGGATTATGTTGGAAGGTGTGAATGATTACATAGTGTCTAGCCTTCATGGTAAAGCCTCTCCATTCTTAATGTGGAAAGCTTTGATAGACTTGTTCCAAAGTAGAAGCGACCAAAGGAAGTTGGTGCTTAAAGACAAGCTCAGAAAAATAAAAATGGAGAAAGGCGATAGTATACCCGAGTACCTCACGAAGTTTTTCCACTGCAAGGATGAGATGGGAAGTGTGGGGGTTATTGTAGATGAAGAGGACTTGGTGAGCTTGGCTCTCCTTGGGCTTCCGAAGAGTTGGCATAGCTATGAGGACTCTGTCAATGGTCGGGAGAAACTGCCGGGATGGGAGCGACTTTGGTCGGATCTTGTGTAGGAGGAGATAAGGCGGGGTACCAAGGATGCATCTTCATCAAAGAATGGATATGAAGAAAATTTTGCTTTGGATGCAAAAGAAAGGAAAGGGAAGGGAAAGAAAAATCCTTCTCAATCCGGTGCGAAAGGCAAGAAGCAAGACTTGTCCAAGGTGAAGTGCTTTCACTATCACCAGCATGAACATTACGCCAATAATTGTCCACAGAAGAAGAAAAATAAGCAGGCTATTATATCTATAGTTGGAGAGGCCTTAGCCTCGCAGTTTGAGCTATATTTTTCACTGATCACATGCTTGGTTTCAAGTGTGATGGGATCACTATGTTTCTTGACAGTGGTGCATATCTCACTATGTTTCTTGACAGTGGTGCATATCTCCATATGACTGGAGAGAAATATTTGTTTAGTGATTTGGATGAGAAGGATCTTGGAGTGCACATCGAGATGGGCGATGATGGTAGAAACAATGCGACTGGTATCAGGACCATTTCCTTTGAGAGGGAGTTTGGTAACCTTTTATATTGAAGGATGTCATGCATGTTCCAGGATTGAAGAAGAATCTGACCTCTATGGCGATGTTGGAAGACAAGGGATATGATGTTGTCTTTAGCAAGGGAAAGGCTTTCCTGCATAGTAAAGAAACTGGCGAGACCCAGAGTATAGGGGTTCGAGTTAAGAACCTTTATCAATTGCAGGTAGATGGTTGCGCAACAATGGCAGGAAAAGTAGAAGGAGTGGTGAGCTGGGATGAGGGCGAATTGTGGCACAGGAGATTGGGCCATCTTCACCATGGTGCTTTGAAAATTTTGTAGCATATTTGTACCGAGCTTCCCAAGGGTACACTTGCGCAGTCAGATCAGTGAAAGGGATGTAATTTGGGAAAATTTGTGAAGACCACTTTTCATGAGAAGGATAGTCATGCCACAACGATCCTTGAGAGAATTCACATAGACGTGTATGGACCTTTCTCAGTAGCTTCGAAAACAAAACACAGGTATTATGTGATATTTGTTGATGAATTTTCTTGTAAGTGTTTGATCTCCTTCATGCAGAAGAAGAGCGAGACATACTCAAAGTTCTATGAGTTCAAGGCACTGGTTGAGAAAGAGTTGGGGAAGGAGGTGAAAGCTCTTAGGAGTGATAATGGTGGTGAATACATCTCTGGTGAATTCAAAGATTTTTGCGGTGCAAAAGGAATTCAAAGAGATGTCATAGCGCCTCATAACCCACAACAAAATGGGGTCACAGAGAGAAAGAACAAAATTATCGTGGGTGCTGCACAGGCAATGATGCATGATCAGGGCCTTCCCATACACTTGTGGTTTGAAGCATGCAACACTGTAGTTTATGTGCAAAACCGTTGTCATCATAGAGTACTTGGCATGAGTACACTCTAGAGGCATTTTCTGGTAAGAAGCCTGATATTTATCATTTGAATATTTTTGGCTCACCTGTTTACATTCATGTGATGAAGGATGCTAGGAAGAAGCTGGAGCTGACCATAGAGGTTGGGATATTTTTGGGGTACACAGAAACACTCCACAATTATCATGCGTATTTGCTAGACAGTCGGATGACTGTTGTGTGACGGGATATCAAATTTCATGAGGAGAAAGCCATGAAGTTGTCGCTTGAGAGGGAGCTACACTTGCATGCAGATGAGGAGCTACTTGTTCCTAAAGATGAGCCTTGAGATGTGGATCAGCCACAAGAGGAGGTTCATGGAGTGGAAGAAACCACTCATGCAGCACCAAACATTAGAGGGCGGAAGCACACTACATAAGCTGAGTGACTGAATCTTAATGTAGTGCAAAATGTAGGAGCACCTACATCACAGTGCAGACAAAGACAGTCACCTGACCGAATTATTAGATACATGGCTATGATGAGATATTGTATCATGATAGAACCATCTTCTTTTGAGGAATCTGTGGAGGATCCCACATGGGTAGATGCCATAGTGGAAGAGTATGATTCGATTGTCAGAAACAGTGCATGGGAGATTGTCCCAAGGCTGGAAGGGAAGTTAGTGGTAGGTTCGAGATGGATCTACAAAGTGAAGCAAGCTACTGACGGGAGCATCAAGAAGTATAAGGCAAGATTTGTTGCCCGGGGCTTCTCACAAATCAAGGGGATCGACTATGAATAAACCTTGCACCTGTCGCAAGGTATTCTTCCATATGGACCATCCTTGCTCTCTTAGCGTAGATGGGTTGGCACATTCATCAGATGGATGTGAAGACTGTATTCCTGAATAGATTCATTGAGGAGGAGGTGTACATTGAGCATCCTAAAGGATTCGAAATCTTCAGCAGTGATTCACATGTGTGCAGGCTCAAAAGAGCATTGTATGGGTTGAAACAAGCACCTCGTGCTTGGTACACATTGATAGACAGTTATTTCACCGAACTTGGTTTCGCCGAGAGTGAGGCGGATCCGAACCTATACCAGATTGTGGTTGAGGTAAGTTACTGATCATTGTACTTTATGTAGATGATTTGATACTAGCAGGTGATGAAATTTTGATACACTCATGCAAGGCAGACCTTGCAAAGGAGTTCGAGATGAAGGACTTGGGCCTCCTTCATTATTTCCTGGGATTGGAAATTTGTCAGCGGAAGGGTGGATTGTTTGTGTCTCAAGGAAAGTATGCCCGGGAGATACTGGAGAAGTTCAACATGCACGGCTACAAGCCTATTTACACTCATCTTCCTGGTGCTTGGAGGAAAGAGGATGCTACATCGGCAGAGGTAGTGGATGCCACTGTTTATCGACAGGTTGTTGGTTCACTCATGTATTTGGTCAATACATCACCAAACATATGCTATGTTGTTAACCAGCTTTAAAAAGCTATGGTTAAGCCTACCAAGCTCTTTTTGAAGGTAGGAAAGCATGTCCTGAGGTATCTCAGGGGCACATCGGGATATGGATTGTGGTACAGACAATCGGATGAGTTGAAGCTGCATGGCTTCACAGATGCAGATTGGGCAGGGAGCCCAATAGATAGAAAGAGCACATCTAGAGGGATATTCAGTATCGGGTCTATAGTAGTTTCTTGGTACAACAGGAAACAAATATCCATGGCACTCAGTTCAGCGGAGGCCGAGTACATGGCAACAAGTTTGGCTGCATGCGAAGTTATATGGATGAGGAAGATCCTGGTCGGGTTGTTCGGTTCACACTTAGATCCTACTGTGATATATTGTGATAATCAAAGTTGCATTAAAATATCAGTTAATTTAGTATTTCATGATAGATCTAAACATATTGACATCTTGTACCATCATATCAGAGATTGTGTGCAGTGGAAGATCATGTTAATATCTTACATTCCTATGGAGGATCAGGATGCAGATATTCTGACGAAGGCGCTCACCAGGAGAAAATTCAAATACCATAGAGACAGGATCGGGGTGGTATATAATCCCTATCTTGTTGAGAGGGAGTGTTGAGATTCAACAAGATGATGAGCTTAGTGAAAAGATTCGCCTTCACTAAGTGGGCCCACAGGCTATTTTTGGTGCAAAGTCTACTTTTAGATTATGTCTATTTTTAGACATGTCGATCATATTCTATGAGTTGTAGGATGCTATTTGTGGATGTTTGGTCAAGTTGGAAAAATAGATGGACTTCTATTTTTAGAAATATTGGGAAGAATCTATTTTTAGATTGCCATTCTAAAAATAGATAGGTCGAATATTATTAGTTCTTAATAATATTTGGACTCTAAACATTATCTTATTCTCTTGGAGCACTTCAGTTAATTGCACAGATGTGGCACAACAACTGACAGAAGGAATTACGCTATTCTTGAGGGTTTACTGGAGCTAATGCATGAGTTCTTCAGTTAAAACTCATGTGACAGAGTTTGGTGGAGTTATAGAAGTAGTTGGTGGAGTTGTATTTAGTTTAACTTAGTTAGACTCAGTTGAGCTAGTTGTATCTAGTCTAACTGATTGATACACTAGTGAGAGTGGTGTGAATTAATTAGTTAATTAATTCACTAAATAATAACTCATTAATCAACTGTAGAATACATTAGTTAACTACAGTGCATGGACAGTTTCAGTGGAGACTAGTGGAGAGGTAGGTGAAAGAGAAAGTGTGACTATCAGTTGTGACTATAGTGATGCATTGATTGCATCCAACACTTAGTGGAGATGCCAATGAGAATTGTGTGAGAAAGGATACCTGAATTCAAACTCATTCAAAGCCATTCTTCAGCAGGGATTGCGCAGTAGAGGCAGGCTAGTAGGTGGCAGAGATCGGTGCATGGATTTGCAAGATCGGGCTTGATTAGTGTGTAGCGATTGTATTGTACTGAGAGCTTGATATGATTAGCTTTGTATGAGGATTGTTACATGATCTCTATGACATATATTATATACAGATAGTTGGGTGTTTTAGCTTCAGGCTTTCCCGTTAAACAACTGTGTTAATATGTGTGATTTTTTATGGTTTCATGTGTGCATTGCAATTGATTTAATTTCCGCATGTGATGATCAATAATGGAATAGATTCTGTATTGTGCATGAAGCTAAAATAGTGTGCGGTCAGGAGAATATTGGATATATAACACATAAGTTATATAATTTCTACAACCTGTACCTTAGTCTAAGACACCTTCAAAGCAACAAACAAGCCTTCAACCTTGGCCTACAATGCAACAGAGGTAGGAATTACTTCTGGCATGTCTTCACAGATCCAGTCTATCAACTGCTCTAACACAACCTGTTGTGCGATGGAGAAAATATGTGTCGCCTAGGCATGGGAAAATTTAGCAGCTTCAGTCACAATAGTCTGCTCGGACTTGCTAAGGTGTTGCTGCACTCAAAGCTTTTTGTGCTGAAGTTCACTGGTGATGAAGGTAAATAAGTCATGCAGCTGCGCACCCGTCAAGTGCCCAACATCGAGATCGACTAAAGAGCTTGCCTGGACTTGGCTGCATAATTTTTCACATACCATTGGAAAAGTTGCGCGTTGTAGGGGGAATATCTAGTTTTCCATGATGGTGGTCAGGGTTGTAACTATAGCTGGCTAGCCCACTTGATTCTGATTCACTTGATCCACGCTTGCTTGAATATTCCTCGCTTGATCCATGCTCACTTGAAGGTTGTCTTCTTTTATCCTGAGAGTCTGTAGCTCAAATTGAAAAAATTCTACCATGACCCTCTATTGTTCTTCCAATGTCTCCCATTAATCCTCGGATGCGATGGTGACGACGTTGACAATTTTCTCAAGGTCATCTTCTGTCAATGTAACCTATGCATCTACGTCGAGCTTAATAGCCTTACGCTTCTTCCTGGACCCCTTAGGCAGTTAGCTGGTGTGTTTGAGACCATATAGGGATGTCGTGTCTGCGCCATCGAGCCTATTGAGGTTTTGATCTGATGGGGACTCTCGTTCGGTCTGCATGGTAGTGCTCACGGGGGTGGTGGGGGTTGTGCGTTGTGTCATACCAGGAACCATCAAATCCTTCGTTGTGGCGGGTAAAGTAGTATCCTTTGAGAATGTGTTGTGGCTAGTTATGCCTGTCATGCCTAGGCTAGGCATATGGGCTACAATATTCCACTCAAGTGGCCAAGTTGCAACTACTTGGTCAATCTCTACTTCTGTGGCCATATACATAAGGTTATACCAAGCAGGATCTTTGTGGGCCCGAACCTGCACATTATGCATGGTGACCTGGAATGTTGCGATATGCTTGTATTTATTGTAGACTGTCGGGGAAAAATGTGGTTGGGAATGAATTTTCGTGGCCAAGGTTTGATTATATAGTACCTAAAATACCTTATTCTCTTCGATCTTCTTCGAATCCTTAAAATCCCAGAGGTTAGAAAACCATTCTCCTTCACACATGCCTAGCTTGAGAGTAGGTAATACTTCTTCTTCAAGTGTATCCCACTCAACTAAGTCAATTAACAATATTAGCCAGGAGTAGTAGAAATATTTTCCTTGATCCTGGGCCTCCCGCACATTGTCAAGAAATTTGTCAACAAGGTACTGCGACCAGTTGAAACAGACTCCCTTTTCGCATCGACCAATGAGTTCAATTAGGTAGGCGGGGGTGGCTGTCACCAGGAATTTGTGCATCAATTTGCATGCAAGTAGCAGAGTATCCATGAGTGTCCCTGTATTGATGATTATATTAATCTAAGATCCTCGTTGGTTGCAAGTGACATGGTATTTTTGCCGGAAGTCATCATCAATTTTCTCTTCAAACTTCTTGCCAATTCCTTCGTTAGGACTTGGCCCCTGCATGGGGAGGCCAGTGAGTGACCTTGGAGCCATAAACACCCATCGTGGACTAGCACCAGTAGTTGGCGAACAATCAAGTTGGTGATGTTGTATCGAATGAAGTGGGGGATGTGAAACAAGTTTAAGATCCCCGACCCGCCCAACCCTCGTACCCACACCATTGGATCAACCTTTGGTGCGTTACCATACATTACCCTTTCAAGGTATAGTTACGAAGCTAGTGAAGGGAAAGCATCTAGGTTTCCTAGATCATGATCATCGAATTTAATGAGGGGGAGGAAGCCGAACATTTCTCCTTGCAGGGGTAGCTCCTCTAGGACCAGAGGCATTTGAAGGTAGGTGCGGACGACATCAAAATTATTGCGGGTGTGCATTTCTATCTTTCTTGTCTTAACATAAGGTGACAACTAGGTCAGAAGGGTCAGAATCAGGGTTTCCTCCATAATCATCATAGGGCACTTTGATGAATCAGGTGATCATCCCTTGGACAATTCCAGGGGGTATGCATGATCTGGGGGGATGTACAAGGCTTCACCCTAGCCCAATTCGCCTCTTTTACCTTCCCTTTCTCTGTGCCCTTCACCTTCACCTTTCCCTTTCATTTTGCTAGAGTAGAGATGACCTCCTCCACTTTAGGGGTTACTTCGAATACTTTGTCATATCCAACTTCCCCAGAAGTTATGGCAGGCAGTTACTCGTTAGGGTTCATAGCGGTCATTCTCACTTAGAAGATGAATTTAGGGTTGCTACTATCAGAAGGATTAGCTCGCTCAGACATGTGGATGGAAATTATACATACTAGACAAGATTCACCAAGGTGGCCAAGGTGCGAGAGTTTTAGAAAACAAACCAACCCCTTGTGACCGACATAGCCCATGAGGATGGAAAACAGCTAGATTAGCCTTAATTTCAATCTATCATTATGTAAACGATAAAAAATCCTCATAAATCGCCACATTAATTTCCAATTTCCTCTTCCATTGAACAGTAAACTCGGTTTTCCACACTAATGCCCCATTTCAATAGATATTTTTTTCCACTGCGTGTAACCCCTGCACCCGCATCGTACCCACTTGCACCTCTTTCCCTATGCATCCATCGATCCTACCTCCATTTTCATGGCCTGATGCATGCAACATCCATTATACATCTACTCTGGCCATATAGTCACTTGATCGTCACTGAGGAGCCCCTATAGGGTTTCAGACAACTCCCATTAACGTATCCTGGCAGAAAATCTCCACGTAGTGTAGCCAATTTGATTGCACCTCCATTGGTAATTCCCTTCATTATATATGGACCCAACCAGTGCTTAAAGAACTTCCCCGAGTGTTCCACAAACTAGCTATTGTAAAGTAGTACCAATTCATCCTCCCTAAAGACCTTATGCTGAACGTGTCGATCATGCAATGCTTTTTCACGAGCCTTCTAAACCTACTGGTGGAGCTGAGTAATGAACCGATCTTATTCCAGGGCCACCAGCTATTCCAAGTGCTCCTCCATGATGTCTGGGTCTTCCATGTTTGTGAAAGACAAGATGTGCAGGTTGGGAATGATGTATTCCATAGGCATGATGGCTTCCTTCCCGTAGACCATTCTGAAGGGCATTTTTCCCATGAGTTTCTTACATGTAGCCCTATAGGCCCAGAGTAAAGATGGGATGCATACGTCCCAGTCACTTTGGTCTACATTTCAGACTTTGGTGAGCGCATATTCCAAAATTTTATTGAAGGCTTCTATAGTCCCATTAGCTTGCAGATGATACATGGTAATCTTTGCATGGCAAATCTGGAATTCCTCAATTAGAACCATAATAGTTTCATTAAAAAAATGTGTACCTCTATCGCTTATCAAAATCTTTGGACACCCAAACCTGGTCAGAATATTTTTGAAAATGAAGTGTGTAGAAGTATCCGCAGTACAATATTTGTCAACTTTTTCTACCACCCATCTAGTGACATAATCTGTGGCAGTGATGATATACCGGGCATCGGTATTCTTTCTTGGGGGATTGATGGGTTCGAAAAAATATATGGCCCATTTGTATAATTCTTGCAAGGCCATATTTGGTTGCAGGGGAATCTCATATTGTCATGAGGGCTTTCTAGTTTGTTGGCATATGTCGCAGGCCCGACCGTACGCATGGGCATCATTGTGCAATGTGGGCCACCATAGCTTGACCCGTAATACTTTCTATGTAATAGCTTTAGCTGCATAATTTCCTCCTGCAATTCCTCCATGGGCCTCGGCTAAGATAGATTGCCTCTCATGTTCGAGTACATACCTTCGCAGCACCTCGTCGGCTCCCCACTTGTAGAGTTGTCCCACGATTATAGTAAAATTGGCTGCGCGGGCAACTAGTTCCTTTTTCTGCAGTACTAAATAACCATCGAGTGCCTTACCTATGGTCAAGAAGTGGTTAATATAGGAAAAGTGCTCGTCAACCACCTTGATAGTAAACAGTTGTGCGCCAGGTAATCCTTCTTCCATGTTAGTTAGCTCTTCCCCATTCTCAATCATGGACAAGTGATCCAGTCCAGAGTTCAACCTCCCTGGTTTCACAATGACTTCAAAATCATACTCCTGAAACAAAAACAACCACCAAAATATTCCCCACCCCAAACAAAGTCTTATTAACAAGGTATTGTAAATCTGAATGACCTATGAACATTTTGAAGTATCTACCTAATAAAGAGTGCCTGTATTTTTGTAGGGCATATACCATCACCAACCCTTCACACTTCGTGGTAGAATAGTTACACTCCACGCTTGAAAGCTTCCACATGGTGATCAATGTCCCCTTCTCCAGGCTGTCCTAGGACAGCTCCCAATGTGATCCCTGATGCATCCACATGGACGTGAAAGACCTTTTCCCAGTTGGGGAATATAATAATAAGTGCAGTCACCATCTTTTCTTTTAGTAGTTCGAAGCGTTTCTGACATTCATCATCCCAAAATAATGAGACATCCTTCTTCAACAAATTTTCCATCGGGGTGGTGATCAAATCGTATCCCTGAATAAAATTTCTGTAGTAAACAGTGTGACCAGGGATGGAGTGCAATTGTTTTTCAGTAGTTGGAACTACCAAATTGATGATAATCACGATGTTAGCTGGGTCAACCATCAATCCCTAGTGACACACTATGTGTTTCAATAGAATCCCAAATGGAACATAAAATATGCATTTCTTGATGTTTAGAGAAATTTTGTGCTTCCTGTAGGCATCCAGCATCATTTGTAGATTCGACACATGGCTCTTTACTACCCCAAAAATTGTCCAATCGTCAAAGTAGACTTCCAGGAACTTTTGAATGAATTCCTTGAATATGGCTATAACTACACGTGAAAATATGGTAGGGGCATTCTTTAGTCCCAATGGCATGATAATGTACTAGAATAGCCCAACTCAGTTGCAAAGGTTGTCTTGCTGCAATATTCAGGTGCTATGCGGATCTGATGGTACCCTGAGAACCCATCAGTAAATGAGTATGCTTCGTGACCTCCCACATTGTCCAAGATTTCGTCAGAGAATGACGTAGGGAAAGAATCATGTATGCTTGCATCACTTAACTTGCATAGATATACACAGATTCGTATCTCTCCTTTAGTCTTCTTTTCCTGGACCACCGTAGGACTTACCCAATCTGACTATTCTACTAGTTCGATAATACCTGCGGTCACCATCTTCTCAATTTCCTCCTTAACTTTCTATTTTATATTTCAGGTTCAGGTGATAGGGTCATTGTTTGACCGGTTATGCATCTATTTTCAATGCAATCCTCATGAATTGCATATCCCCTATGATCCCTTTGAGTTCAGAGAACTTGTTAGGGAATAGATCTTGATATTCAATTAGCAATTCTGCAATCTTTCCCATCGTGCCATCATCCCAGTAATCCCAAATCTTGGCCATATTGGGCTGCTGTCCTATGCTAATGTTTACTTCCTTCAGTTTCAAAGGTTTGGTAACATCAACCGCTTGTAGCAATAGACCTGCAACAATGTGTTCTCCTTCTAACTCTGAGATAATGATATTCCATGGATCCTTATCACAGTCTTCTATGGACAAATTTCTGCATTTTACAATATCCTGTATATACGTATCCCAGGAAGGTGTAGTACGCTCTTGCTTAGGGAGGGACTCATTGAAGACCAAGGCATATATATCTTGCAGAGCTTCATCAAGTTTCTCAGTTCCTCCTGTTAATCCAAACGTCATTAAAAAATCCTCAGCCATTGTATCATAGTGATGGGTGCATTCGTGTAGTTCGGCATCCAAGTACCAAGTGGTAGGGATTCGTCCTAATGCGTGAATAAACATATGGACCGATTAATTCCATGCGTTTTCCTTCCACACTTCCATCCAGAGAGCCAAGTGCTTGAGCGGATGCCCTAGTCCCGAGAAGGGTTCCTTTGGCAGTTTTACTAGAGAGTCAAATCGTAAAATCATCATCTTTCTGCATTCCCCCCGGTGTTGAAAATATCCCTTATGGGTTTCCCACCAGCGTGTGGGAGTTCACGCATGGCCAAATCAAGGGCCCAAAATCTCCATTCTTCAAGAACGTCCACTTCAATTGCTTTAATAAAATCCTTAATATTACCAAAGCAATCGAAGTAGGGTAGCTCCCTTACCTCTAAGGAGATGCATCAGAAGCTTTTTGTGATCTTAAGACATCGCAACACAGATAAATCATGCAGTCGATTATGCTAATTTTATATTTCTCCATTTGAGTTAGATAGGCATTCGTTGTCATTTTCCCAACATAACATACCATCAGCCATGGGGTTTTTCCAGTCATTGTTTTGGGCAGTCAACTTGTATATGTGGTCAACATCCTCTTCCTCCCATACTGATTCAGTGTACCACCCCTTCTGATGGATCCAACTAAATTATTACCCTTGTACCTTCACTTTCCAATATCACGCTCCTTCTTTTTAAATTAATGATACCTCCCATGTCAATAGCCCAATCCAATCCCAAGAGTGCAGGGTAAGGGTCTGCGTCATCCACTATTTGAATTACCTCAAAGTCCGCATTAACCTTAACACCTACAATATCTACCACAACCTTTGTCAGTCATCCTAGTGGGATAATATTTTGCTAAATAGCCATCCTTATTTGAATAGTAGACCATTCCAACTTAGGTTCTCCTATTCGTTTCTAGCTTTTCTTAGGTAGGACATTTGTGTCTAATCCTAAATCAAGGATGACTTGGTCCATTTTGTAATCTTCAATCTGCATAGTCATGCACATTTGATGTCCAGTCCTTTTTTTATTCTTGTATAGCTTGTTCATAGTTTTAACCTCCAGCTGTAAAGAAATCCTTTCTGCGTAGCTATCTATTAATGCTTGGAGATTCTCTATGGTCTTCTGGTTGCGGAGCAGCTTCATACATGCCTGGAGGAATGGTTTAACTGCTTCGTCTACTTTTGGATCTACCATACGCTTTACAGTAGGTGCTTTGTCTTTGGTCATCTCCCTCCGAGCTTCTATCAAGGTTTCTTTCTACTTTTTTAGATCTAAGATTTCCATTTTTTTCCCAGATTTTCAGATTAGTGACTCAGCTGCACCCTTTTCTTTAGCTCCTCTGGTGGAAATGTCGCTATGTGTGATCACATTGATATATGGTCCATCATCTCATGGTTCTACCTTAAGCATTTGTACATTTTGCGTGGGCATCTGTTGTTTCTCTTGCATTTTCTTTATTAATACCGAGTAGTGTTCAATGACATGACTGAACTACCTGCAATATCTGCAGCACTAACGCTCAGGTTTGAGGAAATCTCATGCAAAATGTCCCATGTCTCCACAGTTGTAACTGATTATTTTTCCTCGTCCTCGACCTGCACTCCCCCCTCTCCCTCCTCCCCTTCCTCTTGTGGGAGATCCTCCCCTCCCAGAAGGAGATATTGGTGATGAGGGGCCTAACTGCATCCTGTATAATTTTCCCCTATCTACCATGAGGTCAAGTGTTTGATATTTTTTCTCATCATGACCCACATACGAGCAGAATTTGCACCACTGTTGTTTCAATTCTGGAACATAAGCACCTAACTATGGGCAGTGATCTGTATCATGTCTTCCTGCTACATGACAGTCATCGCACCACAACATAGGACTACTAGGGCCAACCATTTCCCTAGGTCATAGAGGGCTTGGCCCCCCAACCTGCATATAATCCGATAACAAAGGGAATTGATCCTTAGTATGACCTGACACCCTACAACGTATGCACCAGATATCCAGGCTAAATTCCTTACCGCGATCCTTTCGCAAGTTCTGAATTTCTAAGTGCATTTAATCTAGTTGGCCTTGGACCTATAGAGCTCTGAATAGTGTATCATATCTTGGTGCAGCTTCTAATTTCATGGAAATCTCCAGATATTCTTCCTGGAAGTTGATCTTCTACTGTCCCATGGGTCCACACAGGTGTGGTAATAGCATAGCGATAAACCATTCCTTGTGTTTCTTATCCTCATAGACAATCCCCCGTCGCTGATAACCTTTTTTAATCGTTGGTTGGCTTCCCAGACGGACTCTGTAGATCCCTACTTAAAGTCCTTTAATTCAACTACACATTGAGAGTATGACTTAGGCTTCTAGAATTTTTGCTTTAGGGTGTCCTTAATATCTTGTATTGATGCATTCACATGTTGACCAATGTATCCCATAAACCAATCTAGGGTCCTTCCTTCAAAGGCTATGGATAGTTGCACTTGTTTGATAACATCATTGTTAACATACTGTGCAGTCCAGATAGACTCTGCTACGAACCAGAATTGATCCATATCCTCATCCTGTACACCCTTAAAGGTAGGTAGTTTCATCTGTGTGGCCACGTCTTCCTCCAGTGGTGGCAGAGGAGGGGTAGGAGAATTCTTACCCTTATGTGGGTTTGATACAGGAGTGGCGGGGGGGGGATGGTTCCATTTTTCACAGCTACTCCTTGGTTAAAATTAATTGATTCCCTAAAGGGATTGTATACCGAGTTGCCTCCTTCTTGATTAACCGGTAGTATTTGCCACTTCGTGTCATGTTCCCACTCTAGTCGGAGGTCATTCAATTGGTGTCACCACACAAGACACCCTTTTCAGTCAATAGCATCTTAATCAACAACGACAGGGTTTTTAGGAACTTACCTCTAAATGCTTTGAAGAACCTTCGCTCTGGTTCTGAATATGACAAAAAATTGATCAACAAAAAATTCTGCCACGAATCCTCCCAAGATACTGTCAACCTAGTGGTCTATAGTTCTGGTAATATTATTATCAGTCTTTTCCAAATTTTGGATCAATTTGGGGGTCCACTGTGTGACCTGATCATCTTTCCAGCATGTCTGGGGCTCCACCAATCATGCCAAATACTCTTGAAATTCGTATGCGAAGGATACAAGGAATATTTTGTGTGCTTCCGTAAAAATATACTTGTTTTCCACTCTTCAACAGATATTTTATTACTTTTATTCTCTTTTAGGGAAAATTCTTGAATCTATTTTTAGAACCAGTCTTCTAATTCAGGCTTTAATGGGTGCCAATGACCCCATGGCATTACCCAGTTTCTCTCTCAAAATGCTCCTAGTCCCGGCAACGGAACCATTTGTTGGCTTTAGGGGTCTTCACCTAGGTTTAGTTTTTAGGTTTACCAACAATCCCCAATACTACCGGCCCTTTCGGCAATGGACTACTTACACAGGTCATTTTCTCACCCGAAGTAGTATTGGAGGGTGCTGGAACCAAGTTTTCGCACCCTGAGAGAGAGAGGGAGAGAGAGAGAGAGAGATTTTATTAAAGGGGGTCCCTATGAATCTAACAGACTTGCGCAAGAGGAGCCAAACACATAACCCTTTTTAAAATATATCGATTAAGCACAGATCGTAATTAATAGGTAACTTAAGCAGAGTGTTTTAACCAGAGCTACGCATTCATCATATCACATCCATGTGCGTATCAGTTTTTCATTGGCCTTCAGTAAGAAACATGATCTTAACACATAAACATAGCCAATAATCATAATAGAGGAACACTAAAATATCATAAACAACCTTCTCCTTCATTCATATTCAAATCCGACTTACAGACTCTATTTACCAGCCCACACACATAGCCAGTGAGGTCCGCACATAGCAGGACTTCAGGGTCTCCGTGCACATAGCTAGCAAGAGCCCTTACCCAGACGATCGACACAAAATATCTCAAGTTCGTATCCAAGCTTAACTTCTTTCTTAGCCTCCTCTACACTTGACTTATCTATCTATTTATAGCATCTTAGCCTGCGCTACTCTATTGTCTGCAAACTGTGGTTTACGGATTCCTGTTCTACCCTTTGACCCATTACAATACATCAGGGCTTTGACCCACCCCAAAGCCCCTGCACTATCCCAAGTATTACAAAATATTACAAAACTGGACCAAAAACACAGTTAGGGGACCTCGTTCCAACATTCTTGTTTTATTTTTCTAGATCTTCTCTAAGAGAGATGATTTCTGCTTCAATTCCTTCACTATGATTGGTTCCTTCATCTTGCAGCTTTTGATATCGGTATATTTGTTCTTTGTTTAGTTTCTCAATTGTCTTTCTTTCTTGTAATTGTTCATTTAATCTAGAAATCATATCTTTGTAGATACATTCCCTCTCATTAAATAAAATATATTGATATTCAACTTTAATCTTGAGATTTGCACTTATTGCTTCTAGATCCATAAAATTACTTTCACTTCCGTATTCACTATCTTCAACATTTCATGCATAAGGAGGTGAATCACAAGAACAATAATCAATACCTGTTTCATATTCTTCATTTTCTGCTACACACATTTTATGAGATATCTTATTTCTTTGAGTGGCCTTCTTCTTTTTCTTCCTTCCCATTGTGATGGATCTCCTTCAAGCGATCAAGCTTCTTCAGAAGGACCTGCTTTGAAACCAATTTTTGGGAAAAATACTGAGAGGGGGGGTGGGGGGGGGTGAATCAGTGTTTATAACTCACTGTAAACTTTTATTTTTTCACTACTAATTTCTATACCCGACTTTCATGAGCCCAACTTGTGTATACACGCGACTATATTTAAATAAACTTGCGTATGTCCAAATATCTTATTATGAAAATAATTCTTTACTTAGATCAGTGCATCATTCATTCATCAGATATTTAGTAAGCAGTAAGCATGTGTAGTAAGAACATAATAAATCACCACACATAAGAAACACACATGAACACCAAGATTTAAGGTGGAAACCCAAGTCAGGAGAAAACCATCATTTCTGTCGTATCCATCTTCAATATTTATTATAAATAAAACTGCTTACAATCTTGTACTGGCACAGACTCGTACCTGCATGCATGAACCACCCTGTAGAAGGCTACAACCTCGTCTCATTCTCTAAATTCTACTGGAAGGGAGCTATGACCCCTTGCTTCTTGTTTACCAGCCACTCCTGGAAGGGAGCTACTACTCCCTGATCTTGTTTACCATCCACTCCTAGAAGGGAGCTACTACCCCCTAACTTAAGGCTCCAACTCTCAGACCCACTGCAGACCACGTTTCATAAATTTTCACACTGGATCTAATAGCTTCAACACAATACACCATGTAGGCATATTTTCATCCTATTTTCAGACTGGACCCACTCCACACATTTAAGCTCAAAGAACATACATCAAACTGAAACTCACAACCGTATCAAATCATTCACTTAATCATCAATCAACCAACCAAAAACTGATCTTTAATCATAATCAACTAGCATCATAGTCAGTATTCGAACAACCCAGATCTATATGAAGATATCATTGACAAACAATAGTAATTCAACAAAATAGATCAGAAATTTCCTTCCGCACACTTCAGCAAAACTTGAGATTCCATATGCATTTTTACTGAAACAAACCTGTGTATATATTTGCAACTATTTCAGGACTGCGCAACTCTTCAGAATAAATAATCAGCTCAGATATTACCTTTCACTTTAGAAAACATTCGCCAGATCATAGAACTAAACATTTCATAAACAAATCTAGAAAATACATAGTCATTTTAGGTCTAGAGATCCTGATCCATCATTGTATTCATAGGTGCATTATTAATTCATATATATCAATAAACTGTAGCCCATTCCATGTAGATATACTTCAGAGTGAAGTATTCATTCAATACCTAAACACATGCAAACATTTGTACTATGATCTTCCTCTCATTATATAGTTTTAGCCTTTACCAATACCATGAGCCAAAACCACACAAGTGCCCATGGTATTCTCAGACGGAATCAAATATATTACACAACGCTCAATACTGTGGGCTAATACCATGTTAATTCCCCTTGGTATCATAATGTTAGAGCACAAAAGTCATACTCGACTTGGCTTCTTCGTACCCACGTGTATACACGACTTCACTTCATAAAAACTGTGTATACACTAATTCTGGATGTATACACGGGTTGCCTATATACCAACCTGCGTATGTACGTGGGTTGCCTTTATCAAACCTGCATATACATTGTGACATATTAAATTTATCATTTCTCTAACACTTAATGGAATTCCTTTCTCCATCATATCTGAAATGATCTATAGATACATTAGTTTTGCATCTTTAACAAATAGATTCTTATCAAAATGAAACTGATCAAGTAGGTTTCCATTAAGGACAACATATTGCATCATATTTCCAATAGAGATTCATATGAACTGTGCTCAACTATTCTTCTCTTCATCTCTTGGCCTTTTATTGATTGCAATATGCCATTGGTAGATTAATGAAAACATAATCAAAATCATACCTTAAGGTATCTTGGGGGGGATATTACATATGCATAGGCCAATCCAAATTAGCACGATACAAAATCACAAGAGTACCATCTTATACATGGATATCATAACCATAATAATAAATAGATAATAGTCATGCATGATAAACATATAAACAACTGACATGCATGCATAATAATTTTCATTTACCCCAAGTTCTAGTGTTGCAAACTCACTTTGATACCACTATGTAGCACCCCACCCCACATTTACCTACTTTTACAATCTCTCCAAGATAAACATGAGATAAGAGTTACTATGAAATGGAACGACATCCAAGTTCCAATTATGGAAGTGGGTTCTACCTTCCAAAACTTACTGTAATTTCCGAGGGATACCTGATCACCCAGATGTTAGAACACATCCACTCATGATATTACCCTGAGTTGGAACTATATTTTTACCTACTATCACAACCTAGAATCATGCATGAAAAGCCTTCCATGTAGCCAGAAGGCCCCAGTTGCACGCACAATCATTCCTCTATGTGGCTACAATCGAAATTTACTAGTTAAGAGACTATGGCTATGAAATCAATACCACATTTTCTGGGCTAGCCTCCATGTGACTGCCCAAAAATTTCCAAACTCAATTCTAAAACAAGCATATGTATGCATAACCTATAATTATGATTAGATATTTCCCAAACATTAGAAACACATGATAAACATTTCGAAAAATATATGGTAAACATGGTAGCTAAAGGTCATAAAAGCATATCTAATCGTTATCTCTTTCATTTCACCATATAATCATCAAGAAGGCTCACTTCCCTCTCAAGCTAGCTACATAACACTTGTTATCTCATACATTCATATAAAATTTAATAACTTATCAAATCATGGACAAGATCCATAACAAGAGCCCAAAATTTAATCATGCCTAGAATGAAACGATGAAAGACTAGTCATAAAATAAACATAATAATCCATACTTGTGCCCATTTGTCTCAATAAGACATAAAACATAATAAATTAGTCAACTAAGTTAGGGTTTCCGCGTACCACCTGGCCATATATTGGGCTGAACCAAATATATATTTCATCCAATCACCCCTGTGCCATATTCTAAGCATGAATGTGGGATCACATGGGGATAAACAAAAGTAGAACCAACCAATGCTTCTAGAGGATAAACCAACTCAACCCTCAAGCATAGTGATTTCACCTAAACTGGTCCACAAATCACCAAAACCAAAAAATCTTGGATGCGTCTGATTTCCTCACCATACTGAGAGGAATTTTCCTATCTACGCCCATCCATAAAGAGTTCCAGGAGAATGTGCATCTCTACTTTCAACTCTTAGGGATTTTCCTGAGATCGCCCCATCAAGATCCTAAATCTAACAATGATCCATAACTTAACCAAAATAGGGAAGCCACTACACCATGGCTATCCATAAAATGGAAAGGAAAAGTTGGAACCATTGTTAATCCAGGAAAATTCCATGTCGATGACAACAAAGTGAAAAAATAGAAAAATGCATATACCATGCATTCAAATCTCAACAAGGAAATCACACATGCAACCTATTATATGCAATGTTCTCCTACTGTAGCTGCTTTTCCAACCTTCTTCTTCACTTCCCACAAATTTTTTTTCTTTCTTGATTTCTTATGTCCAAGTGCTCTCTCTCTCAAAGTCCAAGAGAAAATCCCTCAATCTCCAAGTGAATGCTAGAATTCTCTAAGAGTAATCAAGAAGTGATCAAGCGTAAATAAGAGATTCATAAAATTTTCTTCCTCTCCTTTTGTTTCCTTTTCCTTTTCCTTCAATTTACTTCATTTTATCTTGCATGCATATTTTTATCTCTTCATATAATTCATTTTCTCCTATTTTCCTTTATTTATTATATTAAATTTCCATTTATTTCCTTTTTCCTTTTCCAATGCCAATGCCAAATCCCATAGCCAATAATAACCATAATTGATTCCCAATGCAATATTTTCCCCTCTATTCAACTTGGAATATGTGTCCCATGACCTTGATTTAATTTATGTACATAGAAAATCAACCTGGGGTTGTTACAATGGTAAAATGTGAAAATTCCATGAGCTAACATTATGGAAAATTCCCATGGAATATTATGTCAATAAATTGTTGGAATATCTAGTCTATGTCAAATATATCCAAGATTAAAAGGAAAAAAATTGATGTTTCTAAAATGGCATACCTCAATTGTATAGGGATAACATTGAATTTGATGAGTCTTGTAAACTTGAAGAGGAAATTAGAGAGGACATGTATTGTTTTAATTAGAACAAAGGGAAGCTATATTTCCAAAACTTTTTGAAGGAAAAAAAATGAGAGAACTAAGACCAGAGGGAAAAAGAATCCAATATTCTTCATTTTAAAAACCAAATAGGTAACTTCTAGTAGAAATAGATACCCCAAAGTGGTAATAAGACAAATTATCTTTTAAGACATAGTCCAAGAAAACCAATTTAATGCTCAATTTGTTTAGAATACCACTTGTACAATAATTTATTGCATCATAAGAAAAAAACTAGGGTTTTACATAACATCCAAAAGGTTACTACAATGAATAATGTGGCACAAACCATTCCTCAAATTTATTTCTCATTGTGACACCATTTTTAAGGTCACAAATTAATTATTGTTGAAGTTTAAATTGAGATTGCAAAGCAATCAATGTCCATTTTAATTTATCCAAGATCTAATTACAATTATGTTATCCCTAATGTAATTGAAACTTATGCTCTAAATAAATGAAAGCATACTAAGCCATCTCTAGTCTAACTAGCCAATAGATTAAGAGAAAGTTAGCGAAATGGTGGAGAGTAGTCCATGAGAATTGAATTAACTCTTTTAAAAATAAAATTTAAATATTTTACCACTTGATTCTTATAATGTTATTGGAAAGGATTACTTTGAAACGTATTGAGTTAAACTTAATTGATGCAACAAAACTTTTGATTCCACTGATGAGCACATTTTTGAAAACAAAATAATATTGAGAGAGGGAGGGGTGAACCCATATTATACAATTTTTAACAAAATTTAAATTCTTCAGACTAATTCTACTAAACCACTGACGAGCTTCCAAAATAAGTATATTATAATTCTAGTCAATACACTCTAAGTACATAAAATATGTTTGAACACATATTTTGCACTTAATGATACACTGGTAGGCCCCTATAATTCTAGTGCAACCCTTAGTTATATTGTTAGTGTAGCCCCTAAATTGTTATTCTTGTGCCCATGTAGTCCCCATATTTTTATTATTGTGCCCCATAGAAGCTCACTATTGTTGTTTTTGTGCCCTTACATTGTTATTGTTATGTGGGCTAGGATTATCTTGTGACCCCTTAGACTCCTATATATAGAAATGAGGTTTTTTCAATTGTATCATCCAAGAATTTTTCATTTATGTAATGTAAAGGATGATTCCCCCTCCTAGAGGCTAATTTCTAAGTTGTTGATCTATCTTTTCTTCTATTTTGTGATATGGTTTCATAAGATTTGGTATCAAAGCTTTGGATTCTAGTGTTTCATTGTTGTAAATAGGTCATCTTGGAATTTGTGCTATAACTTTGTTTCCATGAGGCTTCAGAAGGTGATATTTTTACCATGTGGAGCAGAAATCATGATGAACTTTGTGTAAAAATTTATAGCTTGCTTCGAAATAGTTTCAGAGATATGATATATGGAAGTTAGTGTTTTTGCAGACTCCAAAATTTCATCTCAAAGAGGTGACTGAGGGAAAATCATTATAAGTTTCGTTTCAGGCATCAGATTGGAATTATGTAAAAAATGGCCAAACTTGCATGAACAGTAGTTTTTTGTGTATCTATTTTAGAGCCAAAGGTTGAAACAGTGACATGTAGCACGCTGTAGAAGTTTTCTCTACTGAACCAACCCATAATTAGGTCATTGTGGGAGATAGAGATAGCTTTGTCTTGAAGAATACAAATTAGGTCTCACCTATGGAATTGGAAACAAGACCCAGAGGGATACTGCAGGATTGAAGTTCAGATCTGAAATCATAGAGATAAATTAGGTTCAATATCGACCTCTTAAAAAGTAAGAAAAAGGTTTGTATTTTTTTTTAAATTGCATAACTTTTGTTTGAAAAAGAAGATTGAAGTGATTCCAAGGGAATATTGAAGCATAGATATAAGTATTGGATTCTAAAATGCCTCCCAAAAATAATTCCACACCCATTAATTCCTCATAAATCTCTACTATGACACATGAAGAGGAAGAAGTGAAACATGATATATCAAAATTACGGGACCAAGTGCATCAAATTTCACTCTCACAAAGAGCAACCAAAGAAGAACTAAAAGGTGACATGGATGGTTTAAAAGGTGACATGAATGGTTTAAAATTAGACATCAATGGGTTCAAGAATGACATGGAAGGTATAGAAGGCAACATGGAAAATTTTAATAAAGACATGGAAGGTTTTAAGGAAGGTTTGAAAAAGTTGCTACATGAAAATCATCATAATGTTGAAAAGGTAGTAGAGGAAACTCTTGATGAGAACAAAATAAATGTTAATCATGATTTCCTAAACTTTAACGTTGAATTGAAGATGCAACATGTTCCAAATATAGATATCATGAAGTTTGATGGCAAGGATCCTGTAACATGGATATTACATATGGAGCAATATTTTGATCTCCATAATGTGCAAAGCACACAAAAGGAACGTATTGCAACTTTATATTTAGAACCCAATACATTTATATGGTATCAATGGCTTTTATCTTGTAAACAAATTGTTAGTTGGTCAATTTTTATGGAGGAAATGAGAGCACCTTATGAGGATACAAAGAGAAACACCTTCTTTAGCTAATTGATAAATGTCAAACAAAAGCGTTCAATGGTGGAGCACATTGAGGACTTCCAAACATTGAATATAAGGGTAACTGATATTCCAGAGGAACACATTATTAATGTATTCATAAGGAATTTAAAGGATAACATCCAACATGAGGTTTGCCTTTGGGAACTTGATTCATTGGAGAAGGCATTCAGGTTGGAAACAAAAATTGAAAGAAAAATTATGGCTACAAGGAAGCCTACCACTCACAACTATAAAGATGGAAGTGTTGCTACTCCTAGACATCCACAACCTACAAGGTTGAAAACACGACAATTGGAAGAAAAAATAAAAAAATGGCTTTGCTATAGTTGTGATAGAAAATACACTAAAGGTCATACATGTGCTGAGACAAAATTATTTTGCATAGATTGTGAAGAGGATGAAGAAAATGAACAAGAAACTTAAAAAGAATAAGATATACACTAGGATCCAATGTTAGAGAAAGAAGAAATGAATCTAGCCATATCTTGTAATGAATTGGCAAGAATTACCACTCCTCAAACTCTCAATCTAGAATGACATATCAAGAAGAAAAATGTAATAGCGTTGATTGATTCTGGTGGTACCCATAATTTTATTCATTGTAAGGTAGCCAAGGAATTGAATTTCTTCGTATACCTAACACCAGAATTTAAAGTGATGGTGGCAAAGAGGAACTATAAATTTCTTTGGAAAGTGCCATAATATCAAGCTAACCATGGGGGAATATATATTGAATAGTCCAATTCTCTCCACTCCAATTTGTGGTGTTGATGTTGTACTAGGATTCCAATTGTTACAATATTTGGGGATGATAGCCTTTAATTTTCAAGAACTTTTCTTGAAATTTTTTTGGGAAGGAAAGGAAGTTGAATTATGGGGTATTGCAAGGATTTCGGGAAATATAATAAACTCTAATGTCATGACAAAGCTTCTGAATAAAGAACAACGAGGCATAATTTCACAATTATGCTCACTATATTTTTAAACATCAAAATCATCGATTTCTCTAGATCTCCAAAACTTCTTGGACAATCATTCCAAGGTGTTTGAAACTCCCAAATGAATCCCACCTATTCGTGATAATGATCATGATATTCATTTGATTCCATGAAGTGTTCCTAAAAACATCAGGCCTTACAAATATCCTTATTCCCAAAAGAGAGAGATTTAATGTATAGTTGTAGAAATGCTAGAGGCTGGTATAATTCAACCTAGTCAAAGTTATTTCTCTACTCTAGTAGTATTGGTGCACAAGAAGGATGGATCATGGTGTATGTGTCCAGATTATATGGAGATAAAAAAGCTCAATTTTAAAGATAAATTTTCCATTCCTATTATTGATAAATTATTGGATGAATTCCATGGATCAATTTACTTCACCAGGTTGGATCTTCATTCTGGATATCATCAACAAGTCTTGGAAGGATCATGTTCAACATGTTGACACAGTGATCAAACTATTGGAGGAGAAACAAGTATATGAAAAAACCTCCAAATATTTCTTTGGATTATAGGAGGTGGAATATTTGGGTCATATTGTATCTCATGAGGGTGTTAAGGTAGACCCTAACAAAACTAGATCCATTAAGGAATGGAAAATTCATACTACCATAAAGCATCTTCAAGGATTTCTAGGGTTAACAAGGTATTATCGCAAGTTTGTTAAGAATTATGGGAGAATATCAGCACCTCTAACATCATTACTGAAGAAATATGAATTTTCTTGGACTCCAAAAGAAACTAAGGCCTTTGAAAATATTAAAGAGGCAATGTGCCAAGCACCAACCTTAGCTACGCCATACTTCACAAAAACCTTTATTTTGGAATGTGATGCCTCAGGAAATGGAATTGGTGCAATTTTAATGCAAGAAGGAAGACCCATTTCTTTTGAAAGTCTTCCAATCAAAGTATGTATTTACTGAAACATATTTATGAGAAAAAATGTTGGAAATACTACAAGAACTAAAGAAATCATGACCTTACCAAATGGGAAGACACTTCAATGTAAAAAAGGATCATGATAGTCTTAAATATTTTTTTGAACAAAGATTATCTTAAGAAGAGTAGCAAAAATGGGTCACAAATATGTTGTGTTATGACTTTGAAATCATCTAGAAAAAAGGGAAGAAAAATTTTGTTGCAGATGCACTCTCAAGAAAGGATGAGGATGTCGAATCATTTCTTTGTGCAATTTCTACTATCCAACTTGACTGCGTAACCAAAGCAAGGGCTGAATGGAAGAATGGTGAAGAGGTTTGGACACTCATTTAGTTGTAAAAATGATTAGTTATGGTACAAATATCGCTTATATCTTTGTAAGAATTCCCAACTCAAACAAATATTATTTTGGAATTGGACACCACCTTAGGAGGGCACTCGGGATTTTTAAAAATTTACCATAGGGTCAAGAAGGAATTTTTTTGGGCATGGCCTTAAATCTGATATTCAAAAGTTTGTGGTAGAATGTTTGGTTTTCCAACAAAATAAAGTTGAGACAATTAAGACCCCAGGTCTGTTACAACCTTTATCCATTCCAAGTCAACATTGGGAGGAGGTTTCAATGGACTTTATCACAGATTTACTGAAGTCCGAAAGAAATACTATCATCATGGTGGTAGTTGATAGAAATACCACTTTTGTGCATTATCTCTTCCATTTAAATCCAGTAAAATTTATACTGCATTTATGGAAACAATTCAAAAGCTACATGGAAACCCAAAGATTATTGTAAGCGACAGAGATCCCATTTTTATAGGAAATTTTTGGACGAAATTATTTCCTTGTTTGGGTACTAAATTAGATCATAAATTGTCATATCATCCTCAATCTGATGGGAAAAATGAGATAGTGAGAAAATGTTTGGAAGGATATCTTTGTTGCTTTGTATTTGATAAACGACACAATGGGTCAAGTGGTTACCTCTGGTTGAATGGTGGTATAACACTTCCTTCCATACAACAACAAAAATGACCCCATTTATATCATCCTCTATCTATCACATCATATTTAAGAGAAAATTATAAGGTTGAAGAAATGGAAGATCACATCGAGCATCAACAACAAGTTCTACAACTCTTAAAGGATAACCTCACCTTGGCAAAAAATCAAACAAAACAACAAGAAGATCAACATCGCAGCAAAATACGTTTGATGTAGGTGACTGGATATTTTTATGGCTACAACCATACAAACAAATGTCCCTCAAGCAAGCTAAGTAGGATAATAAATTATCACCAAAGTATTATGGTCCTTACAAGGCATTGCAAAACATTGGTACTATGTCATACAAATTGGATCTTCCTGCATCTTCCCGAGTGCACATAGGTTTTCATGTTTCATGCTTAAAGAAGGTTATATGTGATAAACTCCCAATTCAAACAATATTGCCAAAACTTGACAAGGAAGGAAAAATCACATTGGAACCTGAAGCAGTCACGAAAACAAGAACTCGACAACTATGAAATCAATCAATTTTAGAGTATCTCATCAAGTGGAAGAACTTACCTGCTGAAGATTCGACATGGGAGGATGAGAATTTTATACAGAAGCATCCAAAACTACTCAAGCATTAAGGATAACACTTTTCTGAAGGAGAGGGGCATGCTAGGTCACTATAATACTAATGTATCCCCTTATTGTTATTTTTTGTGTGGCCCCATTATTTTTATTGTTGCGCCCATGTAGTCCCCATATTGTTATTATTGTGCCCCATAGAAGCCCACTATTGTTATTGTTATTCCCTTACATTTTTATTTTTATGTCGGCTAGGATTATATTGTAACCCCTTGGACTCATATATATATATATATATATATATATATATATATATATATATATATATAGAGAGAGAGAGAGAGAGAGAGAGAGAGAGAGAGAGAGAGAGAGAGGAGGTTTTGTCAATTGTATCATCCAAGAATTTTTCATTTATGTAATGTAAAAGAGGATGCCCCCTCGAAGAGGCCGATTTCTAAGTCATTGATCTATATTTTCTTCTATTTTGTGAGTTGGTTTCATAACATATAGTTTCCTAGTTTAATGGGTTC
Source organism: Pinus albicaulis (assembly GCA_034641835.2). NCBI lineage: Eukaryota > Viridiplantae > Streptophyta > Pinopsida > Pinales > Pinaceae > Pinus > Pinus albicaulis. Next base: position 941,079,591 of record CM076579.1, on the reverse strand, counting down.
TTAGAATATTTCATGTCGTTTTAATATTTTATGTGCCTTAACATGTTTATTATGCATGATTTTAAGAGATATTGAGAAAATTCAAGAGATCTAGTATTGGAGATATTTTTGGGATTTTTTCCTTGAGTAGGAAGGCCTAAACTTGATTGGTCCAGGGCATTCAATTCCCTCTCTTGTTATTGCGAGCTAGACTAGGAACAATATCCCATTTTCTAAGAATTTTTGGAGGGAAATGAAGCCCTAATCTCAAGGAGGTTTTGCCCCACTTTATGTATAAATAATAGGCTTGAATAGACCAACATGAGATAGAGATAAAGGGGATAACAAGGAATAAAGATTAGGATTTTTGTATTTTCAAGCAATTTTTATAGTCCTATACTATAATAATATTTTTTTAGTTAATCAAAGTATTTTTTTATTGGATCTTATCTTGGACCTCCTTTAAAGGCTCTATAAATCCTTAGGTTGGGCCCACCCTAGGAGCTTGAGAGCCCTCTTGTACTTCTGTTAGTGTTATGCCTTGTATTTTTTCATTTCTAGAATTTCTGGAAGTTAAAATTTTCATGGTTCTTATGCATGGTTAAGTAGATGGTTCTTTGAACAATTCTTTCTCATAATTTATTTATGTAGTTGTTAGCCATGGTAGCACTTAGTAATATAATTTCAAGTCTTCCTTATTTTTGTTCCGCTTGTTGTTATAGATTTTGATGTTGACTATTGTTTTGTGTAACTAGTTTTATAACAACATGAAACACACTAATATTTATTTCATAATGATAATATTAAATTGATTTTCCTTGAGCTTTGATAAGTTTAATGTTATTATTCCCTACATTTTCCATAAATTTTCCTCATCTCATACTCATATTCCATCTAGTTTACATGGTCGTTGGATTGTCTCCTATAGAAAAATAGATAATCCTATATCAACCTATAACGAGCCCTCTTTTCTCACTTAGCTTCGCAATAAACACATGGTTTGACCTCTTTAATGTATTACAAAAGTTATGGGGAATTGATAATGAAATTTGGAAGTGTAGAGACCTCATAGATTCCTTTGTCAATTATTTTATAATTACTATTTTTCTACAAATTAGAGTTTTGATTTTGAGTCCTTCCTTTCACAAAGTGTGCATTTCTATTTATTAAAGATAACATAGAAGTGTATGTCATTCAGTAAGTTTGATTGCTTTAATTTCAAGTAGAATATATGTATGTTCCATTTCATTTTCTACAAATAATTTCTGCAAATCTATTTTCTTTGTAGCATAACTTAGTTAGTTTGGTCTTTGTGCATCTAGCCTTCATTTCAATACTTCCCACCTTCATAAATATCAACAAGAGAAGAAGATAGTTATTGTTGCACATAAAATGCCAACCCCTCTTATGCTTGTATGACCAACATTGGGTTGATATTTAATGTTGAGGCCCTTGGGAGTTGTAGAATTGTTTTTGGACTATTGAGGGTCATCTCTATCTTGCACAATTACTGGGGAGGTGCCAAAGTATGTACAACCTTTCTCTTTAGTTTATTTACCTTTTTCAAAAAATACAAAAAAGGAATATTCTTTTTCATAATTTATTTATTTTATTCCTCAAATAGTTAGGGATAATACATGAAAAATTCAACCAAAAAACCCCACTTCCACTAGACACCGACACTTTTTAGGTGATTTTGCACCTCCTTCCCTGTCCATAAGGACTTTTTAGGCCATTTTTTGTGATAAAGTGAAGATATTTGAGGATATTTCAAGAGGAAAATCTTTTATGGCCACCACTACTATACTTGAAGATAAACAAATTGAAGTGTTCACAATTCCCATTAGAGAAACAGATGGAGAAGTAATAATGACAAATATTGACCAATATTTCCTCCCACACTTCTATGGCTTGATCACAGAGTATCTCGACACTTTGAAGTTTGATTTTTCTGTTGTATGAAGGAATTTTGACTACACCACTGATGAGAAAAATCTCAAGTTGTTTCCTTCCACCTTGAAGTATGCAACCCTTTGATGGTTCATGAGCCTTGAAGGAAATAACATCACCACCTAGGATAAAATGTAACAAGTTTTCAACAAAAAATATAGAGATTCCTGCAGAGCAAGTGATACCATAGATGAAATATTTAGAATGATTCAAGGAGAAAATGAGTTTCTAGAAGACAATGAGGAGAGATTCTAGCTAAGTTACATAAGTGCACATGATTGAACTCTCAACTAAGACTCCTTAAAAATAGTACTATTGGGGTGATTCAGATAATATCTCATGGAAATACTCAACTCGATGGCCAATAGAGATATATACAACCTCACTTATGATGAAATTAAGCAAGTATGTAAAAATAATTCAAGAGATTACTAAGACTTAAATAGGAGGGATGTTATAAGATATTGCACACAATTTCTACACATATGGATGTAACTTTTCATATAAAAAGAAAAAAATAGGAATAAGAAAAGGTGTTTTACATATTTTCCCCCCAATTCACTTAAATACACCCAAGGAATGATCGTCATTTGAATTTCATAGAATTCTTATCTATATGCAAGGAAAATCATTCCATTGATAAGTGTTCATATTTTCCATCTTTGTGGGTTGTCTATTGAGGAGCAAAAGAGAGCATAGAGAAATTGTGATTTTTCAACCATAAGAGACTATAAGCTCCAAGATCATTCCAGCAAGGTATTAACTTCCATTCTCATTTCTATCCTAATTATAGTGCTCACTACCAACCTTGTTGTCCTTCTAATCCTTCACCTTGGCTTATGCCTTATCCCTCGCTATATCATCCTTAAAATATTGTTCCTCCCTTCCAGCTATATTCTAATTGACCTTCTCAATGGGTTAATCCATCGCAATAATGGACACCTTAGGTGGCCCAATCACCTACTCTTATCCCTCCTCCTTAAAAATATCAAGTACCTAATAATTTTCCTATGAAACAACCCTAAATTCTTGCTCAAAAAAATCCCAATCCCAATAATAAGAAGGCTCAACTAGTCTACTTTAGGAGACTTCTTACCATGTTTATGCTATAAAAATCCAAGAAATCATCCTTAGGTCCAGGAGAGTTCTCTAATATTTCCATCCACCTTCTCCAAACTAATATCCTAAGAAATAAAAGGAGGGTCCTGACCTTAATTTTTTCTCAAGAAACCCCCTTTCCTTAGAGGTTGAAACCCAAAAAAGAACACACCCAAAAGAAGCTAAAATTCTATAAGAATTGAAGAATATTTATGTAAAAAATATTATCCTCCAAGCCATCAAATATTTCTCATCTATAACAAGTTCATAAAGGAATAATTTCTTAGGCCTAGAAGGAAGGGAAGGGAGGTACCTACTATCATTGTCATCAAGAAACTAGGTAATCTAATGATTGGGAGAGTAAACATTCCGAACTACCTACATACTCAGAATCACAATAAATGTGTATGAAATGAAATTTTAGTTCCCAAAACTCCCATTCACCTGGGTGCTACAGTAAATTTCATGACTAAGGAAACCATGTTTAAACTTAACCTCCAAGAGTCCTTAAAAAGGACCACTACTATGTTGTATATTGATGGGAGATCCATAGTAGCACCAAAATCATAATCAAATATGTAATGTTCTTTATAAACTCTTGGGATTATCCCACATTATTCTTTTTTCTCCATCCCAAAACCAAGTTCAATGGCTATCCACTCATCTTAATGAGACCATGGTTAGCTAATACTAATGCATATATTAGTTGTAGGGCAAGAAAAATTACAATCACCAATGGGAAGTCCCATAAACAATTTGTATTATATCCCCCCATCTCAACGTACTATTGAGAATGAATTTCCTCAATGTGAAAAGGAAGAATAGGAAGAGGATTATATCCTCTCATCATCCTACACTATGTGAAAAATAGAAACCACCCTTTACCAAGAAGTCTATTGAAGATGATTTAATTAATAATTTTATGTACAACCAATATCCTACTACTATGAATATTGATGTGTTGAAATAAGGGTCATCCCTAGGGAAGTCCAACTATTCCAAATACATGATATGGAAATAATTATTGAATAATTTTTCTAACCAAAACAATATGGATCATAGTATAAATCAACCCCTCCAAAATGTTGAAAATCAACTCCTCACTTTTAGTTGAATAGGAGGATCAACTTCTCAATATCTTTGGGAAGAACATTGATGCATTTGAATGGGATTACAAGGGGATGGAATGAGTGCATTCTTCTATTTAAACTCACCAATTATACATAAATGAATATCAAAAACCTATTATCTAACATCAAATGTGATTGAATCATTCCTTAAAAGATATTTTGAAGGAATAATTGTATAAATTACTAGATGCAGGGTTCTTTTATCCAATCTCAAATAGTGAATGGGTATCTCACTTGGCTATTGTTCCAAAGAAAAATGGAAAGTGGAGAATCTATGTTGATTACAGGGAACTTAATAAAGGCACAAGGAAATATAATTTTCCCTTTCCCTTCATTGAGCAATTCCTTGATTTTCTTGCTAGGAAAAGTTATTTTCTTTCTTGGATAGGTTCAGTGGGAACAAAAATATTCAAATTAATCATGAATACAATGATAAGATAACCTTCCCTTGTCCTTGGGGGAATTTTTCTTACAAAGTCATCCCATCTGTATTATGTAATGCCCATGCCACTTTTTAGAGGCCCGTGCTTGGAATTTTATCTAACCTTGTACATGATTTGGTAGAAATGTACTTGGATGACATCACACATTATTAAAATGATTTGTAAACGCTATCTCCAAACTGAGAAAATTATTGCAAAGGTGTGGGGAGATGAACCTACAATTTAACCATGAAAAATTCTTTTCATAATGAATGAGGGAATTATTCTAGGACATATCCTCTCCTAAAAAGGAATTCAAGTATAACATTGTAATATATCCACCATGAAACACCTTTTTGTTCCTCAAAATCAAAGAGATTTTCAAATATTTTTAGGCCTTACAAGATACTATAAGATATTTATAAAATATTTCAGTAAATTTTCATGTCCTTTGTTTTCTTTGCTGACCAAAGATGTTGAGTTTTGTTGGAAATGTCAAACCAGGAGGTAACTCCTCAAATCAGAATGTGTTCTTGAATGAAGGATGAACATGCATTTATACATGGAGGTGAGGCTATTGGGATTCATCTCCCAATGACTCTTGGCCTTCCTTATTTACTAATATTAAATAATATACAATATTGAATATTCACACCCATCCCATAGGATTAGGTGTCAACATTCCCCCCTTTAATCCGAAGGGATGTTGGCGAGTCCAAGCATCAATCTGAACTTTTCAAAATTTTCTCTTCCAAGTGCTTTGGTGAAGATGTCAACAGTTTTCTCATTTGTGGAACAATGATGTAGATGAATGGTTTTGGCTTGAACATGATGTCAAATTAGATGGTACTTTGTATTGATGTGCTTTGTTCGATCATGGAAATTTGGGTTCTTGGCCAACTTTATTGCAGAAGTGTTGTCGGTCATGAGTGGTGTGGAGTACATTTGTTTCATCTACAAATCTTCCAGGATTTTCTGGAGCCACACAATTTCCTTTGTTGCTTCAGCTGCTACCACATATTCTGCCTCGATCATGGAATCTGCTGGAACTGACTATTTGCATGATCTCCATGAGACAGCTCTTGATCCAAGACTCATGGTGTAACCTGTAGTAGACACCCCTGTTTCTTTGTCGCCATCAAAGTCTGAATCAGAGTATCCAATCAAGCTGAAGTCGCCTACCTGTGTATATTTGAGTCCAAAGTCTTGAGTCCCCTTCAAGTACCTTAGCACTCTTTTTGCAGCAGACCAATGTCCTTCACAAGGTTTTTGCATGAACCTTGAGAGGATTCCAACAGCAAATGAAATGTCAGGTCTGGTGGTGGTCAGGTAGATAAGACTTCCTGCAAGCTGTCTATACTTAGTTGCATCCTCAAATTCCTTCCCTTCAATAGATGTGAGCTTCAAGTTTTGTTCCATTGGATTGGTTAAGGGATTACAGTCATCCATGCCAAATTTGTTCAAGAGATCTCCAATGTACTTCTTTTGAGAAAGAAATATGAATTTAGGATGTTGAATTACTTCAATACCCAAATAGTAATGAACATGACCCAAATCAGTCATTTAAAAACCTTTCTTCAACTCTTTCTTCATGGATGCAATATAGCTCTCATTGTTTCCTGTTATCAAAAGATCATCTACATATACCACAAGATATACAATTGTTTTTCCAACTTTCTTAACAAACAAAGTTGCATCATCAAGATCAAAGTGTTTGAAATCAAGTTTCAGAAGATGCTCGGTCAATTTCTCATACCAGGCTCGTGGTGCTTGCTTGAGGCCACACAAGGATTTTACAAGTTTGCAAACTTTGTGTTCTTGACCCTTTATCACAAATCCTTCTGGCTGGGACATATAAACTTTCTCCTTTAGATCTCCATTCAAGAAGGCTATTTTTACATCCATCTGATGGAATTTCCATCCATTCTGAGCTGCTAAGGCAAAGAGAGTCCGGATGGTGGTCCATTTTGCTGTGGGAGCAAAAGTTTCTTCATAATCAACTCCTTATTTTTGTGCAAAACCTTTTGCCACAAGCCTGGCCTTGTGCTTGTCAAGTGAGTCGTCTGCTTTGTACTTGTTCTTGTAGACCCACTTACAGCCAATTGGTTTTGTTCCCAAAGGTGGATCAACCAGCTTCCAAGTGCCATTCTTTATCAAGGCATCATACTCCTTCTGCATCGCTTCTTTCCATTCATCATGAGAAGCGACTTCTTTGAAGGAAGTTGGTTCATGATCTGTAGACAAACTCAATTCACAGTTATAAGCAATATCCATATCAACAGGAGAATCAAAATTATCTACATCACCTTCGATTTGTTGAGAGGAACTTCTTTTTCCCGTTTTTCCAACCTCATCAGGATGAACATTCTCCAGTGTCTTTGTCAGCCATTTGGGAGGACCTTTCTGAGATGGCCCAGGCTGGTCATTTGACTGAGTTGGGATTGATTCAAGATTCAATCTCCCAATTCTGTCAATCACATCATCCAATGTGTCATCCATGGTTGTTTCTTCATGTGGGGAAGATGATTCCACAGTTTGATTCAATATCGGAATCCCCCCTTCAAGATGTGGAATCACATTATCAAATTCTTGGAAAGACTTTGCATGTGTGAATCTATCCAGGCGATCAAGTTGCCGCTCAACAACCTTGTCACTCCTGGAAGATTCAAGAAATATGACATCTCTTGCTATTACAAATTTCTTATTTGCTTCATCATAGAGACGATATCCTTTGGAGGTATTGGAGTACCCCAAGAAGATACATTTGTGACTTCTAGCACCAAGTTTGTTCCTTTGACCCTTGGATATCAAGGCATAACAGGTGGACCCAAAGACCCTGAAATGCTTCACCGAAGGAATGTGGCCATGCCACATTTCAAAAGGATTTTTGTTTCTAATTGAACTTGAAGGACACCTATTCTTTATGTAAACAGCACATAGAACTACATCAGCCCAAAACATCAATTTCACAGTCTTGAAAAATAACATGGAGCGAACCATATTTAAAATAGTTCTGTTCATTCTTTCAGCTACACCGTTTTGTTGTGGATTATATGGCACAGTTGTTTGATGTTTGATTCCATGTTGACGAAGATAATTTTCAAATTCATTTGAAGTGTATTCTTTTCCATTATCAGTACGTAGAGAGCCAATATGTGTTTTTGCATCATTTTCAATCCATGCATGAAAATTCTTGAATGTTTGAAAAGCATCAGACTTATTCTTCAGTAAGTAAATCCAACACATTTTGGTGTAGTCATCAATAAATTTCATCATGTATTTGTTTCCATTTGCAGAAGCAATAGGCATAGGGCCACATAAATCTGAATGAACAAGCTCAAGTTTTCTATGTGCTCTGGAGTGTGAATCATGAAATGGCTGTTTGCTATGCTTTCCTAGAATACAAGCATCACATTCCTTAGGTTTTCTAGGAATTGTAGGCAGTCCATTAACACCATTTTTCTTCAACAAACGAAGGCTTTCATAGCTTAAGTGTCCAAATCTAGCATGCCATAAAAGACTTGATGGGAATGTACCTTCATCATGATGTGAACTGAATGCAAAGTTTTGAGCATGAGCAGATGAACCTTTCAGCTTCAAGAGTCTCCCTTCTTCTATTCCCTCCATGACAAGTGAGTGATCTGATGCTTTTATGACCTCTGCCTTGCCATCAAACAAGTGAATTGAGCCTCCTTCTCCCTACATCGACCAGCGCTAACACTCCCTTCCCATGTCTTCCCTCGGCCCTTCACTCCACTACGCTATTGGTATCATAACAACGCGCTGTCATTCACTCATTCCACTATTTTATACTGCCCTCCACGCAATATACCAGCGCTGTCACATATATACAACACGCTGCCTCTATCCATTTCATATACAACACTGCACTCCATACACAATTTGATTTTTTATAATTCGTTCACCTCACCACATATGTTGCTCTGTCTGGCGGTATTTTTTTTATAGTTTATACAGTTGGTAAAGCGTCCCTTTCACCATATATCTCCCATATATAAGACATCACTCATAAAATGTTGTTATTGCTATTTTTTATTTCTTCCCATTCGAGATACAGTCTGCCCCAGTCCTGTCTGTTGATACATTATCCCCCACTACGCTTATATCCCGTGGCCTGTCGACTATAAAAGATACGTGGTCTGTCGATACATTTCCCGTGGCCTGTCAATATATAGAACGTTGTTTGGTCAATATATAGAATGTTGTCACATATATAGAACGTTGTTTGGTCAATATATAGAACACTGTCACACGCTCTCACTGCTTTCACATATATTGAATACCGCCCCTCCATTCCATATTGAATACCGCCATCCTCCATATTTAATACGCCCTTCCATTTTTTAATACTGCCCCCTCCCATATTCTATACCGCCCTCCTCCAGCACTATTTACAATCCACCTTATTTTAATACCGCCCCCTCCACTTTATATTATACCCCCCCACCAGATTATACTCCTTCATATTATACCACCCCCTCCCCAACCATATAATACAATTTTTTCTCCAAAAATATATATATATATATATATATATATATATATATATATATATATATATATATATATATATATATATATATATATATATATATATATATATATATATATATATATATATATATACATATTTTATTTGGTGCAGAATTCAGTCTTTTAGCAAAGAGTTTTTTGTCCTTTTAAATTCAGTGTCTTTTAGAAAAAGAGTTTTTGTCCTTTTAAACTGAGTATATTTTCCAGCAAAGAGTGTTTTTGTTTTCTCTCCTTCAAAAGAGATTCTCCAGCAAAGTTTTTTTCTCTCCTCCTTCAAAAGAAGATGACAGTCCCTTCATCTTCTAAAGAGGCTGCCTACTTGGCACAGAGAGAAAAGAGACATGCTTCAGGTCCATCCAGAGGAAGAGAAGGCACAAGACGAAGAAGAAACTTCAGAGAAAAGGGGGGCAGACAATCTAAAGCTCAGCAGCAAACAAATCAAGACAAAGGTAAAACTAATGACAAAGACAAAGGTAAACCAGCTGAATCAGCTCATTCTGTTCTAGCACATTGTAACAATGGAGTAACTGAAAACCTATTTTATGTTTCATTTACTTCATGGAGAGATGATTGGTTGCTAGATTCAGGAGCAACATGTCGCATGACATTTAGAAAATATTTTTTTGAAGAATTCACTGAAAAAGTTGATGGAGCAGTATATTTCACAGATAAATCCAAACTCAATCCATCAGGGCTTGGCACAGTCAGGCTTAAGTTTCCTGGTCTTCCAAATCATATCCTACATGAGGTTCTATACCTCCCTGAGTTGAAGAGAAACTTGCTGTCCCTGGTCGAAATTCGGCAGCAAGGACATTCAATTCACTTATTTGATGGCAAGGCAGAGGTCAGAAAAGCACTTAAATCAGAATTTGTTCTTGAATGAAGGATGAACATGCATTTATACATGGAGGTGAGGCTATTGGGATTCATCTCCCAATGACTCTTGGCCTTCCTTATTTCCTAATATTAAATAATATACAATATTGAATATTCACACCCATCCCATAGGATTAGGTGTCAACAGGAAAAATCCATGCCAAGAAGCATTTAAGATTATAAAACACCTATCCTTAGGGGTATTGATTGGATCTTACCCTTTCACATTCACATAGATGCATCAAATAGGAAAATTGGTGTAGCTCTAGATAAAATTGAATGTAAAAACCCTTATGCAATATATTTCATTAGAAAAAATGTGCCCAAGATTTAATTAAACAATATTGTAATAGAATAAAGTTCCTCATCATTGTACATTATTTAAATAAGTTTAAGAATTATATCACTAGTTAGCAAGTGTTCATGCATGTTGACCATGCAATAATTAAGTATTTAATGAACAAGCCAAACATAAATTATTGTATAATTAGGTGATTATTACTTTTGAAACAGTTTGAATTGAAAATTGTTGAAAAACCAGGGAAAGAGAATGTAGTTTTAGTTTATTGTCATGACTAACCTTCTCTGCAGATGAAGAAATGGTAGATAATGAACTCACAAACAAGAATATTATTTCCATCTCACTTCTTTCTCCATGGTTTGTTGACATTTAAAACTATCTAGGAACTATCCAATTCCCTCCTCACCCATATTTAAAAGAAAACAAGAATATTGACATAAAAAGTGCTCACTATACATGGATTGGGGGAAACCTCTTCTAGTTGGGACTATATTATATTTTAAGAATATTTGTGAGGTAGGATGAATTCTATTACATCCTCTGAGCTTGTCATGATGGATCCCATGGAGGCCATTTCCTACAATATTAATTACCTACAAAATCCTACAAGTGGGATACTATTTTCCAACTCATCATAAATATGCCCAATGATAGACTACACAAATATGATGAGTGCCAAAGAATGGGAAAACTAACTTATAAGGATGAAATATCCCTTCAAACTCAAGTTTCTTTTGATCCATTTGATAAATGGAGCATAGAATTCATTAGCCCTATTTATCCACCATCCAGGTAGAAAAATTACATCATTATATGCATTGGTTACCTGACAAAATGTGTTGAAGTGAAAAAGTAAAGGAAAAAATAGAAAATAAGGTGGTTATTTTTTATGAGAAAATATATTCTATGTATTTGGTTTTCCAAAAAAGTTAGTGAGAGAAGAAGGCTCCCATTTCATCTCCAATTACATTGAAGGAAGAGTGAAGCAACACCACACTCACCATGGAAAGTACACTCCATACTAACCCCAAAAAAATGGGTAGGAGAGGTCACTAATAGGGCACTGGATAAGGCTCTTACCAAAGTGATAATTGAAAATAAGAATGTTAAAAATGCAGCAAGAAATTCCTAATTTAATTTTCCCTTGAATTAGGAGAAAATCGAAATTCCACATCACAAGACAACTTGAATGAGTTAAATGAGTTGTTTTCACTCTGTTCGCTTAGTTAATTTGAGTTAAGGGCTTAAATTTAGTTTTTTATAGTCATTCCTAAATTTTAGGAGCCTAAGTTGAGTTAATTTTAGTTGTGACAATTGAATTCATTTATATTGATTTAAGGCCAGTTAAACTAGTTCCAATTGTTGGAGGAACTAGTATGAGGTTTAGCAGTGGGGTGCGACTTTAGTGTTCAACCAGTTAACTGATCAATCAACCTTAATTAAATCATGCATGAAATTTGAGTTACCTAGTTGAGATTGGATTTTAAGGGAAATTTACTATCAATTGTATAATTATGAAAGTTGTATAGGTGGTGCATGCAGCCAGAGAAGGGCCTACAGGGATTGCGCAGTTCTAGATGGGGATTTTTCCTAAATAATAGGGGCTAATTCCTATTTGAACAACACAAGGAAATATGGACTTGGGATGGAAGGAATTTAGTTAAATATTGACTAGATATGTCTTGTGAAGTAGCCAGATAAATTATACTTGTGTATAGGTTTCTCAGGATTGAGAAAGCATTGTATTTATTTTCTATTTTTTGACTAATGCAATATAGATAGCAAGGGGTTTTGAGAAATTTATTTTCCCTAGATAAATCCTTGATATGTGTGTTAAATCATGTTGCATGTTTTTGATATATGTTCTTAATCATGAATTGCTTTCTGCAGATGAGTAGAATAGATTTGAGCCTTATGTTTTAGAACAATACATGGGCAATATTGAATCTAAAATTAATTTCTACATTATATCAAAGTTAGATTCACAGTAGAGAAGAGAATTCAAAGTTGTCTTTGTAGGAGGAATGATTTTTCACGATCTATTTTTCAGAGCTAGCAGGATGGCGTTTTATGGTCTAAGGGTTGAGTATTCCCAAGAGGGTAGTTCGAATTATATAGCTTGGAAGGATCACATGGAGGCGGTCATGGAAGATAATGGGCTAAAGGAATTCGTTGATAATGATATTCTGAGATCAACAACAACTGATTCTCATAATATAGCAGATTAGAAGAAGAGTGTAGAAAAGGTGAGGAGGATCATATTGGAGGGAGTACGAGACCATATTGTCTCTAATATCCATGGGAAAGAAACTCTGTATGCAATATGGAAAGAATTGACAGATTTTTTATAGGACAATAATGACCACAGGAAGCTTGCACTCAAAGAAAACCTTCGAAATATCAAGATGAAAAAGGGCGACACAATAAAAAAATACTTGAGTAGGTTCACATAATTCCATGATGAACTTGGGAGTGTTGGTATTACTATTGTAGAAGATGATCTGGTAATCCTAACACTTCTAGGACTTCCTAAGAGTTGGCACAACTATAAAGATTCAGTAAATGGGATGGAGAAGCTACCAAACTGGGAAATATTATGGTCATATTTTCTATAGGAGGTGTTCAGGCAAAACACCAGAGATGAGACCTCATCCAAGGGTGAGGCAGAAGAAAATTGTGCCTTGGCTGGGAAGGAAAAGAAAGGTAAAGGGCATAAATTCCAATCCAAAGGAGATTCCAGTCAAGGGGGAAAGAAGAGATACTTTTCTAAAATCAAGTTCTTTCATTGTCATGAACTGGGACACTATGCCACAAAGTGTCCGCATAATAAGGTTGGCAAGAATACCTTAGGAAGAGCAATGGGCGAATTTTTAGTTTCACAATTCGAGTTGGATTTCACCCTCATTGCATGAATGGAAAGCACAGTGATGCGTAGTGTATGGTATATGGATAGTGGTGCCACATTCCATATGATGAAAAAATGATAATTTTCCCTCCAGATGCACATCAAGATGGGAGATGATGGGATGTATATCACGACCGGTATCAGAACAGTTACTCTTAAGAGGGACTTTGGTTCCCCTCTTAGACTCAAGGATGTGATGTTTGTTCTGAATCCAAAGAAGAATTTTGTTTTCATCGCAGTGTTGGAATACCGTGGCTATGATGTGATATTTAGCAAAAGGAAGGCATTCTGGAGGCACATATCCATGGGACAAGTGAATTAGATTGGGGTTCAGGTGAATAACCTTTAGAAACTGAATGTGGAAGACTGTGCTACTTTGAGCACAAAGATAGAGAAGGTGTAGCGTCGAGATATTGATGAATTCAGGCATAGAATATGTGGCCATTTTCACCATGGAGCTTTGAATATCATGAAACATATCACCATAGGACTCCCTAATGAAGCACTAAAGTAACAAAATGCATAAAAATGGTGTACCTTGGGGAAGTACACAAAATCCAGCTTCAATGATCAGGATAGAAGGCCACATGCAATCCTTGAAAGGATCCACTCTCATGTATGTGGACCTTTCTCGAAAGCCTCCATGTACAAGAACATGTGTTATGTTTTATTTGTAGATTATTTCCCACGTAAGTGATAAATTGTTTGCATAAGAAAGACCAAACATTCTCCAAATTTGTTGAATTTAATGCACTTTTTGAGAAAGAAACTAGCAGGAAAGTGAATGATCTTATGAGCGATAACGATGGTGAATATGTTTCAAATGAGTTTAAGAACTTATATGCAAAGGAAGAATTTTTACGGGAATTGATAGCACCCCATAACCAAGAACAAAATGGGGTGGATGAGAGGAAGAACAAGAGTATTTTGGAAGCTCAATGGGCGATGTTGCATGATCAAGGCCTACCTATACACTTATGGACCGAAGCATGAAATTGAGCGGTATATGTGAATAACAAGAGTCCTCATCATATTCTCAGGATGAGTACACCATAAGAATATTTTTCAGGGAAGAAGCCATATGTGTCACACTTCAAAATCTTTGGTTCATCAATTTATTGTCATGTTTCCAAGGAATCAAGGAAATATCTAGAGTCAATAGTTGAGTTGGGAATATTTTTGGGGTACACTAATACCAACTATCGGGTGTACCTTCCATCTCTGAGGATGACAGTTATTCATAGATATGTGAAGTTCAGTGAAGAGAAGGAAATGAGGTTTTCCCGTGAGATGGAGATTTTTTTGCATGTATATGAGGAGCTTTTGGCTCCAAAGGAAGAAATTCAAGATGTTGTGGAGAAACCTCAAGTAGAGGAGCTAAGTATGGAGACACACACTCATGCAAAGACATCCAGAGAAGAAAGGAAGTGCACCAAGGAAGATAACATATTATTCCATGATACTAGAGAGAATTTGCGAGCACCCATATTATAGCACAAGCAAAGGAGGTCACTCAATCGGTACACTCAATACATGGCTCTAATGAGTGAGCTAGTTGAGGCATAACCATCCTTATTCCAGAAAGAAGTGCAATAGACAGTACGGGTTGATGCCATGGTAGAGAAATATGATTCCATAGTTAGAAAAAATGTTTGGGTTGTGGTTCCAAGACTAGAGAACAAGTTAGTGGTGGGTTCAAGGTGGATCTACAAGATGAAGCAAGCAACAAACGAAAGAATCAAGAAATACAAGGCGAAATTTGTGGCCAAGAGTTTTTCTCATGTGGAGGGAATTGGATACGAGGATACCTTTGCAGGCCAGTAGCAAGGTACTCTTCTATCAGATCAATTATAGCACTTGCAATGCAGATGGGATGGAATATCCATTAGATGGATGTGAGGAGAACATTCTTGAATGGAGTGATTGACGAGGAGTTATGAATTGAACAACTGGAAGGATTTGAGACCTTAAACAAAGAGTCACATGTCTGCAAACTCAAGTAAGCGTTGTATGGATTGGAGAAAGCAGCCCATGCTTGGTACACCATGATTGAAAACTATTTCACTAGTTTGGGCTTTGCCAAAAGTGATGTAGATGTAAACCTTTACCATATTGTTGTTGAAGGTAAATTGTTGATCATAGTATTATATGTCGATGAATTTATTTTAACTGGTGATGAGAAGCTAATCAAATCTTGCAAAGAGGATCTTGCGAGAGAATTCAAAATGAAGGACATGGGACTTGTGCATTATTTCCTTGGCTTGGAACCGTGGAAAGGAGATGGGGAACTGTTTGTATATAAGGGAAAGTATGTCAATGAGATACTGAGGAAGTTAGGCATGGAGAGTAGCAAACCCATGGACACTCCTCTAAGAGGAAGTTGGAGGAAGGGGGATGCCACTCTAGGTTAGGAAGTGAAGGCCACTATTTATAGGAAGCTTGTTGGTTCACTTATTTTTTTGGTAAATACACAATCATACATGTGTTATGTAGTTAACCGTATTATTCAAGCAATGGTTAATCCAACCAAACTGTATTGGAATGTTGTAAAACATTTGTTGAGATACCTCAAAGGCACTACTGAGTATCATCTTTGGTACACATGGATAAAGGGAGTGAATTTACAAGGCTTCAGAGATGTAGATTAGGAGGGATCAAGTCCATCATATTAGAAGAGAACTCCAAGAGGAATTTTTAGTGTTGGGTGAACAACAATTTCTTGGTACATCAGGAAGCAGAGATCAGTTGCACTCAGTTCAACAGAAGCAAAGTACATGACTACCAGTCAAGTAGCTTGTGAGACTATCTGGATGAGGAAGATTCTTGTTAGGTTATTTGGTCAGATGATGGATCCCACTATGATTTACTATGACAACTAGAGTTGTATCAAACACTTTGAGAATCTAATTTTTCATGATCGATCCAAGCATATTGACATCCAGTATCACCATTTATGAGACTATGTAGAGAGATGAATCATGTTGTTGGAATACATTCATACAAAGGAACATGATGTGGATATTTTGACAAAGGCTTTGTCAAGAGGAAAATTTGAGTTCCATAGAGGAATGATTGGGGTATCTGGTATTTCCTTTCTCGTTGAGTGAGAGTGTTGAAAATGCAACAAGAAATTTCTAATTTAATTTTCCCTTGAATTAAATTACGAGAAAATCAAAATTCCACATCACAAGACAAATTGAATGAGTTAAATGAGTTGTTTTAACTCAATTGGCTTAGTTAATTTGAGTTGAGGGCTTAACTTTATTTATATACAGTGATTCCTAAATTTTAGGAGGCTAGTTTGAGTTAATTTCAGTTATAACAATTTAATTCGGTTAAATTGAATTAAGGTGAGCTAAACTAGTTCCAATTGTTGGAGGAACTAATAGGAGGTCTAGCAATGGGGTGCAACTTCAATGTTCAACCAGTTAATTGATCAATAAACCTTAATTAACTCATGCATGCATGAAATTTGAGTTACCTAATTGAGATTGGAGTTCAAGGGAAGTGTACTATCAGTTGTATAATTATCCAAGTTGTACAGGTGATGCATGCAGTCATAAAAGGGCCTACATGGATTGCACAGTTCTAGATGGGGAATTTCTGTAATAATAGGGGCTAATTTCTAATTGAACAACGTAAGGAAATAGGGAATTGGGTATGCAGGAATTTGGTTAAGTATTGACCAGAGTTGACTTGTGAAGTAGTGAGATAGATTATACTTGTGCATAGGTTTCTCTTGAGCAAGCATTGTATTTCTTCTCTATTTTTTGTCTAATGCAACACATATAGGAAGGGGTTTTGAGCAGTTTCTTTCCCCTATATAAATCCTCATGTATGTGTGTTAAATCATGATGCATGGTTTTGATATATGTTCTCAATTGTGAATTGCTTTCCACAGATGAATGGAGTAGATTTGAGTCTTATGTTTTAGAACATTACATGATTAATATTGAATCTACAATTAATTTCTACAAAGAAATATTGGGAAGAAAGACTTGTTGAAACCACTTGAACCTACAACACTGCTTGGAAAACCATTGATGGTTTCACCTCTTATGAGTTAGTATATGGAAAGTACTTGTTCTCAATTTAATTTAAGTACAACACATTTAGGATCAAGCGTGGGGGATAAATGAATTTCCATATTTATTTAAGATCATCAGAATTTAAAAAAAATATACATAAATTTAAAAATCACATGACCTCTTAATTTCTATAAATAAACCTTACTAAATTAGTATATTTGAAACTCTACCCTATTTTCATGTATCATATTATAGTGGTTAAATCCCCACTTAATAAAATAATTGAACTTTTTTCAACTAAATATGTTTAAGTTAGTAGCAAAACCACATTAATAAATGTGATTGATATACACCATAAGCATCAACTTGAGCGTATATCAATCACATTTATTAATTTTAGTGTGCAAGAATGCCAAATTGACTATTCACTACACAAATCACACTTTAAATTTCTACTTCTAAAACAATAACTTGCATGGAATCTCTCATTGACGTCAAAACTAAACATTAAAGACATGGTACATTCAAGATTAAAAAAAATAATACATATAGTAATTTAGAAAAAAATGATAAATAAGCCAAGTATTGACGCTTACCATTAATAAAATATATTAATTGGCTCAAATCAGCAAAGTTAAGATCAATGATAATGACAAGGGAACAGTCTCGTTCATTAAAAAAATGTAAACCATGGCACAACATAGAGGCTTCTGATCAAACAAAATCAAACTATCCCATTCCAATTCCAGTTAGGTTAATGATTGCTGAATAAATAGAAAATAAATAATATTTAAATTTAATAGAATATTCATTAGTTTGAAAAATACTTTGAGAAAAAAAAAAATATTATCTTAAAATAAAATCATACACACTCATTTATTTAAAAATCAAAATTTCTCAATCCCAATATAAATCAAACCTAAAAAGTAATTAAAAACTTGTCTTGAAACCATAAAGAAAACTTATTTCATCATTTTGCGAAAACATAAAAATTGCTCATACCTCCCTCTTTCTTCTAATTAATATTAAAATAATTATTCATTTACTTTAAATAACCTTTATACTCCACAATGATCTCCTATTTCTGTCAAAAGCTTTCCACTATTTTGTCAAATACGTATTCGGGTGAAAATTGATTTTTCATGGGATTGCGGTCTAACGCTTGGTGTATTAAAGCCACTTAGTACCCAAAGTCTCTTAATCAAATCATCTTTAACCTTTTATAAGTCAAAAGTTTTTCAACCATTCCATCCGTAATTAAATCATCTCTAACCTATGTGAAAAGTTTTCGACCAATTTGTCCGTACTTAATTAGGCTTGACTTAGGTTTCATGTTGGGTGGGCTTTGGCCCATAGAACATGGTCATATGTAACTTCAATATAATAGTTTCATTAATTATGTCTGATTTCGTCCTACGATGTTGACATCTTATTTCTTCTTCCTTTTTTAATGCATATATGATTGACGGGACAAATGTTTAATGGGGTTGTTTTTAGGCCTAATGAATATTGATATTATAAATTGAATCATAGGGTTATTGCAATGTGCATAGATTTGGTTAAGCAAATTACAAATGGATAGATGAATAGATGAGGCCTTCGCATACACTTTATATATATATATATATATATCCATTAGAGTGGTTTATGCACAAGTTATAAACAATTCAATATAATGATGATAGTAAAGGTATGAGTTTATATAAATGATTGTATGTGTAAATATGTTTGTGTGGATTGTTAGTGACGACCACTAAGCCAAGGTTTGACTAGTGAATGATTAGGTATATAATTGCGATAAATATGATTTCCATATAGTGGAGTTCAATACTACACTCAAGATATGTAAGTATTTTTGTTGATAATTAAGGTTAAGGGATGAAATCACTTCAGAAAGCATAAGAGCGGCTATGATTCCACTAGGGGGTCCAAGGGGGGAGATAATATTATGTTTCTAAGAAGCTCTTGCCATTTCATCATATCGCTAATGTAAATCTCATCCACCATCTTTCATTTGAAATCTAATCATTCAATAAATGTTATCGTTGGTGAGGGAGTCCACCTAACATAGTTATGGAAGCATAAGTTGGGTAAAATCATCACAAGAAAGTGTACAAGATGTACATCCTCATGGAAACTCATCCCTCCACTCTAATAGGGATTTTCTTCGACTCCATTCTCATGGAAACTTTTTCCATTCTCACTGTTCAACATAAACACACTCCTTCTCATGTTCGAGCAC
This sequence comes from Pinus albicaulis, assembly GCA_034641835.2. NCBI lineage: Eukaryota > Viridiplantae > Streptophyta > Pinopsida > Pinales > Pinaceae > Pinus > Pinus albicaulis. Next base: position 941,060,106 of record CM076579.1, on the reverse strand, counting down.
CACTCATGCTTTGAACATTGCAACCTCAGGTTTTGGACTAATATACAAACTTGAAAATGACCAAAATCAACTATGAGAGAGTGACTTGACAACCTACAAAGAGAGATGGACGGTTGTAGAGGAGCATAAAAGTTTTCAATTTAGGAAAGCTACCTTTCTCATGTCCATTACTTCTCATTGGGTTCCTTAAAGCCAAGGTATTATTTATCCATGTTATTCCTAGAAGGAAAATAATATGATGGTTATATATTTCCTATGTTAAAGAGCTCTCGAAGGGAAAAATATTCCTAAGGCATTGTTTAATCAAGAAGAAATATATTTTCCTTGTCTTGTGTGGGTAGGATATGAGAAATCCATCATTGTTTTATGGTTGCATGGGTTCTTTGGAGTGGTTAGCTATGACGATATTGGTTGATTCTAAGAGGAAATGAGTTGTGTTGAGTGATATATGAGTTTCTATCTACTTTCCTTCACCTTGGAAGTCTCAAATCCTATCTTGCGGATGCAATACACTAGATGCTTATAGTTGGGTGGAAATCTGGTTGCACATAACCAATTTCTTAAACCATCTTGATTAAAATATAAGTGCTCCATATTTGACCTCAATTCTCTATTTATGGTACATTTTGGTTCATTATATTTTTTGTCATCCATTTAAAGTGGAAAAAGTGGAGGAATAAGCTCACAATACCATTTTTACTAGCAAAGCCCAGTTTGGAAATTGGGCGTCTGAAACCTTCCAAGAGCATTTTGACGCCTCAAACAAAATTTTTTGGGGGTAAACATTCTTGCCTTAGCATTGTGCCTTAATCATATTTTACGCACCGATACTTTTCCAATGGCATAAGAATAACCTCAATCGGAGTCCATATGTAAAGTTTATGCCACTTAGAAGTTAACCTTCATGTTTTCACCACCATAATTCGAGAAGATGCCATGTCATCCCCCATTATTCATGGAAAATGGGCTAGCCATAGGATTATGATGAAGAAGACTCCAGAATATACCATATTGTAACTTTGGATAAGACTTGAGGTAGTCAAATCTATCCATTAATACACTTTGTAGTTGTGATGATGCGAATAGCTCCATAGTAGACATTTTTATCCTCGACGTTTCGAGTGTAAACCAGAACCCATCGTCAAGAGTTGGGAAAAAAGTCAAGAAGAAGTGAATAAGAAATAGATAATATAAATAGAGCAAGTGAGTTATGAAAAATGGACGACAATATGAGATCAAATAATAAATATTGAATGTATAATTAATATATTTAGTGATTATTATCAATTATTTATGTTAATGTTTTAAGATTTAATCGTTATGTTTAATAGTTATATAATAATTTATAATATTAATTTTTAATTTGTTAAAGTTAATGATAATTAATGATATTAATTTAAGGAATTAAAGTTAATTAAGCTAATTGATTAATGTGATAAATAATTATTTATTAAAGTATTCTATTCTTCAATTTATATTGTTAATAGCTAATTATATTAATTAAGGAATAGAAGAGCTTGACGTTATGGAAGGAGGATTGTTTACAGTTGATTGGAGATTATATCTTTGCGTGCGCAGGGGGATCCAACTCCTGTTGAAATCTATCCCTCTGTCTTTGTTGAGATTGTTGGGATTATTCATGATTTCCAGAGCTTGACACATCTTTCTTTTATAATAATGTTTCTCCTTAGAGATTATTTCCACATCTTCCAGGCATACATGGTGACAAGATCATCACCACAGAAATCTGCAAACATTAGTAGGATATCGAGTTGTGTTATAAATGTTCCACTAGGAGGAAAATGGGTTCCATTCTTTTTTACTGTATTTGTTCCATAAATGAGCACAAATATACAAGAGGGATAGGGGATAAAGCACATATAGACGATTTTTCATTGTAATACTCCATGAGCCATAGGACATACTTCTGTATACTTACAACCATTTTCTATTGAGAGAAAAAGAGTAGAGGAACCTCACCTTCTAATTGGGTTTTCTCTTGAACCGGTTTCATAGGTCATATCTTGTGTCAACCCATGGTTTATGAGTTTCTATTTCATTTTTATCTACTTTTTACATAATTTTAATTTTCATGAATATGCAATTAACAATAATCTAGAAATCTAGAAATCTAAAGAGAAATAAAACCTTAATAGTGTAGATTTTAAATTCTGAAATATAGTTTTAACGAATATTTTGTGACAAAATATCCATTCGAATATCCACAATAGTTTATTTTTTATGTTGGTATCAAAGCCATGATTCTTTGGGTATATTGTGGATATTTGCAGGCAATCTAGATCAGCTAAGCCAAAAGTCATAAAACCCTGGTTGCAGATGATGAATTTGTGAATAACCCTTATGATCCTACAAAGGGGATGTTTTTGTGGTTGGAAGCACAAGTCATAGATATAAACCGTAATATAAATCTCCTCATGTTGTCCTCGAGCAATAAGTTTGGGATATTTGGAGAAGATGGGGGTTCTAATGCAGAGAACAGATTAGAGAGAAGATCAAGAGATCAGGAAGAAACATAGAAACAACTAAACAAAGGACTTGGAAAATATCAACCCAGTTCAATTGTTGTGAATCATTCATATTCCTTGTTCAAAATGGAAGCAAAGGTCGATATCAAGATGTACCAAGGTGGGATCGACTCTCTGTAGCTAAATCATTGGTTGTGGTAATTAGAAGTGTATTTCAGTGTCCATCATATTAAGGAATAACATAAGATTTCATTTGTGCAGATGAAATTAGAGGGCCATGCCATGATTTGGTGGAAAATCCACACAAAGACTATGAGGTTGGATGGATATCCTCCATTGACTCAGTGGGAGGACTTTTAAACCCTCATAAAATCATAATTTAACCATATTGGGTATGTAGAGGGAAATGAGATCTGGTGGCACTAATTTAGGAAAAAGTTGGGTTAGTGCATACAGGAGTACACCATAGAGTTCAAAATGATGGCCATAATGTTTGGTATCTCCCCAAAGAACCCAGATGTACTCCTAAAGTATTTGGAGGGTCTACCTAACCATATGTAGAAGAAAATGATGTTATTTAAGCCCATATCGATTGATGATGCTTGTGTATATGCATAGTACCTAAAGAGCATAGGCCCGAAGAAAGGGAAATAAAGTGGATCTAAGAAAAAGGAGCAATAGGATGCTTCTAAGGAAGGGAAAAAGAAGTGGAAAGAGGGAAAATACAAAAAGAAAACAGCCACAACACACTAGGGAAAAGATGCCAACAACCACTACAACTATCACAACATTGATGACCATAAAGAGGAGAAGTATTGGAAGTTGCATCTAAAGATTAACTCAAAGAAAAAAATGAAAGACAATAAGAAGAATCTCATGGCCATTGTTTTGAGAAACCAAATTGAAAGGAACTCATATGTGGATGAGAATATTACTTGCACGCTAGTGCAAAATGATGTGAATCTATGTACCCTTCAACAATATGACAAGAAATAAATGACCAACTCTTCCACATAAAGGTGCACGTTAAGAAGGCAAAGATTGATGCTCTGTTTAACTCAATATCATAGCAAACTCTCATTCCAAAAAATTTTGTCAATGAATTGGGATTAGAAGTTCGTGACCATCCAATTATATCCATCAAGATGGGTAAATAAAAATGTAGAGTTGAAGGTAACAAAAAATACAAAATTAGGTTTACCATCAGTGCTAATTTTATTTATGAAATAGAACCAGATGTAGTTCCACTTGATGTATGTGGAGTCATGTTTGGAATTCCCTAGATGTACACATGAGATGTAATATTCATGTTGAGAGCCATCCAATAATAGCTAATCAAGGATGGGAAATTTTTCACCATAAATGCACATAAAGGAAAGTAAACAATTTCGTTGGTAAGTACCAACCAAGACAAGAAATTGATTAGTTCCAACAAGAAGTATGTTTTATTGTTTTTAAGAGAAAATAAATTTGTAGAAGAACCTGTAAAAGGAAAAGAATCCTTAGAAGGGTGTATGAATAAACATAAACAACAATTGGAAGTGTTGCTAGGAGCATATAGGAATGTGTTCTAGGATCCCAAATGGTTACCGCTAGAGAGGTAAGTGGAGCGCACAATCTAGCTATTTCCAGACTCCACATTTCCAAACATTGGGTTGTACATGCAATATATTATAGAAGAAAGTGAGGTGAAGAAAAAAATGAAATGACTGCTAGAACATGGTTCCATTCAACCAATTACATCACCATGTGGGTCACCCATCATAATTGTGATAAAGAAGGATGGGACTTGGCAAATGCACATTGATTATAGGGTGTTGAACAAATTCAGACTCAAGAACAGGTGCCCATTTCCCAGGATAGATTATCTATTGGATCAATTGAAACAAGAAAAATACTTCAACAAGTTGGAATTAAAGTTTGGATATCACCATGTTCAATTCAAAGAAGAAGATATGTGGAAAACCACCTTCGAAAGTAACAAAGGTTTGTATGAGTGATTAGTAATTCCGTTTGGCCTGTGCAATGCATTAACTATATTTGTGAGGTTAATGAATGATATACTGCACCCTTTTATAGATTCATTTGTTATTATATATTTGGGTTATATATTGGTAAACAATGCTACATGGGAGGAGCACATCGCAAATTTCATGTAAGTTTTGGGGACATTAAAGAAGCACCAATTGCTAGAAAATCTTGAAAATTGTGAGTTTTCATAGTATTATTTTGTGTATTTGGGGTATGTGATAGGTGGAGGAGAGTTGAAGATAGATCCTAATAAGATGGAGGCCATCATGAAATATTGGTTCCTACTAATGTTTTTGAGTTTAGTATTTTTTTGGGATAACACAATACCTAAGGAAATTCATAACCTCATTGTCACTGGTAGCAATGCCACTCCATGATATAACGACAAGTGGAAAGAGCTTCTAGTGCATAAAGGGTCAATACAGGGTCTTTGAGGATATAAATAAGATCAATCAAGCATTGGTTCCAACATTACCAAACTTGCAACGACCCTTCGAAGTGGAGACATATGCAAGTTGGTATGTTATGGTATCAATCTTGATGTAGGGAGGAAATATTGCATGCTACCATTTTGAAGTATTTCATGGGGTTGTTTGTAACTAACCTACCTATGATAAATAGCTCTACGTAATGGTGAACGATGTGAAGAAGTAGAAGAAATATCTGATGAGAAAGGATACATTAATCAACACATATCACTTGCCACTACACTACCTATAGGCCCAGAGTAAGTTACAATCGAACATACATTACAAATGGATGGGGTTTATCCAATAGTTTCATTTTTTGATCAAGTACAAACAAGGGAAACACAAAAAATTTGGCGGACATGCCTTCAATGCCACCCACATCAAATATCACAACTTCAAGAACTCTTGTTCATATGGAGCCATCCACCCTTGATGCATACAAATAAACATATTTGGAGGATGAGAACTTCAAGGAGGTGTTTCAGTAGTTGCAGAGCCAAAGTCATGTGCATGATAGAGACAACACCATTGATTACCATATTCAATATGGGTTACTGTACATGATAGATATGTTATGTGTTCCTAAAGGGATAATTTTTAGCTAATCAGAGAAGCTCACACCTCCAAGGTTGCAGGGCACTTTGGTGTAGGGAAGATAGTGGCATACTTGAAAACATATGTGTATTGGCCCAAGAAGCAAGAATATGAAGCTAAGTTCATAAGAGGATGCATGCTTTGTTGTACCAACAAGCCTAGTAATAGGAAACAAGGTTTATATCATTCCTTATTTATACCCACTTGTCCCTGCGAAAGAATTTAGATGGATTTTGTCGGAGGTTTACTAACAACCAGGAAGGGACATGACTACCTCTTCATGGTAGTTAATATTTTTAACAAGAGGTGTGTTTTTATTCCATGTAAGAAGACCATCAATGGGAATGAAGCAACAAAATTGTTATTTGCAGAGCTCTGGGTGCACTCTTGGATACCTAGTAACATCATTTTAGATTGGGACAATATGAGATTTCTTAGTGCAATTTGGACTACATTGTGGGAGAATTTGGACATGGAATTAAAGAGGTATAAAACATTCCATCATAAAAAATATGAGCAAACAAAATGTTGAAAATTCAACAAGAAATGTGTGTCTAATTTAATTTTCCCTTCATTAAATTGGACAATAAAATGTAATATTATCTCACAATCACTTGCAATAGTTAACTGAGTGTGATAAACTTGGTTAGCTCATGAATTTCGAGTTGAGGGTGGTGGGTGAGGCATGTCGAGTGATTCTTTTAGTTATTGATTCCAAGTTGCAGTTATTGCATTAGTTTAATGCATGAGAAATCAGTTAACTCAATTAATTGAGTTAAAATCAGTTTAACTAGTTGTAATTGTTTGTTACAGTAGTGAGAGGTCAAGTGAATTAAATCAGATTTAATTCACATGCAGTGATCTGTCATGTAACTAATTATTTACTATTAATAGTTGCATGCATGACATTTCCAATGGAGACTCAGTTGAGACAAAGGTTAAAGGGATGTTAACTATCAGTTGTATTATTAGTAGGTTTCCCGCATGCAGTAAAACACCCATAGGATTTCCCATGAGTATTGCACAGTTTTGGAAGGCTGAAATTCCTAAATATTAGGGATTGCATTCCACATGAATTGTGCAAGAAATGCAGGTTGAGCAGAGGCTAAAAATTGGCTAAGTGTTGGTCGATTTTGTCCGGATCAGTGTGAGACAGTTGTGACAGTGTAGGAGACTCTTGTGAGAAGAGTGCATTGTAATTGTTTCATGATTCCTTTGTGAATATACAATAGAAGATATAAGGGTTTTGAGAAGCAAGCTTTCCCCAAGAAAATATCTGTGTTGTGGTTTTATTTTCTTCTTTCTTTACTTGTTGTGATTGGCGACCGCGTTTATTTTCTAAAATTGATTTGTAGAAGGATTCAATATCTTTCTTTATCATATCACATTATTGAATTGAATCCATTGGTATACATATTGTTTGTATAATTTCTACATAGTATCATAACATAGAAAATCACTATAGTGGAGAAGAAATTGAGTTTGTGCTGAATATCATTCGAATTTGCAAAAGTATTCTTTGGTGTGACAAGTGGATGAAGATAAAGATGGATTTCAATGGCTTGAGATTGGAATATGCACTCGAGGGCAGTTCTAATTATATTGCATGGAAAGAAAGGATGGAGGCAGTTCAGGAGGACAACAGGTTGAAGAATTCATTGATAATTACATTCCTAAACCCGCAACAAAAGATGCTACTCTTCTTGATGCTTGGAAAAAGAAGGTTGCAAAGGTGAGGAGTATCTTATTAGAGGTAGTACGAGACCAGATTATCTCAATTCTCCATGGAAAAGTGACTCCATATGCAATGTGGAAGGCTTTGACAGATCTGTTTCACAATAGCAGTGACCACAAAAAATTGGCACTGAAGGAAAAGCTCAGGAAAATCAAAATGGAGAAAGGTGACACTATTCTGAAATATTTAACCAAGTATTTCCAATGTCGAGATGAGCTTGGGAGTGTTGGAATTACTATAGTAGATGATGACTTGGTAGTCCTAGCTCTTTTAGGCCTTTCGAAGAGTTGGTATATTTATCAGGACTCTGTCAATGGGAGGGAGAAGCTACTAGATTAGGAGCGACTTTGGTCAGATTTGGTAAAGAATAATTCAAGTGGAATACCAGGGATGGATCCTCATCTAATACATATGATGAGGAAAATTGTGCCTTGGATGGTAAGGCAAAGAAGGGAAATGGAAAGAAATCCTATTTTGAATTTGAGACCAGCAAAGAAGGGAAGAAGCATGACATGTCCAGAGTGAAATATTTTCATTGTCACGACCATGGACATTATGCCACTCATTTTCCACATAAGAAGAAGAACAAGAATGCTTCAGGATCTGCAACTAGTGAGGATTTGGCTTCACAATTTGAGTTGGAATTCTCGCTCATCGCATGCATGGTGTCTAGTGCGATGGGATCAATGTGGTACTTGGATAGTGGTGCATCTTTCCACATGACGGGAGACAAAGAAATTTTCAGTAGCTTGGAGGAGAAGGATCTCCAGATGCATAATGAAATGGGAGATGAAGAAAGGTATAGCACTATCGGGATTGGTACAGTTACTTTCCAGAGACAGTCAGGTAAACCATTCTTATTAAAATATGTCATTTATATACCAGACTTGAAAAAGAATTTAGTTTCAGTTTCTATGTTCTAGGATAGAGATTATGATGTTGTTTTCAGTGAAGGGAAAGCATTCCTTCGTCACAAAGCCACATGACAAGCCAAGAAGATTGGGATTTGTATGAAGAATCTATACAAACTTGATGTAGTTGGATGCGCATCATTGATGGTTAATGTAGACAAAGTGGTGAGCCAGGATGAGGGTGAGTTATGGCACAAGAGATTGGGCTATCTACACCACAGTGACTTGAAGGTCATGCAACAGATTTCTATGGAGATTCCAAAGGGTACTCTTGCACAAATAGACACATGCAAGGGATGTACCATGGGGAATTATTCAAAGGCCACTTTTCACAAGAAGAAGAACCGAGCAGGTGAAATACTTGATGGATTTCACTCAGATGTGTGTGGACCATTCTCTACAGCTTAGACAGAAAATCACAGTGATTATGTGATCTTTGTGATGATTTTTCTAGAAAGTGTTGGATCTACTTCATGTAGAATAATATTATACGTTCTCAAAATTTTGTTAGTTCAAAGCACTGGTGGAGAAAGATATGGGGAAGCATGTGAAGGCTTTTAGGAGCGACAATGGTGGTGAGTAAATCTCCAATAAATTCAAGAAATTTTGTAGCAAATAAGGAATTCAGAGAGAGTTGATTGCACCTCATAACCCACAACATAATGGGGTCACAGAAAGAAATAACAGAACAATTTTGGGTGTGGTACGAGCGAGGTTGCATGATCAGGGCCTACTATTGCATCTATGGGTAGAGGCATGCAACACAACAGTATTTGTTCAAAACCGTAGTCCTCATCAGATACTTGGCATGAGTACACCAGAGTAGAATTTTTCTGGTAAGAAACTTAATGTTGATATTTTAAAATTTTTGGCTCATCTATCTATTGCCATGTGACCAAAGATTCCAGGAAGAAGCTAGAACCAAAAACTGAGATTGGGATATTTTAAGGGTACACTAATACTCCCCACAACTATTAGTCTATTTTCCCAACAACAGGATGAATGTTTTGAGATGGGATATCAAAATTTGATGAGGAGCAAGCCATATGATTGTCCCTTGAGAGGGAGCTTGATTTGCATGCAGATGAGGAACTCTTGGCTCTAAAGGATGAACCTAAAGATGTGGAGCAACCACATGTGAAGGATCATGGAGTGGTAGAAAACGCTCATGCAAAGTCATCCACCAGAAATGGTAGAAGGCGCACCATGGAAATTGATAGATTGAGACTTGATGCAGTAGAAAATGTAGAAGCACCTACTTCATTGCACAGACAGAGACAATCTCTATATAGGTTTACTAGATACATGGCTCTTATGAGCAAGTGTATTGTGATAGAACCATCTACCTTTGAGGAAGCAGGGCAGCAACCAATTTGAGTTGACGATATGGTTGGGGAGTATGAATCCATCGTCAAGAACAGTGCATGGGAAGTTGTCCCAATATCAGTCAGAAAATAAATGGTTGCATCTAGATGGATCTATAAGGTGAAGCAAGCAGCAGATGGGAGTGGAGAGAAGTTATCCCGAGGATTCTCACAAGTTGAGGGGATTGACTATGAGGAGACTTTCGCAACAGTTGTGAGGTACTCATCGATTAGATCTACCCTTGCACTTTCAACACATATGAGGTGGAAGATACATCAGATGGATGTAAAGACTGCATTTCTCAATGGATTTATTGATAAATAAGTGTACATAGAGCAGTCAGAAGGTTTTGATACCTTTGACAGTGAGTCACATCTGTGCATACTCAAGAGAGCACTATATGGGTTGAAGCAAGCACCTTGTGCTTGGTGCACTAGGATTGATATCTATTTCCCAGGTTGGGCTTCATGAAGAGTGAAGCAGATGCAAAATTGTACCAGATTGTGGTTGATGGTAAGCTCTTGATTATCGTACTTTATGTTGATCATATAATTTTGACAGGTGATGAGAAACTTATAACTTCTTGCAAAGAGGATATTGCAAGAGAGTTTGATATGAAGGACATGGGACTCCTTCACTATTTCCTTGGTTTTGAAATATGGCAGCGGGATGGTGAGCTCTTTGTTTCTCAAGGCAAGTATGCCAAAGCAATTCTAAGTAAGTTTCACATGGAGAGTTGTAAACCCATGTAGACTCTTGCAGGAAACTGGAGGAAGGAGGATGCTACTTCAGGTGAGGTAGTGAATGCTATTGTTTACAGGAAAATTGTGGGTTCACTGATGTAATTGGTGAACACTAGACCAGACATTTGCTACATAGTTAACTAGCTGATTCAAGCTATGGTTAAGCCGACCAAGCTCTTTTGGAAGGCGCGGAAGCATGTCTTGAGATATCTCAGGGGTACTACAAAGTATGGATTATGGTACAGATGGACATAGCGAGTGAAGCTTCAAGGCTTCACCGATGTAGATTGGGCAGACAATCCATCAGACATAAATATCACATCAGGAGGATCTTCAGCATAGGATCGAAAACAGTTTCTTGGTACAACAGGAAGAGGAGATCTGTGGCACTCAGTTCAGCTGAGGCAGAGTACATGACAACCAGTTAGGATGTATGTGAGTTCATCTGGATGAGGAAGATTCTAGTTGCTTTGTTTGGTCATCATATGGATCTGACGGTGATACATTGTGATAACCAGAGGTGCATTAAACTCTTAGTTAATCTGGTACCACCATCTCATAGATTGTGTTCAGAGGTGCATTACGTTACTTCAGTACATTCCCACGGAGGATCACGATGCAGATATTCTGATGAAGGCATTCTCCTGGAGAAAATTTGAATACCATAGAGGCAAGATCAGGGTAGCTAATAATCCCTTTCTTGTTGAGAGGGAGTGTTTAAAAGTCAATAAGAAATGTGTGTCTAATTTAATTTTCCCTTAATTAAATTGGACAATAAAATGTAATCTTATCTCATAATCACTTGTAATAGTTAAATGAGTGTGATAAACATAGTTAGCTCATGAATTTTGAGTTCAGGGTGGTTGGTGAGGCATGAAGAGTGATTCAATTAGTTATTGAGTCCAAATGGAAATTAGTGCATTAGTTTAATGCATGAGAAATTAGTTAACTCAATTAATTGAGCTAAAATAATTTTAACTAGTTGTAACTGTTTGTTGCACTAATGAGGGGTCAAGTTAATTAAATCAGATTTAATTCACATGCAGTGATCTATCATGTAAATCGTGATTTACTATTAATATCTGCATGCAAGTTAGTTCCAGTGGAGACCTAGTTGAGACAAAGGTTAAAGGGATGTTAACTATCATTTATATTATTAGTGGGTTTCCCGCATGTAGTAAAATGGCCATAGGATTTCCCATGAGTATTGCGCAGTTTTGGAAGGCTGAAAATCCTAAATAATAGGGATTTCATTCCACATTAATTGCGCTTGCAAGACAGGCTAAGAAGAGGCTGAAAATTGGCTAAGTGTTGGTCAATTTTGTCTGGATTAGTGTGAGATAGTTGTGACAGTGCATAAGACTCTTGTGAGAAGAATGCATTGTAATTGTTTCATGATTCCATGGTGAATATACAATAGAAGATAGAGGGGTTTTGAGCATCAATCTTTCTCTACGAAAATATCTATGTTGTGGTTTGATTTGCTTCTTTATTTACTTGTTTTGATTGGAAATCATGCTTATTTTCCATAATTGATTTCTAGAAGGATTAAGTATCTTGCTTGAGCATATCACATGATCAGATTGAATCCATTGGTATACATATTGTTTGTATAATTTCTACACATAAGTAGTCAATAGGACTTTGGTGCCACTTTTGAGGGGTCATAATCAAAAGCATCCAAATATCTGGGATGAAAATATGGTATATATAAAACACTCCTATAACCGAGTAGTCCATAGTTCTACTGGTAAGTCCCCATTTGAAACATATTTTGGATATTTTTCGCCTTCACCTTTGGATATTTCATATGCGTAGTAAGGAGGAGTGAGGGAGGATCTTATAGGGGATCCCCTGAGGGCTGAAAAGTTTGTTCAAAAGATCAAGTGGATCCTTATATAGGTAAAATATACCTTGTAGAAGTCACATGAAAAATTTAAGACCATACATGATCAACACATAATACAGAAGTTGTTTAAGGTGGGAAACAAAGTATGGTTATAGTTGAATAATGAGAGGCTACATGGTCTTGGCAAGAAAATCAAGGACTTGTGATTGATCCTTTTGAGATATTGGAAAAGGTGGGAGATAATGCCTATAGACTCATTATACCCCCATACATGCATGTTATCTCAATTATGAATGTGGATAAATTTAAGCTCTATGATCCTTCCATGTTGGATTAAGAAGAGGAATAGGTCCTACCTAATGTGGAGGATTTGACACTAGATGGTTAGGAAGACTTGATATAATATACATTTTTTAAAAGAGGTCCAAAACTACAAGGCAAGGGCAACATGACCTTTGGAAAATTGGGTCAAAATGACAACTTTAATATGAAAAGCTAAATGGTACACTCTAGAGAAGCTGGAGAAAAAATATCCTCACCTCATTCAGTAGAATTTTTTTGGAACCAAAATCCTCCCAAAATGAGGAGGTGTGATCTACATTGGATCATTATATTGTTTTTCAACTAGATATATGGCTTTAGAGAGAAATAAATGGAGGAAATCAACTCATAGGACCACTTTTATAGACATAAGCTAGTTTGGAAAATCTAGGGCCCAAAGCTTTCTAGGATAATTTTAAGGCATAAAATAAAGGGGGAAAACTTTGTTTATTTAGAGTTGCACTATTTTTTCATGTTATACTCATATATACCTTTGAAACGACATAAGAATCACCTCAATCTGAGTCTGTATGAAAAATTTATGCCACTTAGAAGTTGACCAACCTGTTTGGATCCCACGCCAACATAAATTATTCATGGAAAATGGGTAAGACACGTGAATATGATGAATAATACCATAGAAGATTCCATATTTTAACTTTTTTTAAGAGTTGAGGTAGTAAAGTCTAACCACTAGTGGGCTATCGGGTTGTGTTATAATCTAACCACTAGGAGGAAAATGAATATATTCTCTTCGAGTACATTTGTTCCATAGATAAAAAAAATGACCGAGAGGGATGGGATATAGAGCACATAGAGAGGATCTATGCACTATATGAGATAATTTTTTGTAATCAGAACCATTTTCTATTCAAATAAAAAGAGCAAAGTTGCCTCACCTTCTAGCTAGGTTTTCTCCCGAAAGGATTTCCCATGTCATATATTTTGTCAAATTATGGTTTGTGAGTCTTTATTTTTTTGTTATATATTTTCTGCATAATTTTTATTTTCATGCATACACAATTTACAATAATCTAGAAATATATAAATCTAAATCGAAATAAAACCGTGATAGTGTATAATTTTCGGAATTTTAAATATAGTTTTATTAGATATGTTGTCATGAACTGTCAAGTGGAATATCCACAATAGTTTATGGATCAATTTATAATGTTTCAATTTTAATTTTATTCTATATTTATGAATGAATTATATATCGAATCCACATTTTGTATGATTTTATTCATGTTTATTCATGTTATATTATTTGGTTGCATACATGTATGAATTCACATGGTTTTGGGCCTTGAATGACTTTGGATTTGTATTGATTTATTTTGAATACGAATAGTGGCCCTAATATATAGATTGGGAAATCCATGGAAGAGGACATTAAATTTTAGTGCAAGTAGAGTTTAAAACATTTTGGTTGTTATGGGCCAAGAAGATGAACAACCAACCAATATTGAGATCCATTGCGTAGTTATATTAGGGTTATTTTGGCATATTGGGTTTTTAATTTTGTTGACGTTGACATTGTGGGAGGCTAAGCATCAAATGAGCATTCATGGAACTTTTTGGAACTTATTTTATTTCCCTATTTAAAATTTTAGGACCTTTAAAATGTTTTCCACAAATTTCTTGAAGCAAATCCTTTTCTTTCTATGCTCCCATAAGTTAGAGGGAATTGTTTTAGAATCGTTTGGTGGGATAATTTTCAAAGTGATCAATGAACCCTTAGTTCTAAGTGGGTTGATGAAATTTATTTCAAAATAGAACAATGAAACACATTCCACAAATGGCCCAATGAAACTTGTTTTGGAATATATCTAAGGCATAGTTTTGGAATTGCCATAATAGGAACTATTTTTGAAATAGCATGATGTCTAAGTCTAGAATGTCAAAGGTTGTACATGTTGTGGATTTTTTTTTCTTAAATCTCACAACACTCTAATTTCAAAATCTAATTGTTCATTACTGTAATTGATGCCACGTTGATGAGGGAAATATTACCACATTATTACAGTAGTTGTTATGAAGATCTTCAGTGAAATTCTCCTTCCTCTTGGAACCACCAATGAGCATTTTCTTGTAGAATATTGATGGGCCTTATTTCAAATGTTCCTAGTGGATGTTTTTTTGAAGTGGCTTGATTGGATTATTGTGAAATGGGTAAATTTCCAGTACTTCTAAGGGGATTGATGAAATTAGGTATTGTTTTTTCCTAATAATCTTTGGCCCAGATAACAAGTGAATAATTGAAGTGAAATTAATTACAGAATAGTATCTTTTAATATTTTATAGTTTTATTTTAATGTCTAGAAGGATCAAGTTTGTTAGGATCCTATACATTATAGGATAGATTGATAATTATTTGTTGATTTGTGTATATAGATGTTGTCAATAATATTTCATCTTGTAAATTATTTCCAATAAAAGAACAAAAAGAAATAGAAAAATAGAAAAGGGAAAAATATAAATAAATAGAAATATATATTTGTGAAAGAAAAAATGAAAGAAAAGAATAAAATTATGAAAAAATAAAAATAAATGAGAAAAAGCCCAATAAGTGAGCTAGTCTAAATGCCACTCAATAAAAAATGATCTATAAACTTAGAAAAAATAAAAAATAGGCTTGCCAATCAAAATGAAATATTAAAAATAAATTAAGTAGGTTTATTTAACTAATCACACCATTTAAGCGCGATTATTTATGTTGTAAATAAAGGGAGTTTTCATTATTTTTTTAATTAAGTATGTTTAATTCATTTAATTGCATTATATAAAGCACGATTAAGTGATTTTTAATAAAGTTTTATTGAAATGACGTTTTGCGTTATGTAATAAAGTTTAGGCACATTCTAATGGTGGTGATCTAACCCACCTGATCCAATGATGGACCATTGGGTTCAGAAACCCCCAACCCCTCCAACAGTTAATCAGGGGGGGGATCCAAAAATTGGGGTTCCCTTTCCCACTTTTAGCGACATGGTGCTCCCATGTCTTGTTTGCATGCCCCCTGCCTAAACCCAGTTATTGCCACACCTGCTCCCCTTCCCCCTCCCCTAAAAACCACCATTTCTCTATTGCAAAAATAGTTATCTGTTTAACTATGTTCCCCTGATCCACTACTCTTCTGCCAAGTGGCATTGTATCTCCCACTCCGTGACAAATCCCCTTTCGCCAAGTGGCACCACCCATTCCACTCCATGCCCACTCCCTCTACCGCTACATCCTCCCCACTCCCTATCCAACATACTCCCGCCACGTGGCCTACCCATTACCCTAACCAACGAATCCTCTCCATAACATGTAAAACACCAAGGTAGGCCATTTTTTTATAAATTTACCATTTTCCCATTCTGGGGGCACATCCTGCGCACTCTTCTGAACCATTAAGCCGAAAATTTTTCCTAGTGAACCAGTCATCAATTGATCCTATCACCACGACCCCGATTAGAAAAACCAGAGCACGTACAACGTCCAATCATCAAGCTCACATGTCACAAATGCAATTATTAAGCCACCGACCTCCACTTGATCTAATTTCTGGGTAATTGCAGTAATCATGTTCCTTTCTTTTTCATCATGGCTCCTCAAGGAAAATATAAGAAAACAAAATAGAACCTCATGCTACCTCCTATCATTGAAGTAGACCAGCTACCCATGGTAAATCAAGAGAATAAAATCCTTGAAACCAGTTGTGAGTTCGATCTTTATGAACTTCACAACTGGTTAAAACAAAAATTTCATTGGTCAAAGTGATGAATTTGGTTTGTGGGACTCCTTCCTACCTCAATTCATTTTTCCCCAAACCTATCACTTTCTTGAATTTTTGGCATGGTGCCAATCTAGATATATTCCTATCCAGAAAGCCATTGTAGCCCAAAATGGTGACATTCGTTTCACCATAACCCCTCATTCAATAAACCAAATGCTACAAATTCCTGAGTCAATTAATCAAATGTTACAAAATCCAAATATTGAATATTTGAAACCATTCTCTGAAGAGTTCATCAAGAACCTTAGTACCCAAGGATGCCAAGTTACCTAATAAAATTCCTCCTTATCCATCCTCTATGTTCCCTCAAATTAAAAATAAAAACATCTCCATATTTTTTTGTTTACTGGGCTATCAATCTGATCAGTGGATTATTGAAGCCATCTTGAGATTTTTGTCAATTTTCCCAAAGGATGAAAATCCCTCAATTATCTTCAACTATATTAAGTTCTTAGAAAATTCCATTCATGAACAATTCCTTAAGTTTTCCATGGAAGGAAGTGTCAATTATGCTTCAGTTTTAGTGTATTTATTCTTATTTCACCAGACAGGCTATTTTCAAATTACATTACAGAAATTGAATGAGAAAGGAGATTCCCAATCTGTAATTCAATGGACTTCCTTGGTAAGGGAGCATACCAATGAATTTACCTACAATGACTATGCTGACCAATTTTTATATGTAGCTTCTAGCCTATTGAATAGTGATGTTGAAACAAGGATAGGGCCAAAGATAAAGATATTTCTGCATCTCAGTGAGAAGAATAAAATAGGTGACTGGTACTTGTACCAAAAATACATTGAAATCAGAGTATATGGATGCAAACAACCTCCATATAGGTTACATAATTATTTCCGTATGAGGATATTTTCATTAGAGTATATTAGACAGATGATCAGTATGGATGATATAAATTTTGTTGCAACAAAGAATAATCCCCAATTTAAAATCTAAACATGGGTTGGACCCTTTAGTTGAGACACTAGGGCAGTAGGAAAGGAAGTTGATTTACTCCTAAAGAAAATTAATTTCAAACTCAGCTTCACCTGGTCACAGGAACCCTTTGGCATTATATCAAAAATCAGAGTAGAGCATAAGACTACTCCTTATTCTCACACTCCAAAGCATGAGATAGAAAATTTTATGAATCAAGAGCAGTGGGTGGAGAGTAATTTATAAGAGGCAGAAGAGCAGGTTATATCTACAAAAATTTCACAGACACCATAACCAAAAGATAGACAAGAAAAAAGGCCAAGGCAAGATGTTTCCCCTTCAGTTAGAGAGACTGGAGCAAAAGATTTCCTTATCTATAAGAAGAAGCATAAGACCGATCCAACATTAGATTTTTTGCATGAAGATGATACACAATCTACTATAGTTCTAACATGTTCTTGTGCTTCTATTTTCCCAAGAAATGGAGACATTTTTAAAGAATCTCCATCTTCCTCATTCTCCCAAGAACCTATAGACATATATCAAACAATAGAATTGGTTCAAGACCAAGCTAGAAAAAACATATTTTACAAGTACAAATAAATTAAGAAGAAAAATTAGATGCTCAAGGCTACCACCTATTCCAAATTTTGGAAAAAGAAAACAAACTCACAAAATAAGCCTCTCTATGCCTTTAACACAGAGAAAGGACAAATAAAAATTGCTTCCTCCAAGCAGTAGTTCATTTTCCCAAAACTGCAGATGACTACAAGAAGTCCATATTTTCCTTTGATGCTAATCAGATTCATTTCATTGATCAAATTTACATGCACAAACAAATAGGTGAGATGCTAGATTCAAATTTGATAAACAAGGAAATGGAAGCTTCTAAATTTCAAGCTTCAGTCAACAACATCCAATCTCAGTTAAAACTTGAGAAGATATCATCTTTGTCTAAAGGCACAAAAATTAAATCATTAGAGGATCTACTAATAAAACTGGGATATGATCCTAAATATGTAAAGACTGCTGCAGAAATTGTTAAGAGAAAGAATGTAGACATTGCAACATTAAGGAAGCAACTCAAACTTCCATCCACTGAAGATCCTCAAGAAAAATAAGTTGGAAACTTAGACCAAGATAAAGAAGATATGTTCAAAATCATCATTGAACAAAATGTTTAGATTAAAAAAATAGAGATTGAGATGGAGAAATTGTTAAAAGAAAATGAGCATTTATATCAACTAGCAGGCATTCCACCCATGACAGTTCCCATTGTAGGTACAATTCCAATTACAGGTACATCGACAACAGAAGCATCCACTTTAACAACCATCACACCATGGGTACAATCTAAAGATGAATAAAGAGAATTAGTCAAGGACATGGAAGAAATATCCATCAAAGGGAAAGAAATTGAAAATTTGAAAGCTTAGCTTGAGAATATTCAAGAATAGAAGTTAAAAATTGTCAATAAATATGTAGCAGAGCTTCAAAAGAGTCACAAACGGACCTAGAGAATTGAACAACTAGAAAAAGAGTCTGTTATGGCTCAAACAATTTCACAGGCCAAGGATAACATATGGGTCGAAAGAAACGAAGCCATCACTAATATCTGGCCCTCTATTGAGATAATTTTTTAGCAGGAGGAACTAATACAAAGATCAAAGGATATTGTTGAAAAGGTAAAAGATAGTTTGGCACAGATGCCAGGTGAAGCCAATACATTGATAAAAGTTCTAAATTCAAAAACTATGGATGGACTAGAATAATTTGAGATTGTAGATAGGAAATAAACCATGCTTTAAGTTAAAAGAGTCCTTAAAAAAAAAGAATCTGATGTTTCAATTAGAAAATAAATGCCATAAATTGGAGGCCAACATTCAGAAAATTCACAAAAAATTCAACGTGCTGCATCAAAAGGGGCTACTAGGGCTAAAAGGAATTGGAGATAAGTTAGTTAAATTGGAGGATTATCTGCAAAATTTATACATCATAGCCAAGGATAAGTCAAAGTTTTCCACCATAAAATGAACCATCACAGGAAAAGCCTTCATGGAGGGTTTGGAATTCGAACTGCTCATTAAACATGAAATAAAAAATTTGTTCCTAATCAAACCAACTTTCCAGAATTATACCGAGGTGGATGAAACTTATAGGAAGTTAGCTAAAATTTCCATCCTAGATGAGAATATATGGGATAAGTTGTGTCTAATTTTGGAGTAAAAAATAGTTTTACATATTTAGCAAAAGAACAATAGTCTTTCAGGCCTAGTCATCACCAACAATCCTCGAAGATAGTGCCAACAACTTCAACTGTTGTTGTTGTCCTATATTTTTGTGGTATTTTTATAAAAAAAATTTGAGATATTTTGTAATAAATCTTGATATTTGCAATCAATATATTTTGTTAATAATTGTATAAATACTTCATAAATCGAAGTATTATGGGTTGGAACTTGTATGAAGAAATAATTTTTTTGATGTAAAGTTGTTCACTGAGCTAAAGGTGATCATTTTTAGTAATACATAAATTTGTTCCAGGATTCATGTGTTAGACGAATTGGTGAGGTTTTTCCTCTGATTTAATTGTTATTTCTCTGTATTTCCATATGTTTTTATTATCTATATTGTTTAATGAAAATTAAGGGTTGAATTTTTTTAATTACACTACTCTCTTGCTTATAAACAATATTCATTTTTTCAAATTGAAATTAAATATAGAATTCATTTTTAAATGCTCTATGTTTAATTGAATTTAAATATTTTCCTCCAATTCATTCCACAAAGCTCCAAAGATCCAATAGTCTGCCTACCTTTCCCAGCTACACTTCATTTGTTATTTCTGCACTTGATTTACTTAAGGTTTATGACTCCATTTCCAATTGGCCTATTCTTGAATTTTTAACAAAACATTTCAGAAATCAACCTTTGAAGTCAATAACTAGCCTAATACCTTTAATAAAAAAATCAAAAGCATAAAGAGAGACACCTCTCTGAAGCTGGAAGGGCTAGATCCTAGCTTCCAAAGTGGTTATTTGGTTACCTTTGGGTTTCTCTCACAACCTTGGGAAATTACAGAGTGATAACATAGTGGCAACCATACTAGGGAACTTGAACACATCAAATTTAAATCAACTTTTCCCTGATAACATTTATTTTTATGCTTAAGGCTATTTCAAAGTGTGTGGCTAAGCAATAGATATTATTTAGGATGTTTTCCACTTATAAGTTTTGCATATTTTTCATTTGTAAATATAATATTGTAGATCTAGCTCCAAAAAATGCATATACCATATCTAATCCATATCCTAACCCTCCAAAAACTGTTGAAGATCATGAAAAGTTTTTAAGGAAAACGAATCCCACAAAAAGTCAAGCTAGTAGAGCTCCTTATTAAGAAAAAGTTATTTTCCAGAAAGTCTTGTAACAATCAAAGATATTTAGCTTGACTTGCAGTTTGAGAATAGTATTTTCATATCTAAATCAAAAAATTTTACACCTGAAACTATTTTGGATGAAGCTCAATTGAAACCTTTTCATAAAGTCCAAAAGTCACATGCTTCGCAATTTGATAAAGATAATGTAGAGAAGTTTGAAAATCTTGAAGATATGGTTATGATATTACATAGAACTATTGAAGGTGTTGATCAACACTCTTTTTTTATTACCTCTTCTTCATTTATTCCACACTTATCTACAACTAGATTTTCATTCACCGCTTTTTCAGCTTCAACTCTTATTCCTAACATACCAATTTTACATACTATAACATTCCCATCTTCTTCTACAACTCATCCACCTCGTTCATTAAACCATATTGTAACATCATCCACAACTCATATTCCAGTCATGGTAGGACGATATGCTCCTTTGGAATTGCAAGCACCACTACATGACCTGCCACAAACTATGCATAGAGAATACAACAATTTGATGGTACAAATCCTATAACAACACAACAACACATTGATATAATAAATTACATCTCTGATATAGAAGAAGTAGTTTTTTATGATTTGAAAATGAGGCTATTTTCACAAAGTTTAATGGGATAAGTAAATAAATGGTATAGAGCATTACCAGCTATAATTATTGTAGATCTACAATAGTTCCATAATTTTGTTCTTGCTAGATGGGAAGTTAAAAATAACCCCCTCCAAATTCTTGCAGTATATGAAGGTTTAAAGAGGACCCCAAATGAAATTGTCTAGGATTATTGCACTAGATTTAACAATGTTTACAGATCTATCCAAGATGCAATAAAACCCCCACCTTGGTTGGCCCTAATTCATTTTATAGAAGGATTTGATGTTGATATGGCATATCAGTTGAGAGAAAGAAGCCCAACCATACTTGAAGAGATGCAAAGTAATGTTGTTAGTGTAGAGGCTAATTTATTAGCCAAAAGAGCTAAGATAAGAACTGAAACAAGGGTCACTATTAAAGAATAAAATTCTTCTTCCTTAGACTTAAAACTAGACAATTTAGTTAAAATGATGGAAAAAATGATGGAGAGAATGATTGTGGAAGATAGAACACCTCCTAGTGAACCTCAAGGGAGCCCTCAAATTCAAAATCCAAATTTTAGAAGACCACAACCTCATATTAAAAAGAGAGAACAAAGAGGTCAAGCTGATCAACAATAGATCAAACCTCATTTTCAAGAAAAATTTGCTAAAGAAGAATCATAAACTATGCAATAACTAGAAGAAGATGCCAACCTTGTCTCCAAAGACGATCATTACCTAAAAAGAAAAATCAAGGAGGCCATAGAAATTGAAAAAAGGAAAAATAATATGAATCACGGCAATGGCCTTAACATACTTAGAAAACCTTAATAAATAATACTAGTAGAAAATGGTTAATTAGTTACTAAAAAAATAACTAAAATTTGCATATAAAAAACTATTTTTTGGTCAGTGACCAACGGTAGCTAATTTACAGTATCTTATAACGTGACCAACTGTTGGTCGTTTTTAGCTTAGTCATTAATTGGTTATCTCAATTTTGTTTTCTAGTTGTATATTTGGTCATTGATTTAGTCATTAATTTATTCATTAATTCAGTCATTGATTTGATCATTAATTTAGCCATTGATTTGGTGATTAATTTGGTCATTAATTGTCACAATTAATGACCAAATATACAAAAAAATGTATGCCTATATCATCACCCAAGAAAACCCATTAATGACCAAAGAAATATGACCAAAATGTTGGTCATGTTATAAGATACTGTAAATTAACTACTAATAGTCATATATATGCAAATTTTAGTCATCGTCTGTAACCAATTAATGAATGAAGAAATATGACTAAATTTTAGTCGTGATATAAGATATTGTAAATTAGCTACTAATAGTCTTATATATGCAAAATTTAGCCGTCATTTGTAGTCACAAATTTATCATTTGCAGTAGTCATTTATTCATTATATAAATGACTAATTTAATAGTTTATATTCATTTCATTTACTTTCATTAATAATCATTATAAATTACTAATTTAGTCGTATATTCATTTTATTTTTGTTCATCATTAATCAATATAAACTACTATTTTAATAGCTTTAGATTGATTTTATGTGTTCATTATTAATCAACATAAACTAATTAGTATGATTTTGCAACTAAATTTTACAATACTAAGTAATATCAAGTGCAACTATAAATAATTCCAACCACAAATTAAATTATATAAAATTTCAAGTATTATAATATGACTTTCAAACTTAATATTGGTTGGAGTACAATTTACAGATAAAATATTGTTCATCACTTCAAAACATTATCATTATCTTGCCAAGGAATTGCAAGTGAATTCACCAACTCTGAAAACTTGACCATCAGCCTTCATCTGTGTGTCTTATGTGGGATATTGGCTCTACAAGTACCACTAGGCCAATACACTTATCTCTCTTTTGCACTCTAGTGTCATTGTTCCCCTCTTTCTTCAATCCTTGCTTCTTACCATCAATGCTAAGTCCATTTTCTGCGAAAAAAAAAACAAAAAAAGTTACAATACAGAGTATAAGACATGAAATTCGATGAACAGTGTAATATAAACTAAAGTAGACTATACAGGATTCATACGATATATACCTCAACATCAACAATATTGTTAATGTCATTTTTCCCCAAAAAATCAAGAAACTCGAAATTTTTTTCTTTAGTTGGGAAATAGTGGCCACTATGTGGCCAGATGACCTGTATTAACAAAGCAAATAAAATGTCACAAATAAATACAACAGAGCTAGAAATTTCTACTAATAATGTCTCATGCTCCACTTTTGTATTTGTATCGTTTCCTCTAGTTATCTCTAAGAAGAAGTGACACTTCAACAATAAAACTGGTTAGTAGAAATCTAATGGGTGGAGCAAAGTATTGCTGACACAAGATTACAACAAGAAACTAAAAAAGAGTAAGACAAGATTTTGTGAATTGCGATACTAACCAGGAATATAGCTTCAATATAGTAATATTCAATTATCAATGTACTATTCCAAGGGAAAAGGAATCCAATAATTCCCATAAGCCAACAAATTATGTATGCCCCTTGTTTTCCCTGTAATTAATTGAGCAAGATTAGCACACACAATTTCCATTTAGAATCTATAAAATGGTTCTATAAATATTCAAAGAAAACTTAATGTTACTCATTCATTTTTATCTGATGCACACAAAAATGAATATGCTATCTTATTTTTGAGCTGGAGAGTTATGTAATTCATTGTGTCCAAAATCATTGTTTATTGTCGTGACTATTTTTTTTAAATGGTCAGGCAACAGGCCTATATTTGATCAAAAAACATATTTTTCAGAATATATTCCATTTTTCTAATTCAAAGCTAGATTTCCTTCCAGTTTATGATGTTCAAACAAACTAGAATAATTTTCCTTTAACAAGTCACTATTATAATATACTACTAAAAATAAAACTATGTAATGAATTTATTAGTGGTGGAATACTAATAAATCACAAATAAAGGCAAGAAATAACACCACTATGTCCTAGAATTTCAAAGTCTTTATCCTCTTGGTTGGAGATATTACTTCATGAAACCAACATATTTTACAAATGAAATTTTATAAAACCAACCAACTCTAGTGTATCCAACAACATTTACATTTCGATTGGCATGCCCTCAAAATGTGTGAAAGTATCAAACAAGTGTAGTGCACTTCCCTGTATGTTTAAAGTTTGGCTATGGAATATGTTGTCCCTTAGTCTAATCAGGTTTTAAATTGCCTTTGATAACTTAGAGAGAATGGGAATCCAGTATAGAATGATGACAAAAATATTTTATTCATTCACACTTACCTAGATCCTAAACAAGCATTGAAGCGTTATACAAATCTAAGAATGTCTCACATTCCACCAGGAAACAAATTTCTAGATTTTGATTGTAACCCTTGAGGCTTTCTCAAATTTTTAAACAAGTAACATCATAAATATTTGTTTGTAGTTCTCAAACCTTCTTCTATGTGGAGATTGAGAAAATATGTGCATACACATATCAAAAGTGTAGCTAATTTTCCTTTTCCTTAAAGTAATATAAGTGGCATTTAAAAAATAAAAGGAAGCCTACAAGAGATGAATGCCACAAATGCAGATATATTGTAGTACATAAAATAAAAAATATAATGAAGTTAATTAATGGAGTAATTGATGGAGAAATCAATGGGGTCATTGGTGGTTTTTTGTATCCTAAACAGGCGAGTTACAATTAGAATTTTACAAATACACTGTAATACATTCCCAATTGCCACTTTTCACCTAGTATTACTCTCACCTCTTCCTCCTTGCTTACAAGGAATTGTTCCCTAAATTAGCAAAATGGAAACCATTAATTCCTTAAAAATCCTAGAATATCATCTGATCCAGTGACAAGACTAGCCACATATTGAATCATATCTAGAACCTTTGATAGTCTTTCATCAGTATTGTCACTGTGTGCATCCCTAAGGAAATGTAAAAACTCCTCAAGAAGAACTGGAAACACTCTAGTAAAAATATCTCTAGTATTAGATCATGTCTGGGCTTCATAGAATTGCATTACAGTAACCAGATCCTTTCTATCTAAGTGAAGAAACACAAATGATAGAGCCTTGTGACACCATTCCAACAACAAAACTGGAAAAATTGTATTCAACTATGTTTCCAATTCATGAAAAGTAGCTAATGCATGGAAATTATTCTGTTGTAAAACTTCAAGCTTTGGAAGAACCACAGGGACCATCTCCTAAATAATATCTACACTTGGTATACCCAAAATTAAATCTGCAAATTCAATTGTCATAACTAGGCGTGTGACAAACCTTTCTTTCAAGTATTCAAACAACTCATCTCTTATTCCACCAAACTTGAAAAGGATTGATATGATTCCTCCCTTCTATTTAAAACTAGCAGATTTATGTATTAACCTAGCATCTGTTTCTCTTACCCAACTAGTTGAATTGTTAAGCTAATAAATCAATAAAGAAAATGAGAAAAAAAATATATATCCATGGACATCATCCATTTTCATAATTTCTGCTGCCGTTTCCAACAAAGTCTCAAATACATCTGGATCCTTAGTGGCTTCCAAAGCATTTTTCAATATTCCAAGGATATTTTCTTCTTCTTTTTTTATTGCATGTGTCATCATATTCAATCAAAATATCCATTACATTATTCTCAATGAAGTAACAGATTTTCAAAAAAATTTATCTCATCACAACCTTCTTCTCATAAAGTGGAATTATATCCAGGTATTTTATCCACAAAGGTTTTGTTCGCAGAAGGCCACTTTTGATTGCATGGCATAGAAGACGAGAAATTCTTCCCACAGTAGCAACACGAACTTTCTCTTATGATTCACTAAAAATAAGTCGAGAAAAGAGAGACTGACAAATACTAAAAGTAAACTCTAACAGTTGAATTATTAAGAATGTATTTCCTTTATATCTGATATAAAGTTACATCAAGGTCACTTTTCCTTTAGTTAGCTGAAATTTGTTTATCATACTAAGTGCAAAAGAATCCTGATATAAGAACATCTATGTCTCCCAAATTCACTTTCAAACCAAAATTTTTGTGGATTTGACATGGAAAGTTGGTTGCATAATCGTTTCTAAAGGACTAGCAGATAAACATGCAATGTATCCAATATCATGAGCTAAAATTTCACGAACTTTGTCAGATTTTTCTTCAACAAATACCTCCAATCTTCTACACATGATTGTAATAAAATCATGGATAGAATTGAATGAAATAATTGGCATAGATGCAACATCTTCAGCTTGGACATCAACAATCTGATCTTGCAATGATAAGTCCAAAACCTCAAAATTATTTTCACTCATTGCTTTGATCCCTACCTTAGGAAACATACTCATAATTTTGCACTTTTTCTTCTTGATGATATCAAATTTGATGTCAATATAAGAAAAAAGCCATGGAAGTTTTAAAATTGACAAAATTGTTTTTGTATTCCCAAATCTCTGTGTTGCTTATATTTTGAAATGTCTGAGAAAACACACTTAGCATTTAGCAACTCTTTAGTTATACATTAAAAAATGCATCTAGGGAATATGGAATATAAATTATGAAGGAAATCACCCATGGTAAAATCATAAATAGTGGACCATTGAATGCACAACATTCTTGATAGGAATTATTTCTGCGTCCAGTGATGATGATGCTAAATGTATAAAGTCGAAACAAGGCCTTTGTAATGTACCGTCTCCTTAAGCAAGTAAAATACAAGATGCAGACATGAACAATGAGCTAATAAGGCCTTATACTTGAAACCTTATTTCCACAAGGCATCTATTCAGAAATTTCAACATCCAAAAGGAAAATGATTGCTAATGTACCTCTCCTGTAACATCAATTAGAATACCCACACTATTTGGCGACTTGGAGAAAGTATGAAGGTCAAAGAAAGGTGTTGGACAGCTGTAGATATAAAATTCAGTAAGGGACATGTTAAAACATGTTATAGACAAAGCAGTAGAAGCCGTGAAGCTCGATTCAGTTGCGTAAAATGATGCAACAAATAATAGGTATGCCACACGATAATTACATCAAGTCCTTTTTCTCGAATAGGAATTCATGACCAACCTGGTTGCTAAGGAAGCATGTCTGGTTGCCCAGGTGTAAAATGAATCTCTCTCAAAATTGATAAGTGCGACCCCTTCACCCAGAACATAGAATGGTCCACTAGATAAGTAAGTCATTGGCCTAAATGGACTAGATAAATAAGTTTCTGCACGTTGTGAAAAGAGAGTTTTGGAAAAAATTTGGAAATTTTCTATGGACAAAAATAAATCTCAAGCATGGTAGGAGAAGATTGATTCACATCTTCTAGAGCCTAATGAGTTATGACAAAAAGAACCAAAGAAAATTTCATGAAAAAATTAAAAGTAAAAAAAATAAAAGCAAGACAAAGTTCATGTAGGCTAAGAAATCCAAAACAACATGAAGAAGCCCCACACTACTTTGACTTCATCAGATGTGGAAATTAAAATAGTGTACAAGGGTTGTTTCTAGCTAAACACATCACTTCTTCCAGATCAACAAATTTATACAACCTTGAAGAGCCCAAGCCATTAGTGAATAGCTGATAATTGCCAACAAACTATACTCAGCATTTGGAAAAAATAAGGTAACATGAAATATAGTAGCAGTCGCACATGCATTCAGAGTGTTGCATGATCAATTTTTTTACCCATGTGAAGAATATATGACTTTCTCTCTTATATATTTCAGTGCATTCAAGTCTCACTTGCATCTCCAGCGATAATTCAAACACCTTTTTCAGATTTGTTCATCAAGGAAAACAATTGATATGTTGGCCAGACATATGATTATAAGGCACTCACAATTTCAACAAATATTTTAAAGGTCACTACCCCTTTGAGAAATTTGTTAGTCAATGGGGAGGACACCTTATATGAGAGGAAGTCACCTTGCACACATTTTCAAGCTATTATGATGAGGATGTCCACTCATTGATAATTACTTCATCTTCTCCTTTGTAGATTGTACTTCTACTATGGAATTTTCCAAATGGAGCCTTTTGCATTGAATATTGATGGAAAGTTCTACTCATGATGCCACAAGTGCCACTTTATTGGATTTTTTCATGGTCTTTGTGCATTAATTCAAGGTTTGACACTACAAGGAAAAATACATTGGTGAGGGGCGGAAATGGTCACCATAAGCTCATTGGTGAGGGCCAAAAGAGCCTTTGTCACCAAAAACTGAACGTCACCAAAGGTGGCATCGCCGAAAGTATAGGTGTTGTGGTAACATTCAAGGTCCATCACCAATAATGATTTATAGTGACAAATAGTGACCGTCACCATTTCATATGAGAAATGGTGACAGACAATAGCTCCGTCACCAAAGGTGGTGTTGCCGAAAGTATAGGTGTTGTGGTGACATTCAAGGTCCGTCACCAATAATTATTTATAGTGATGGATAGTGACCATCACCATTTCATATGAGCAATGGTGATGGACAATAGCCTTCGTCAAGGTCTGCCACAAATATTGATTATAATGACGGATAGTGACCGTCCCCATTTCATATGAACATCAACAATTTTTTGTGATGGACCTTTTATGGTCATCACTATTGGTGCATATATATGGTGACGTTCATTGACCATTGCCATAAACTCATTGGTGACATCAAGGTCTGCCAAGAATAATGAATTTAATGACAAACAGTGACCCTCACCATTTCATATCAACGACAATGATTTATGGTGATAGACCTTTAATGGTCATCACTATTGATGCGTATATATGGTGGCGTTCATTTACCGTCACCATTTCATATTTTGGTGAGAGTCGAAAAATGTCACGATAAGCTCATTGGTGATGGTCAAAAGAGAATCCGTCACCAAAAACTAATCTTCGTCATTCCATGTATATGAATATCAGGGCACGATGGAATCGAACCACCAACCTCCTTCTTGTAAAGTAGGCACTCTTCCATTGAGCTAGCACCCTTTAAAGAATTAGACTTTAAACTAGAAATTTCCCCTAAAGGTGCAAAGATACACCAAAGGAATAAGAACCATTAAAACTGAAAGAATTCAGTGTCCTTGCTCCTATTTTTATTCTACGACACTCTACAAAGTATGATATTGATCTATGACGTATTTGTGCCGAGTGGTTCTAATTTAATAGTAAATGTTATATTTAGATAAAATAAATGAATAACTGAGAGGCCTTACGGGCTAATTTTTAATCCTCACACCAAAATATCTTAATATTCAAGTCTATGGAACAACTTGTTCAAAGTTCAAATTGAAGTAGATTTTAAAAGCCTAAAACTAGCTAAGTAGTTTACAAGTTAACATTTTGGATATAACTTCTGTTCAATTTATATGACAAGTTATGCCATAACCTTGAAACTAGTTTCTTAGCTAAACTACTTTCTTAAGTCAACAATGACAAAGAAAGATAGTCATGTGAAGCAAAATTATCTTGTTTTTTCTAATGAGGGTGCATGTAACTTGATAAAGGTTGTATGAGAGTATCAAACCATCTAAAATGCATCTCTTAAGATAAAATGCATCTCCTAGGTCATGTGTCTCCTTAAGGACAATGTATATCCAAGGTAATGTGTCACCTTAAGGACTCCCACACCTACATATCCACTCCCTCAACCCAAGAGTTCACATGTCAAGGGATTTTGTGTGCTCATGCTGATTTCAGAATGTTCTTGTCATGGTGAAATACCCAACTCTACTCCAAGCACATAAACTCCCTTCATACATCAACAACATGAAGTCACCAAGCTCCATATTAATCCAACACTTCAAGGAAGAATGTCTTTCAAACATCCAAACAAGGTCTAGTAGCAAATGGTAAACCACCTCCAATGTCCAAGTCCATCATGGAAGAGCATGGGCCAACCATTCACTATGCATCCCACATCTCATGAGCACCCACAAGGCCTAAACGTGGTGTAAACATTTTCAAAGTGACCCGAAAGGCTAAAAATTATGTCCCTCTCATCATAAAATCCTTTGTAACTCCACGCATATTCAGTTACAACTTTCACTCATAAGTGTTGAAGAGTCTAACTAGGTAGGTATTCATTATGACTATGTAACTATGTACTTATGTAAATATGAAGTCAATAATAATAAAATGAAATTTTGGTTTACTTGCTTCATGGGTTTCATGAGCAAGATTCTTAGTATAGGTCTACAAACTTCTTCTTGATGTCTATTAGGTACATTAGTGTAATTAAGAGTAATGTAAAAGGCATGAAGAATAGGCTCCAAGATGTTGCAAAAGAATGGCTTACAAATGTTGAAGATATTCCTATGAAGTCGGCCTACAAACAAGTGTTAAAGTCAGCCTACTTAATGGCTATAAGGTTGACTTAATTACTTAGCTAGAACTACTATATATACCCTACATATGCTGCAGTTAAGAGAAAATATCTACAGATGATAATAAGGTTATATAACGTGCAAAAGGAACAATTTTTGCGGATTACACTAAGGTTAATACAACGTGGAAAAAGAAGCAAGTATTACGGTAAAGTATACAACATTAAAATAGAAGAACAGATTTGCGGATTTTGGGTCTGAGTTAGTGCAGATATATCAAGGTAAAGTCTGAAGCAAATAGCATGGAAATAAGGGTAACCTAATGTGGATCTGAGGCATGCAGATCTAAAATGGAAGTCTGATGTAAATTGAAAGGTATAGGAATATAATCTGCGAAAGTTACAGGACCTGGACTACCGATAGATGAAAAAGTATACAGTGCATATATATATATATATATATATATATATATTGAAGGAATTTTCCAACATCAAGACAATATTGTAATAAGACATGTTGATCTTAAAGGAGTTGTAAGTGAGGAAGGTAAATCAGAGATTTACCTTCCTAACTACATTATAAGATATTCAGTTACCAGTGTAAATAATTCTGTTTCAAAATTTTGACTAAGTACTTTGATAACTAACTTGATGACGGAGTAACTAAGTTAAAGAAAAATACATAAGCAAGCTCACAAGTAGTTATTAAGAAGAGAATTTTGTATTAAACACAAGCTCTATAAATTCTCAACATGGTTTCAGAGCTATGGTTATAATCAAAGGCAGTTTGAAAGGACTCGAAATATTCTAGAAATACCTATGTCAAAAGGGCTCAAATCATAGTAAGACAATCCAATAATTAAGCTAGGTGCAAGTTCACAAGAAAGGTCAATCTCTGTCACTATGAAAAGAAGGATCTCGTTAACATCTCAGTCTCAATGACACCACAGTGTTGAAATTACCTCGACCTCAATTCAGTATTAATCTTATAAGATTATTTTGATACCACAGTAGTGAGGAGAATGAGTTATAAAGGTGTATTTATAGTTAAGGCTCGGTGTGACAAAAATATATCAGTATAATCTGTATTACAGTGAAGTTATTCAGTGTTATAATCACAGGTCAACTACAGTCTCGATATAATCAATCACATGATAAGTATGAAACTACAATTTGGAACTATCACGGTGAAAAATCTATCACTATTTCATGCTACCACAGTGAGAAAGGTCTCACTGGTTCAATGCCATCACAACTTGATGAGAAGTATGCCATTTCAGTTTGATGGTATCACATAGGGTCTCACAGAAATGGTCAACAAAAGTTATAGACATGTACAGTGAATTATTTACAATCGAAGCACAAAATAAGGTCAAAACAGTAATATGTGTACACAGTGAAATATTACATTTGAGGATCTCGGAATAGCTGCTTACATTGAGTTTGAAAGAATCTGAATTCTTTCCTATGAAGTTGACAGTGCAAGAGCCAACTATTATTTTCATAGTGCCAAAATGTCCACTTGCATTAAAAACTGCATGCCATGTACATAAATAGAAAACCTTACGGATGATAAGGAAAAGGGGCTATCCTATATGCCATGGAACATCATATTCCATACTTAGAATGCACCCCAAGGTGTCAAAATTGCATGCCAAGTGGAAAATTTGCATTTCTCAGGTTAAAATCTATGTTACAACTTACAATCTGACCTGATTTCACACATCCTCCTGCAGATGTACCTATGGAAAAGTCATAAAATACAGTGCTACAGTACTTATCCTTATGCATCTTCCTACAGTTCCATAATTCTAATTTACAAATTCAAGTGAGAGTACTATCTCTACCAAAACAGTTTCACTCATTTACCTGTCTCTTGCTAAGTGCAAGTAGTCTTTAATAACATGCATGTCCAGGGCTCACTAAAGATCAAAATTGTGATTTTCAAATTTTTGTGCAGTTATTAGAACATTATTGATATTTTTACATCGTTATAGTTTCACTTCCAATCCAAGAAGCCAATACTGTGCAAAATTATTGTGAAACTGTCAAATTTCACAACATGACAAATCAGGCTATGGTGCCTTCAGAATTTTATATGCCAAAACATAGAGCACAAATGGTATAATATAGAGGTTTATAGCTAGAATATATTATGGTCTACAACCATACAAAATCAAATTCCAAAGAACAATCTCCAAGTGATAGCTATTAAGCATCAACCATGAAATTTGTTTGGTCTCTAGATACACACGCAACCTTCAAATAAATTGCATACCCCATTCTCATTATAAATCACAATGCCAATTCTTGAAGTCTATGGTCTATTCAAGCAACCAAACACAAACAAAAGAGGAAGCTTTACATGGAATGAAAGGTCTTTTCAACCATGGCATTACCTCAACAACAAAGCGATCCCAGATCTTGTCACTGTGAGCTTCCATGACAACCTTTAAAATCATAAACCCCAAGCCTCAAATGATGTCATCAATTTCAAGGAAGAGCCCCTGCTCCTCACAAATCATCTACAAAATTGGTGAAAACCAACAAAAGATAGCATGAAAACTTTAAACCATGTCTCAAAATAACAAAATTGAATTATTGAGTGCATATAAAAACCCTGTTAATCTAACAATTTAACTAACCTCTATAAGTGATTCTTGGGGCTGACTCATACTCTCCACTATGATAGGGCACCCCATAGTTTGATGACCCAATTCTACTGATCAGCCTGCACCACTTTCTAGGTTACCTTTTTAAAGAAAGTCACCATCCTTATCAAGCACCTACATAGTCTCCATGGAAATAAACAATTATACTTGAATGGCAAGTTTACAGTCATTTTTCTTTTTTTAACTGTTGGAAGAAGAAATTTATTAGTTGGAGAAAAACAATCACTGCACGGATGGAAAATACATAAAGAAGCACAGGAATATCTGAATTACAATTTTAAATCCCCAGTTTATCAAAATTTCCATGTAATATTTTAAAGCACCAGTAAACACCAAGAATGGAGATGGAATACCAGTTAGTATTATCTAAAGGACTAGGTGGAAAACACATAATTATTAGCGTATACAGTCTCTTAAAACTAGAACCTTTAGGAAATAAAACAAGAAATATTAAGATTAAAGGTAGATATTATCCTACAACACTGTTGGCAAAGAAACTAAGATGTGAGAATGGCACTTAAGTTTTTGTAAATGTTCATCCTGGTTTTTGCTGACCTGCATAGAGGAAAATGCAGAATGATTAGCTTAACTATGTTTAAGCTAAGGAATCCTCCAATTGACCATCCAGTAATATGCTCAAATTCTTTATGCTCCTTCTTTTCCCTCCCAGTAATTGCACTCCTCTATTTCCATAGTTTGTTTTGCAACCCACAGCTGAAAAGTTCATTTTGAAA
Organism: Pinus albicaulis; assembly: GCA_034641835.2. Classification (NCBI taxonomy): domain Eukaryota; kingdom Viridiplantae; phylum Streptophyta; class Pinopsida; order Pinales; family Pinaceae; genus Pinus; species Pinus albicaulis. The sequence goes on along the minus strand of CM076579.1, from coordinate 941,026,139 downwards.
CAAACAGTCACAGAAGAAGGCTAAAAAATGGCATGTGCCCAAGAAATTTGTTTTTTATAGGTTATTTTAAATGAGTAATTTCTAGGGCTATGATCCAATAATAATATAGAAAATTCTCATTTCAATCTTAAAAAATATAAAAATTGCAGAAACTTCGCACATATCAAATTTTTATGTGTTCAAATTTTTGTATGGACAAGATTAAAGTTGCAATCCGAAAACAATAGTCACTGTCGTTGGCAGGAACTAAAAATATATCTACTAAATGGGCCTAAAACATTTTATAGATAAGAAACAAAGGAATCTCTCTTCATAACCAAATATTAATTTTGGAGTTCTCAAAACAAAATAGAAAAATCAATATATTTTGTTTCCTAAGGTTCAACCATATTCCTTCACAATATGGACAGACATAATCCACGTTCACGTCAACGTTGACATCGACATCAGCTATATCTTCTTCACTTATAGATTTTGTTTCTTTAAAGTCCACAACATGTGACAAATCTGCATCCTCAGGTTCATATGATGCATTATTTCTCAATCCTTTTGGAGGACATGTTAACACTACATAGCAGTCAGTCTCAATTGGATCTTGTACATAGAATACTTGTTTAGCTTGCGATGCTAGAATAAATGGATCATCTCGCCAATGATTTTGGCTTAATAATTTCTTCATATTCACGTTGTAAAACCCAAATCATCAGTTTTGATCCCTCTCTTATTGTATACATCAATCCAATTACATTTGAACAATGTGTACTCCATACAAAAATAGTCTAGTGTAATTATTTCTTCTACCACTCCATAAAATGTTGTGGTTTGAAGTATAGGTTTGCATCTTTGGAACTTGACCTCATCATTGTTTGAGCTTCCATACACATGCCACTATTTTGGGTGGTTCTCTCATTCTCCATGATTTTTGAATGGAATCTATAACCATTAGTTAGGTATCCCTTGTACTTATTCACGAATTTCCTGGGACCATGCGCTAGCCATTTAAGTGTATCAGACACATTTCCATCTCCCTCCACCTGTATAGTTTTATATTTTTAAATGTAGTTAGAATTCATACATTCAACCTCTAAAAAAATATTTAATTTCCTGCATGATAAAATTCCCATATAATTATTTTTAAGTACACTTATAATATAAATAATATATTTACCTGTTGTTTTAACCAGCTAGTAAATTTATGGGTGTGGAGTTTCTGCAATAGAGCTTCATCTTTTTTCGTTTGGGTAATTAAGTTTGAAATCTCCATTTTGTGCATCCTAATTCAACAATTATGGACAATAGATATGGTGGTTAATGTGTTTTGGTTAAATATGAATAAAAAAAATTTAAAGGTCAAATATGTTAAACCTTAAACAACCTTAAACAAACAAACAAAAAAATTACAGGCCAAATATGTAACTTACTCTATCCATGGATCAACTTTGTTAATTGTGTGAAATAGAACCCACCTATGGGCTTGTTACCAACTAATGCCATCCAATTCTGAAGGAATTGGAGCAGATAATGGATTTCCATCAAGGATAACTTCTTCAACTTTCTCATCCCACACTTCATTTAGACCATGTGTGGATCCAGTAGCTTCCATACCTTTCAAGTATCCTCCACAAAACTTTATTGATTCCTCCACAATATAACTTTTAGCAATGCATCCTTAAGGCCTATGTTTGTTCTTAACATAACTCTTATATACTTTCATGTTCCTACAAAATTAACAAACAAAAAAATTAAGTAATGTAAAAATATTTCAAAAAAATTATTTGTTGTGCTTGATAAAAAGTAAAGTTTCACGTACCTATCAAAGGGGTACATCCATCTATATGTAGCTGAGCCAAAATATCGAAGCTCACGTAGCAAATGTACATTCAAATGCAACATTATATCAAAGAATGAAGGAGTGAAGTAATTTTCAAGAAAGCACAATGTCTCCACAATATTATTTTCCAGCTGATCAAGACTCTACTAAAACTAATTTTGCACAGATTTGCCTCTAAAAGTAACAAAGCTTGCAAAGCGTCTTTCAGACAACAATTGGTAACACATGATGTAACGCACTAGGAGGATTTGTTGCATTAGAAAATGGAAATCATGTGCTTTAATACCATGGAACTTAAGCTCTTCCATAGATATATGATTTTTTGAATTAGAGCTGTAACTGTCTGGCACCTTTAACATGAAAAGAACATGAAAAAGGGTCTGTTTCTCTTTCTTTGAAAGAGTATGTGGTGCAGGTGGAAGGAATATTTTCTGTCCTTTAACTTCTGTCCATAGTGATTTTATCAAGCCCATTTTTTGCAAGTCATCACGTGATTTTTTCCCATCTTTGGACTTCCCTTTTATATCCAGAAGGGTTCCAAAAATGCTTTCACACACATTCTTATCCACATGCATTACATCTAAATTGTGGCGTATTAGGAGTTTCTGCATTCCAACACATCAAGAATATCAGAACAATATTTAATATGGACAAAAATATAAACAATAAATTCAACCAAGACATCTAATCACAATGAGGTCAACTAAGCAAGTTGTGTCCAATAACTAGGCATGGTTGATCATGGGTCTACATACCTCCCAATATGTATATTGAATAGAATTGATTGTTTCTTCCACACCACAACATCAATTTTTTCACCTGTTTTACTGTTTATTTTCCTTTTATTTGATTCAATCTTCCCCCATATTTCTTCCTTTCCCTTTGTTTCATTAAAAAGATCTGACACTTTTACAATTGGAGGGGCATAACAATGCTCCTCCTTCCCATTAAACGGTGCCTTTTGTGGGCAAAACCTATGATGTTGAGGAAGAAATCTCCTATGTCCCATGTACACACATTTCCTACTACAACTGAGGTACTTTGATTCTGTGTTCCTCCCACATATGGGACATGCATTATAGCCTTTTGTTGTGCAACCAGCCATATTCCCATAAGCAAGAAAATCATGGATCACCCACATAAGAATTGCCTTCATGTTAGATGATGTCTTACTATAAGCATCATATGTCCATACCCCTTGGTCCCATAATTCCTTTAGTTCATCTACCAAGGGTTCCAAATACACATCAATGTCATTTCTTGGTTGCTTGGGACCAGGTGTTAACAATGTTAGCATACAAAAATTCCTTTTTGTGCACAAACATGGTGGAAGGTTGTATGTAACTAACACTACAGGCCAAACACTGTATGTGCTGCTCAAGTCTCCAAAAGGATTAAATCCATCTACTACCATTGCAAGCTATACATTGCGAGGTTCGCTAGAAAAACTAGGCCATTTGTCATCAATAGTTTTCCATGCTGGGCTATCAACAGGGTGGCGCATTTGACCATCATTGCTTGCATTCTTGTGATGCCAACTCATTTTTTTTGACATATCTATAGAGCTATAATGAAAAAAAAAAATCATTTATATAAAGTATTATCATATAATAACACTATGAAAAATGGTAAAGATAATACAAGAAGGGGAAAACTTGAATAAAATTATAGTGTTCAAGATCATACCTATACATTATTTTTAGCCTTGGTGCTATGGGAAAATATCTTAACACCTTGACTGGAACACCTTTTCACACCTTTTGAGATTGAGCATCCACCTTCCATCAATATTTTCTACATGTTGGGCATTGAACTTTACTTTCATAACTTCGTCGATATAAAATGAAATCATTTGGACATGCATGTATCATATCATAGTTTAACCCCAATGATTTTATCAACCTTTTTGTAGCATATGCAAAATCTGGAAATGTGTTATCTTTAGGAAGCACCATTTTTTTCAATTTTAACATTTGGTCAAAACTTGTATCAGACCATCCACTCTTCACTTTCAGATTGTAGAATTCTATAGTGGCTGACAGTTTTGTGAAGTCAACACAACCTGGGTACAATGGACTCTTTGCATCTTCGATAAGCTTCTTATATTCATTAACTTCATTTAGTACATTTGTTGATGCCAACCCCTCATTATCACAACTCTCATTGATTTTTTGATTACGACATCGATTGACATCATTCACTATTTCAAGCATTTGATCACTGACAATGGTTGCGTCATCATCATCAATTAGAGGTTCACTATTTTTCCTAAACAATGTTTCATGCTCATCACCTTGATTATCATAATCATTTTCCACAATGATGCAGGGGCATCCGAACAGGTTTGGATTCAAGTCTGAATCTGTAGCTGAAAAAGCTGGGTATGTGAACAGTCATGTAAATTTGGGGAAAATTTGTTTGAACTGATACTGAAATTTTGTAACTGACTGAGTGAAATGACCTGCCATGTGGGCGTTCGAGAAGATGAAGGGTTGTTTGAGACTATGAATCTCAAACGATTAGGGCTCTTTTGTATTTTCTATAAGAGTGAATCTGTAATGTGCGTGAGGACAGAGAGCAAGCACAATGTAGTCTGAGGTGAACTTTGTTACTGAGGATGAAATGCCTTGGAATACCTATGATATTGTGTATATAATAGAATGTTGGATTTTCTGTGTTCAATATTGTTTAATTTTTATCTAAATTTGTGAGTTCATATGCGTGATTTCTGTGTGACTGTGTGTTGAATTCAGTTTTAATTATAGTTTGGACTTATGGGTTAACGTTGTCAGGTTATATGATCGACTATCGATCACTGAAAGGATCGATAGCGATCCAGGGTGACATTATAATTCATTGTAGCTAATGTGATTCATGATTTCTTGCAAAATTGTGAGTTACTACAGAGAGTGGTGGGTTAAATAGGCACCAGGCCATACGAGTTGGATCTACACTCATGCTGGATTGTGAATAGAGTGTGTAGTATAAGCTCCATGGAACTCTGCTCTCTTTTGGAACCTGCAGAAAAGATTAGTTCTAACGCAGAGATAATTCCACGTTTGATGCGTTGGGTGTAAGCCAAAGGAAGGTGGTTTTGGTAACCCAAACCACCGAGGTCACACTGCCTTCGAGCTAGAAGCAGTTTCACCAATTAGCAATGCGATCCAATGAATTTCCCACACGTCATACCTATGAAACCGCCATTTTTCACTTTTTATTTGTGTTAAGGTCATGTTCGCAAATAAATTTGATTTGTGTCCGATTGGAGGGGCGAAGGATCCAAGGGTTCTCGTTAACGAGAGGTGCATGGAAGCTAAGTAAGGTATGGATCAGCGTTTTAAGTTAATATAAATGTTTGTTAACAGTTGAGGCCAAATATGTGGGCCTAAGAGCACTAAGCACTGTTAAAATATGCTAAATGCTATACTCCTATGAATAAGACTCAATCACTCCAACAGTTTAAAGGCCACAACATTATGGTTTGGATATTATTCTAAAGGTTTCGAGCATTAGTAAAAGCTTATTATAATACTCCAAAGCCCTTTTAACCATTGGGGTTTAAAGAGCATAAAGGTGAATCAACATTTGTGGGTTAAGACTATTAAATGATGTTTTTATGGTGTTAATACTTCTGATATGTGCATATTTATGTATAAGCATCATAGTAGCACAACGGAAGCACAATGGGCCTCATTACCCACAGGTCCAGGATCGGACCGAAGTATCGGTTTTATGAGCCTGAAATTTGATACAGTTTGAGTTTTGCAGGTTCATTTTGAAAAATGAAAGGTGAACCTGCTTGTAGTATGTTTCTCTCTTCATCAAGTGGTATCAGAGCAGGGAAAATGATTTCCTGCGGAGAAGAAGTTCGCGTACAGAGGAAGAAGAGGTACAGTTTGTGAAAATTTGTAAGATGGTGATTTTATTTTGTATTGTGAAGGTAGCAACAGAGGAAGGTGAGAAGATTGCAGTAGCCTAGAGCAGCAATGCTCAACTGGTTCCACAGGAGCGGACCAAAGAGATGCCAAGAGCCAGAGCTCAGGAGAGAAGCTTGGTGAGGTATCTGGTAGCAAGGAGACTTGCTATTGCAGAGGTTTTGTTGCAGCTCACAGAGGACAGTTCCGCAAAGGATGCGGGTGAGAATTTTTCAGGAGATGTTGCTACAGGAAGATCACAAAGAGCAGTTCCATAGATGACGTGGTTAGACTTACTGGCAGCTGGAGAGACATATGACCAGGAGGTCATAAATTTGTGTGCCTCGGGAGTCTGATGCAGGGGCATCCGAACAGGTTTGGATTCAAGTTCGAATCTGTAGCTAAAAAAGCTAGGTATGCGAACAGTCATGTAAATTTGGGGAAAATCTGTTTGAACCGATACTGAAATTTTGTAATTGACTGAGTGAAACGACCTGCCATGTGGGCGTTCGAGAAGATGAAGGGCTTTTTGAGACTATGGATCTAAAACGATTCAGGCTCTTTTGTATTTTCCATAAGAGCGAATCTATAATGTGCGTGAGGACAGAGAGCAAGCACAATGTACTCTGAGGTGAACTTTGTTACTGAGGCTGAAATGCCTTGGAATACCTGTGATATTCTGTATATAATAGAATGCTGGATTTTCTGTGTTCAATATGGTTTAATTTTTATCTAAATTTGTGAGTTCATATGCGTGATTTCTGTGTGACTATGTGTTGAATTTGGTTTTAATTATAGTTCGAACTTATGGGTTGACGCTATCAGGTTATATGATCGACTATCGATCACTGAAGGATCGATAACGATCTAGGGTGACATTATAATTCACCGTAGCTGATGTGATTCACGATTGCTTACAAAATTGTGAGTTACTACAGAGAGTGGCGGTTAAATAGGCACCAGGCCATACAATCTGGATCTACACTCATGCTGGATCGTGAATAGAGTGTGCAGTAGAAGCTCTGTGGAACTTTGCACTCTTTTGGAACTTGCAGCAGAAATTAGTTCTAACACAGAGATAATTCCACGTTTGATGCGTTGGGCATAAGCCAGAGAAAGGTGGTTTTGAAAACCCAAACCACCGAGGTCGCACCGCCTTTGAGATAGAAGTGGTTTCACGAATTAGCAATGCGATCCAATGAATTTCCCACACGTCATACCTATGAAACCGCCATTTCGCACTTTTTATTTGTGTTAAGGTCATGTTCGCAAAGAAATGCGATTTGCGTCCGATTGGAGGGGCGAAGGATCCAAGGGTTCTCGTGAATGAGAGGTGCACGGAAGCTAAGTAAGGTATGGATCAGCGTTTTAAGTTAATATAAATGTTTGTTAACAGTTGAGGTCGAATATGTGGGCCTGAGAGCATTAAGTGCTGTTAAAATATGCTAAATGTTATACTCCTCTGAATAAGACTCAATTGCTCCAACGGTTTAAAGGCCACAACATTAAGGTTTCGATATTATTCCAAAGCTTTCGAGCATTAGTAAAAGCTCATTATAATACTCCGAAGTCCTTTTAACCATTGGGGTTTAAAGAGCATAAAGGTGAATCAACATTTGTGGGTTAAGACTATTAAATGATGTTTTTATGGTGTTAATTCTTCTGATATGTGCATACTTATGTATAAGCATCAGAGTAGCGCGATAGAAGCAAAATGAGCCCCATTACCCACAGGTCCAGGATCGGACTGAAGTATCGGTTTTATGAGCCTGAAATTTGATATAGTTTGAGTTTTACAGGTTCATTTTGAAAAATGAAAGGCGAACCTGCTTGTAGTAGGTTTCGCTCTTCATCACACAACATGTTCATAACCCTATTAATAATAAAATCAAAATTTGTGTTAATAATTTTATGGTTTTTATGAAAATTAGAATCAATAGCATTTGGTCAACCTAGTCAAATAGGACCCTTGACTAATATGAAATGGCTTACCAGTTGAGATGAAATATGCTCGAGAACTTCATGTGGCTCATTTTTAGAATGTTGCCTATCCTTGCCAATAATAGATGGAATCTAAAGGAGACGAAGAAAAAAAATTGAAGTTTGCACATGTAAAAATAAGGATATATTTATTGTAAAACATATAAGAGTGAAACTAGATCAATTCAAAAAAAATTCAAGATACCTAATTGGGAATGCTCTCTCCACGGAAATACAAAATGATATATTGTTAGATTATACCATCACAAATAAAGTTCTTTCGTACTTTATCAAATGTTTGTACTTTCACTATGCCACATTTATTACATGGACATTGTGTGGAAATCTTATTCCTTGATTGATCCTCAACAAACTTTAGAAATTCCTCAACCCCATCTCTATATTGTTTTAGTGTTCTACACATAACCAATTTAAAATTCTTATAAATTTAATTGAGAAAAAGTTACCATTTATACATTTTTGACATATCACGATGAATAATAAAATATACAAACTATAGCTATTTTTCAATTTCATCCAATTTCTTTTGTCCATTTGATAATATGTTCCAAGGTCCTTTGAAATTGCGTCTGCAAGGAGCTATATAAGTTAGTTGATACTAAAGATAGATAAAAAGTGAACTGAAGATAGATTAGTTAACTAATTGTCAAGAAATTTAGTTACAAGTGAAAAATAATTCCATCTCTATACATTTGACTGAGTAATTTGATAATTGACTTGATGAAAGATTAAAGAAGAATATACATAAAAAAGATCACAATTAATTATCATGAAGAGAATTTTATTATACTACAGCCCTACAAGATTGTCAACATGGTATCAGAGCTAAGGTGGCAGTCAAAGAAGGGCATATAAGTGGCACTTAATGATTAGATCATAGTCAACAACAACTCATATATCTTTCGGATAGAGAAAAGTGATGGGCTTGATCTCTATTACAATCATCAAAGAAAAAGGGACTCGGTGAAGTAACAATGAAGTATAAACTCTATATTAATCTCAGCAAACAGTTGCGTAATCCAATTCGGTGATCAATTCAGAGATAAGGCAGAGAAACAAGAAGAGGCCAAGGACAGTTAAGGATTTTTCTGTTTGGGAATAAAAACTCAGACTTGACTTAACTATCATTTGAACAAGAATTTTGAAATTTTCTCTGAACTTTCAATGATTAATTACAGTGATATACCGCAGGAAAAACAGAGATAGAAAGGCTGAGGAAATCAACGATTAAAAATTGTCTTGGGCTATTTATTTATTTATTTATTATATTCTTTCTAGCTCAAATTAAGGACAGTCAAACAATGAACTTGAGCTCGGATTGGTGAAGAATTAACCTGTGGCATATAATACTTGTGAACAGTCATCAGTAGGGAAATGTGGGGAGATTAAAGCTTTCCCTGCAAGCACATATATTAAAAGTCTCAGATCTGTGATTAGTACTTCGTACTGTTAACTGTAAAAGAGGAAGAAATTCTGTAATTTTCCCTTAGTCACTTGAGGTAGAAATCCCAACCTCTATGGCAAAAATCATATTCTAACCAGTAACAAAATTCTGTGGTAAAGATTTCAGGTTGCAATTTGGAGCAACCCTCTTGCATCTTTTAAGCAGAGTTTTGAAAAAGTTTTAAGCAGAGTTTTGAAAAAGTTTTAAGTAGAGCTTGAAGTCCTTTTACAATAGTTTTGAGCATTCTCATTGATCAATAATTGAAGATACCTTGAAGGAAAACTTGAAGTACTATTGAAGGATGAATTGAAAGCAATATTGGAAGCAATTTGGAGGAGTATTAAAGACTATTTTTGTAGCCACTACTGAAGGCTGCATTAGAAGCAGCGTCGAAGGCACTATTGGAGTACTGAATTTTGTTGAAACAACAGTCATATTTGGAACATAGTTTGGTGCAGAATTCTTGGTGGAATTGATATACATCTTAAACTAGATTTGAAGGCACCTTTGGAGCAACTTCAGAGGAGTGTCGATGGAAATCACAGTCACAGTCATGACTTCTGATTTCAAAAAGAAGGATTCTCAGTGATATGTATATATAGTGAAGCATTACGTTAAAGAAACTTGGAATAGCTAATATACCAAAGATCTGAGGTATCTACAACTGATATAAGTATTCAGTTTGAAGTTAACTTTAAGTCTCAAGCCTTTAAGACCTAAATTAAAAGTCCAATCACAAGCTACGGAAAAACCTATTTGACAAACTTTACTAATAGAAAGTAGTCATCAAAAACAAATATCATCATGGAAACATATTTCTAGGATGTGATATAGATGAAGCAGGCCAAGTGAATGAAGCTCTTCATTCCTGAGAAATTGCTACAGGATGACTCAAGGGAAAAAGGTTGTGAGGTATGTATATATATTTATATGCTAACATTGGATGTTGTAAATTCATGTCATATGATTGCAGGTAATGAATTTCTGTATTTTGAAGTATGATCTGTGGAGGAGTATCTCTTAGTGCATGAATAGATGAAATAAACATAATATGTCCTCATGGAATATGAGGTGGTTGTATATGAACTAGAAACTAGAAAGGGTGTAAGTCTCCAGGATTGTGCAGAGAGGAAGGAGATCATGAAATGCAACCATGTCAAGAGGCATTTATCATCTGGAAGCCAAGAAGATGTGACTAAGAGATCTCCTAGGATGATATGTAAAATATGACAAAATTCTGGTAAAATGACCCTTGATAAAACATATCATTAGGAGATGTGTCAATCTGTATGAAGGATGTCGATACCCATAGGAAGATGTCATGGTGAAAGATCATAACTAAGGTAACTTTTTTTCTAAAATTTCATATGTATATGTTTATATGAATTAACTTGTGCATGGCTGCTAATCATAAGAAAAGATGCATGATCCTCGGAGATGATTCAAAGGAAAGCAACATGGCATAAAAGTGGACCAGATAAGGAAGTCTGATGAATCACTTTCTGATAGCTGACATGAATCAGGATGAAAGTGATGGATGATATGTGCCCTATAATGCTAAAAGGTTGGAGATTCCTCAATATCAAAATCCATGACATCGAGGACAGGAATTCTTCATGAGCAACTAGGTGTCTCACCATTTTTCTTGGAGGTCCCTAATTAAGAGGGATTTTGAATTTATTCCAATTATGTGCTAGGTCGGCCTGGAATATAATATAGACTTAAATGTCTTAAAGATCGTGTCACACACCCCCAAATATGCTTATATAATGGATAGCCTTGGAGTTCATTAGACACACATTGTGTGGAGGATTTTCTTCTCTCTTGATAGCGATGGAATTACGTTCTTGGTGCTGCGTATTTATGGAGTGTTCTTTGTTTGGGTTGTTCTGGGGTTATGTGTGACATGCTTGGCTGAATGACCTATTGGAGACTTTGTTGTTAGAAGCATCCTGATGATAGCCGTAATGCCACCATTCATTATCTCTGTTTTGGCTTGTCTTCCATCGATCTATTAATATGTTCTATCTCCTTCAGTATTGTGTGCCCTAATCTAAAATGGCATAGAACATCTTCAAAATTAACATGGTATCAGAGCTTTATGGGGAAGACAATTCCCAATTTGTCTTGAATTGCAAATATCTGATCTATTGATCCATTGTGCAACATAATCACAAGTGAATAGCTCGTGGAGGAGAGACTAAGTCTCTGTCTTAGCCGCAACAAATGAAGTTCAAGAACAGGGAGGCATAAATCATTGTTTTAGGGTCAATTTAGGAGGTTCGATGGACTTTTCAGAGGGTTGAGGCAGGAAAGAGGTCTCTATGGACTATTTTATGGGTGGTTTTTCTCTAAACAAGAGTGTCGCAGGTCTGTGAGGCTTCACTAAAGCCTGCCGCATAGATTAACGAGGGATGAGGACTCCTTAAGGGTTAGAAATAGCTCAGACCTACAGCTAAGTGTCATGACCTTCAAGGAAGAGATAGACGCAGCTATAAGGAGCATTTATTGTCCAAAATTAAAGGGTGTTAGGGACTGTGGTTTGAGCCCTAACCAGTCCAGATTTACAGCGTGGAGTAGACCCTAAAATAGGGAGCTGAAGTATGCATTTTGGGTGCATCTTGATGTATGTTGGATCCTAGTTTAGGGTCATATTGGCATCATTTATCTAGTAGCATGTGGAAGCCAAGGAAGAAGACCACTCTGTCAGAGGAGGACAGTCGCTAGATCTGAAGTAATGTCTGGGCATATTTAAGGGTTTAAATATCATTTGAAGGTCCTGAAGGAATGCAGAAGAAGTCACCGTCTCTGAGCAGGCTTGGGCATGATTTGAGGTTGTGGTGCTAGGCCACAGGGCATAACACACAGCTAGGTCAAATTAGAGGGTTGTCAAAGAGTGGACAGAAACCTAAGGAGGCAGTATGGAATTTAAGTAACCCCTCCTAGGTAAACCGCAACCGTATAAGGGTTTGTTTGCTGACCGTCTAATGAAACTAGGGTTGTAGTATGTGCCCTATCTAACAGTTCAAACTGTATTACAGCAGTGTCTTGTGGAGGTGTGTTTGGTCCATGATTTGTGGGGTAGTGTTTGGATCATGTGCTTGTCATCTTTATGATGTGCAAAGGTGACAAGGTGACTTAGACTTGTTGTCATAAAGGACCTAGTACAACAGAAGGTGGAGACACTTGGAAATTCATGATTAGATCATTAGTAAGTATTCTGATGAGGGCAGCAGGACTGGAGATATCTAAAATTGGTACGCTGACAGAATGGTAGCGTATGCTGCTATATTAGGGAGCCGTTGGTGGAAAGGACAGTCTATGTTTTGACAAGGTATGTATCAAATACCTACTATGGATTGCACGCCTTTGTGTTGCAAAGAAGATATTATTCCGGGCATGCAGAATAAATATGTAGATTACACGAATTGTATGTATAGCAATGCTCAAACTAGAAAACATAAGTTGTCATGCAAGCTTCAACTATTCAGGAACTGTATGGAAAGTTTGTCTAGTCAACAAGGCAACATATCAGAATGTCATAGAAGGACTAATGGCTTGGGAGTTCTGTGTACTCAGAACTGAATGATTCCCTAATTCCTACAACATAACTAAGGGACAATCACTGTAGGGGAGAAACTCTAGGGTGAAGGCAAGCCACATTGATAGAAATGATTGTTAGAAAGTGTTGAGAGGGCTGACATGGACTGTGGCTAAGCCATAACTAGATTGCAGAATACAATAGGGTACCAACACATGAGAAGGTATTTTTTTGTGTTAAATTATTGGTCCTAGTTTGGACAGTTGGAACATTTTAGTACAGCTTGCGGAAGCGAATAATGGAGGGCTAACGTGTTGTTTAGAAGCCATAACCAGTGTAATGATTGGTGATAGGATCAAATTCATATGCAACCTATGGGAGCCATGTGTTGGGGTTCTCTTGGGTGTTAAGAAACCCCAACTAGGAGAAGATATCGCAATGAAGTAATGGGTGTCCTAGGACAGAACTGTTAGAGAAGTCTCTTGGCAGCCACAAGGAGGATTTCCTAAGTGTGAGGATGCCCTAGCCAGAGGTAGATGCTACAACAAGTATTGGTCACTCGTGGTTTTCTGGAGGGCAACGTGAGAGTGGGCCAAGTGTGAACGTGGATTATGAATTTATGGTATGTTGGAGGACAGTGTGATAGTACCCATGTTGGGGCCCGGTGTGCACCATCTTCATGGACCTCGATGGTTGCTAGAGGTCAAGCGTATGATCAACCAGGAGCAGTTTTGTGTAGCCATAGACTTGTGTGAGGAGGAATTCTACAGGAGATGATGGGCAGTCCTCCTAGCCCTTGTTCATTGTGGGATATAGACATCTTGCAGCAATAGGTGGTAGCCCTTCATGTCCTATGGTGGCCTTCATCAGTGCAGTACAGGAAGACCATAGTGGTTTGAATTCCCTATGTAACTGAGGAGCAACAATGAGAAGATTGAGAATTTTTCACAAACGGAGTTGTGAACAATTCGACAGGAGTCTCGATGTGTTGTGCCCTTGATGGACTAAGGCACAACTAGCGAGCAGATTGGTAGCCAAGATTTAGTGGCTAGATGGAATTGGAGCATTGATAGAGTCAAGAGCTACAGATCAAGAGCTGAAGGACTGAGCTGGTACAGGGCATGATCGAGAAGAGCTGAGAGAGAATGCGACAGTGACATGGTCAGAGTATCTTGTTGAGGGCAGATTGGTTGTCGATGGACTGACACCAAACCCAGTTTTTTATCTTGTATCAATGGGTGTATGAAGGTCGTTATCCTTGGTACGGGAGCCCTATACTATTGTATCATATTTTTATTAATATAATGAAGTTGGGTTAAAAATTGTAAGAAGTTTTCTATATTTTGTGCATTGGAAGATTTACTGCTATTTATATTTTTTTGTGTAAAGTAGTATCATTGTGATTATTGGTTTGGTAGCATGAAATATTTTAAGACACTATCCTAGACCCAAAATCATGGGAAAAAAAACATGGTATCAGAGAGTATCTAAGCTACTTTAAGGGATAGTGAATCAGAGTGTGCTCAACGAAGCAACTCAGAGGGAGTTGTGGGTGTCTAGATCAAGGAGCAAAAGGTTCAGCTAAAGAAGAGTCTAGGTCAGCTTGATGTTAATAAGCCATGTGACAACTTGTCAAGCCAATGTGGACACCCAAATGAAGCCCTTATATTGTGTATAAATAGAAGGTGAGGGACGCTAAGATAACATCCAAGCGAAAAAATTTAGGAGTAAAACACCTTCTGATGTAAGCCACAGCTTGAAGAAGAGAAGGCTGAAGCCTGAAATGATTGTTTTGAGGTCAAATTAGAAGATATAATAGGGCTGAGGAGTAGCCACATAAATACGATGATAATAGGGTTTTTTAGTACCAAAAGGGGTGGCATATTTATTGTTTAAGAGAGTCTCAGGCATTGTAGTTATTATAGGGATAATGCATGTTTGTATTAGGCTTGTTGGAGGGGCCATAAGGACTAATTCCTACAACAAAAGTAAGGGAAAATCAGCATATGGGAGCAACTCTAAGGAGTGCCTGGTCTTGCTAAGTACGAAAAAGAAATATGATTGATTTTATAAAATCTTGTCAACCCTACTGCTACCTTCTACATAATTTTGTATACAAGTTTAACTATATTGAAATTTTAACAATAAAAATCATAGATATCAGGAAAATACCTTTCGAGCTTATCAATACACACTCTCCCTCTCTGAGTTCTCGAAGGTTGCAATTTTATCTCCATATGCTGGCAATGGAACACATGTTTTATGCTCCAAATTGTAGGGAAACCCCCAAATTAGGAGAAGAATATCTCAATTAAAGCTGGAAAAAGAGCTAAATCATATCTGATATAATAAAATCGCGTTAAAAATATAGTCGAATCCAAAGTGCAGCGAACAAAAGAAGGGTATGGCATCTGCGCCGAAAACATAAAGATTGTTAAAGATCACCGAACTCTGTCCCGAACCTGGCCAAGGGAGAATAGACGCCTGAAATTAAGTTTTAAGAGGTGCCAAAATCTTATAAAGCAATTGCTATAGTCGTTTTGATTTTCATAAAGTTCTAATTTTATTTAAGCAAAAGGAGGTCATCTAGTATTTTTATTTGAGCAAAGGAGGTCATTTCACATCTAGGAATAAAATTTAATAGGTCCATTTAGAGTTTAGACTAGCGGCCAAATTAGATTTTAATATTTAGTAAAAAATTATAAAGCAATTGCTATGGTGGCTTTGGTTTTCATTAAGTTTTATTTTTATTTGAGTAAAAGGAGGTCATCTAGTATTTTTGGTTTTTATTAAGTTTTATTTTTATTTCAAGAAAAGGAATTCATTTCAAATAGAAGTTATATTTAATAATTAATGATGTTGAAGACCCTTAAAGTAATAATGTTAGTTTAATGTTAGTTTAATTAGAGAATCAATAAAACTATATTAGGGAATATAGTTTTTACACGGGAGCTCATGCGTGTTGATTGATCTAGGCTGGTGTTTGAAATTCTGACTTGGCCCTCTACCACCATGGCCCCCCAGAGTTCGATCCTAGTAGGGAACCACCCCCTGCTTCTCCTCAAAATTATGCGCAGCCTCCTCATGACGAATCTGCAATCGCTTTTGCCTCTTTGATTTCCTCAATGGGACCTCTACGATCACGCCCAACTGTGACAAAATTTGTGAAAAAACTCAATGGAATACCAAAAACCACTCTGCCTCCAACACTCCCATAGAGAGAAGCCCTCTAATGGGAGCTTGCTCCTTTTCATTTACAACTCCTTATGTGAGAGAACACTACAAGCTCCATATCAACATGATGCAGTGTAGATATTGTGAGTAATTCAAAACGAGGCTTTGCAAATTATCCAATTGTCTACATTTGGTATACGTGATAATAATGGCATTACCCACAAACACATATCCTTGTAACTAGTACCTAGTTCTCTAAGAATGAATTAATGTTTCTAATATGCTCAGTTAGAGATGAAGGATTCTCCTAGGAGGTCAATTTGATGGTTTGGGGTGTTTTACTTTTAGTGTTTAAGGGGTTAGTAGTTAAGGTGTTTAGGGGTGAAAGGTTAGGGGTTAAGGGTCACAGGTTAAGAGGAAATGATTTATGGCTTAGGAGGTTCATGGATTAATATAGGTTAGGGGTTAATGTCATAAGATTTAATGAATGAAGGGGTTTATGGGTTATGATTTATGAGTGCAGGGGTTAAGAGAATATGGATTGCGGGTTAAGGGGATAGGGAATTTAGTGGTTATGGGTTAAGGGCTTATTTTTTGTGATAATTGGACTCCTAATCCCCTTATCGCCATTATTTTGGGTTCACCTATCAATTTATCTTGTTGCCTTCCCTCTAGGTCCCCTAGGCCCTATGAAATTAGGTCCTAAGCCCCCTTCTCATTCTCTAATGCTAGGATTATAGATCTTAGTAAACCATGCTTGCACCTCTGACTTCTACACATACATGCTACCCTTGTGTCCCCTTGGCCCGTTCAAGACACCATAAGATACCCCCCCCCAAGAAAATTTTTGGTTATGTCATTCTAGTTTTCCTAATGTTATGACCCCCCAAATTTGGTCTCAACGCCCTTAAAAGTACACCCTTGGGCCCCCTTGGCTAAGGGAGTAAACGTATTAGGGGTTATGGGTTGTGATAAGGGAGCCCCTAATCCACTTATCACAACTAGAAATAGGCTTATGAACACCATCAATATCTATTGTAGGTGTTGTGATGAAAGCAATAATGAATACAAAATTTGTGGTCAATAGGACAGGGCAAAAGTATGCCAAAAACATAGTAGGAAATTTTGGAAAAAAGGTTTTAAGTAACTAGGACTGCACTCCCACTCTTATCTCCTTAACCCTGCTCTTCTTTAAACTCTTTAAGCCCTCCCTTAATGGGAGCTTGCTCCTTTTCATTTACAACTCCTTATGTGAGAGAACACTACAAGCTCCATCTCAATGTGATGAAGTGTAGATATTGTGAGTAATTCAAATCGAGGCTTTGCAAATAATCCAATTGTCTACATTTGGTATACATGATAATAATGGCATTACCCACAAACACATATCCTCGTGACTAGTACCTAGTTATCTAAGAATCAAGTAATGTTTCTAATATGCTCAATTAGAGATGAAGGATTCTCCTAGGAGGTCAATTTGGTGGTTTGGGGTGTTGTTTTCGGCTTTGGATACTTATTGGTTAAGGGCTTCAAGGGTCAAGCGTCAAGGGCCAAAGGGATTTAGGGTCAGAGGATTTAGCGGTTAAGGACTCAATATTTAGGAGATTTAGGTGTTAGTGGTTAAGGGGTTAGTAGTTAAGGTGTTTAGGGGTTAAGGGTCACAGGTTAAGAGGATAAGGATTTATGGCTTAGGAGGTTCATGGATTAATATAGCGTATGGGTTAATGTCATAAGATTTAATGAATGAAGGGGTTTATGGGTTATGATTTATGAGTACAGGGGTTAAGGGAATATGGATTGGGGGTTAAGGGGAAAGGGAATTTAGTGGTTATGGGTTAAGGGCTTATGTTTTGTGATAATTGGACTCCTAATCCCCTTATCACCACTATTTGGGGTTCCCCTATCAATTGCTCTCGCTTCCTTCCCTCTAGGTCCCCTAGGCCCTGTGAAATTAGGTCCTAAGCCCCCTTCTCATTCTCTAATGCTAGGATTATAGATCTGAGTAAACCATGCTTTCACCTCTGAATTCTACACATACATGCTACCCTTGTGTCCCCTTGGCCCATTCAGGACACCATAAGATACCCCCTCCCCCCCAAAAACCTTTTGGTTATGTCATTCCACTTTTCCTAATGTTATGAACCCCCAAATTTGGTCTCAATGCCCCTACAGGTACCCCCTTGGGCCCCCTTGGCTAAGGGAGTAAAACGACAAGTTATGGGTTGTGATGAAAGAAATAATGAATACAAAAGTTGTGGTCAATAGGACAGGGAAAAATTATGCCAGAAACATAGTAGCAAATTTTGGAAAAAAGGTTTTAAGTAATCAGGACTGTGCTCCCACTCTTATCTCCTTAACCCTACTACTTCTTTAAAATATTTAAACCCTCCATGTAATGGGAGCTTGCTCATTTTCATTTACAACTCCTTATGTGAGAGAACACTACAAGCTCCATCTCAACGTGATGAAGTGTAAATATTGTGAGTAATTCAAATCGAGGCTTTGCAAATTATCCAATTATCTAAATTTGGTATACATGATAATAATGGCATTACCCACAAACACATATCCTCGTAACCAGTACCTAGTTCTCTAAGAATCAATTAATGTTTCTAATATGCTTAATTAGAGATGAAGGATTCTCCTAGGAGGTCAATTTGCTGGTTTGGGGTGTTGTTTTCGGCCTTGGATACTTAGTGGTTAAGGGCTTCAAGGGTCAAGCGTCAAGGACCAAATGTCTTTAGGGTCAGAGGATTTAGCGGTTAAGGACTCAATATTTAGGAGATTTAGGTTTTAGTGGTTAAGGTGTTTAGGGGTTAAGGGTCACAGGTTAAGAGGATAAGGATTTATGGCTTAGGAGGTTCATGGATTAATATAGGTTGGGGTTAATGTCATAAGATTTAATGAATGAAGGGGTTTATGGGTTATGATTTATGAGTGAAGGGGTTAAGGGAATATGGATTGGGGGTTAAGGGGATAGGGAATTTAGTTTTCATGGGTTAAGGGCTTATGTTTTGTGACAATTGGACTCTTAATCCCATTATCACCACTATTTTGGGTTCCCCTATCAATTGCTCTCGCTGACTTCCCTCTAGGTCCTCTAGGCCCTATGAAATTAGGTCCTGAGCCCACCTCTCATTCTCTAATGCTAGGATTATATATCTTAGTAAACTAGGCTTGCACCTTTGACTTCTACACATACATGCTACCCTTGTGTCCCCTTGACCTGTTCAATACACCATAAGATAACCCCCTCCCCCCGGAACTTTTTGGTTATGTCATTCCACTTTTCCTAATGTTTTGACCCCCCAAATTTGGTCTCAATGCCCCTACAAGTACACCCTTGGTCTCTCTTGGCTCAGGGAGTAAACGCATTAGGGGTAATGGGTTGTGATAAGGGATCCACTAATCCACTTATCACAACTAGAAATAGGCTTATGAACACCATCAATATCTATTGTAGGTGTCGCAATGAAAGAAATAATGAATACAAAATTTTTGGTCAATAGGACAGGAATCATCAAGATGTTGAACCATACAATGTGAAGATGGTTTTCGATGCTAGATAGTGATCTAGTCACATAAAAGAGTCCCCCATAAATTTGTGCTTTGGGACACCCCTAGGACTCAATAATTAATCTAAAGTGAGAGGATTTGTTGTTAATGTGACAATGGAAACGACCTTGGGTTGACGCAAATTGACACTTAGTGATCCTTACAAAACTAGGGTGTCGTTTTCATCACAACAAGAGGCACAATTGATAAGTGGCAGCATTCAACATTTAAGGCACTTAGCAACAAATATTTATGCATGTTTTTCCACCGAGGGTACCTTAATTCACAATTGCTAAGGCACAAATCACATATTTGGATGAATTTTGGATAACTTGTCATATTCCACTAGCTTCGTGCATGAAGAGGAGCTCCCATGCTTTAAGAAGATTTTGGGGGTTTCCATGGCAAGACAAGGGTCTCATGTATTAAAGAAGAACATCATAGTTAGTTGGTTTACTTTTTCTTTCACACATTGAGAGACAGTGTTGTACATGTTAGCCCCTTCGTCTAAATTTTTGGCCATTAGCCTCTCCATTCCAATCTTTGGGCTTGCATCTCCATTTAAATCCGTTTTGAACCCCTTTCGTGGCCTAAAATCTTCCCATCCTACATCTCGTTATCATTTCTACCCACGAAATGCATTGAAAATAAGGCTAAAATCTATACCTAAAATTATATCGGGCCTAGCCCCTTTGGTCTTAACCCCGACACCTATCCCTTCCATACAACCTGACCCCGAGACCAAACACCAAATCCTAAGGTGCTTGCTATATAGGGCTATCAGGCGCGCTCTCAGCTGTCGGATTAAACAAAGATCAACGGTCCGCTGCCTATTTCCCTAGTGGTCCCCACCCCATGTCCATCGCTCAAAAACCAGGCTTTTTTTCATCGCACAACTTTTCAGCATCAGGCGATATTCTCAAAACCCCAGCAACTCCATTGGGTGCCCACCACGCATCCCTTAGTACGGTGTCAAAACCGCTCCTAATCGCGCATTATTGTCTGGACAGAACCACGCAGCGAAACCGATATGAGCCGTCCGATCTGCAAGGCATCATCCTACGGTCGCCGCGCTGCAAAGTTGTGCATGTGTTAAGCCCATTGTATAGTGTTTCGGGCCCACAATCAATCGCCCTCCCACCAAGTTTCAACCGTTGATCTTGTTCACGGATCATAAGGCCCAGAATCATCCACGTGTTCCGCTGATCAACCAACCCCGCACCCACGTCATCCTATTACCAGTCTTTCGTACATCCCTGCCACACGCCCACATGTCATTTACATTTGCCTCCACCACTTCCATGCATCGTTTACGTGGCTATGTTGCCTGTCTTCGCCTCGTCCACACTTCTTCGTCCCATTGTGTTTCTCGTTGCCACCCTTCATTCCTCCGTCACCCTACTTCTCCTCATTGTTTCGCTCAGTCCATATCGCCACCACATGGTCACTGCCTCATCCATTACCCTGGCGCCTGGTTTTCTTTAACCATTTTGTGGGTTTTGCAGGTTTATGGCGATGGAGAACCATCAGAATTCACGTCCACCACCACAGAAGTCGAGTACACTCCAGAGGACCGATTATCAAATGCAGAATTATGGAGCAAGGATCCAGGAAGATATGCTAACATGACATCCATTAAAAATCCAAGGTTTAAAACTATCAAACCCTCCAAGGTGATTCAAATGCACAGGTCGAGTAGATGAAGAATTAATGGCGCAACTAGAAAATATCTGTGAAGAGTAGGGGGTTCAAAAAACGTATTTAAGGACTTTGGGGCTCTCACATACCCTTTTGGAGGTAAAGTACTAGATCGAAGACCCTGCATATTACTAGAAAGATCTTTTCACATAAAATAATGTCCTCAGGGTTTATTTCAACCAAATTCTCTTCAGGAAAGTATAGAATGTTACATATTTTATTCTTCATACCTTACCCCTGAAGAGATTTGCACCTACTACATTTATTTCATGGAGCAGCCACAGAGTACTTATAGCTTTCTTGTGCCGTCAAACAGTTTGAGCGGGCACTTTTTCACCAGTTTGTTTCAATGAAATAATTAATTGTTTTCACCTACTTCTTTTATGATTTTTTCTTCTCCTTCCTCTACAAAAGGGAGGAAAAAAGACATTGTAAGGGTTCCAGACTTTTATCAGAAAATTGTGCTGTGAAAGGCATTTTTGTATACATTTTGTAAAGATTTTGTATGGAGGCTCAGAGCCCGTAGGGTCTCAGTGAGGAGGATTTCTATCTGTAATGAGGATTTTGGTCTTTGGTATTTCACAGTATGTAAACTTCTCTTATGTGTTTAATACAATATTTCATTTCACACATCTTCTTGTATCATGTTACTGGAATGCGAGTGGCTCACTGGTTTCATGTAAGGATTCATCCTAGTTGATGCCCATACTTGGATCAGTCAAGCGCTTTAAATATGGCTCAGGCATGATATATTGATTCATGTTCATTTCATTCATCTTTCTGCTATATTAGTTGCTCTGGGAGGGTGCTTTTAAAACGCCATTGTCATGTATGGATTCTTAGAATGATAAGCCCATATGTGGTTCTATTGTGTATCTGGGTATCAGACCAAATTTAGCTAATATCCTCTCATGTTTCTTTCTCTCCATACACCTTCTGATATTTTATTTCTGTGACATATTATTTGAATCGGCCCTCTTTACAGTAAATTGTCTCTTAATTGTCTACTGCCTTCATATTGGAGCTTTGCATTGTGCCTCTGCAACATTACTTTCCTGTGATGGTTTCTGTGATTGCTGGTCCCATTTCAAATCAATTTTCTTGTTTATCAATAGATAGTAGGAGAGCCTTTGGATTGACAACCCAACTTTATTATATGCCTCCTGCTATGCTAAGATGTCCTAGGCACTGGTCTATGGCAGCTCTAGACTGTCTCTAGGGTAGATAACAATTGTCGACAACATTTTTCTGGCGCCGTTGCTGGGGAATGAATTTAAGAATATCAGTTTCCCTGGGCCTTGAAAAATAATATTCACTCTCTAATCAAGTGAGCATAGAGAGTCGAAGAGTTGCATATATCTCACCTTCGCGACTCCACTGTTATTCATTTGATAAATCTATTGGTAGTCCTAGCTCCCCGAAAGCCACATTTAAGGTCAGATACGTCAAAATCAAAGATACCCTCTGTGTCTGACCCAGAGAATATTATACATAGAAGAAGTTGGAAAGAGAGGAAATCAGCCCATGTTGAAATCCCTGCGTTTTTCGAAGAAGATTGTCCATCTTCCTCTTCTCAAGAAATTCCAGTAGGAAATCCCGACTCCACTGAGGAAAATCCTGAATACTACTCAGATAGCCCACCCAGGGGAAGTGCTAGAACCAAAGAGTACTTTTTTCCAACCCCTGAGGCTGAAGAAGTTAAAGAATTTACAGAAGTAGCCCCTGTTAACCGTGAATTGTTCCCATCTACGCCTCAGGCTGCTGTATAGTATACTCCCATTTTTATTCATACTCCACTTCCTCCTACTCCTCTTCCTTCATTTGTACACCAGATTGTTGCACAACCCCCACCTCCTCCAATGGAAAATGTTCCAGCCTTTTTATTCAACAAATATGCTCCCCTGGCATTACCTCAAGTGCTAAATGATATGCCACATGATTATTTAAAGGTATTGCCCAGATTCACTAGAGAAAATGAGATTTATGCTCAAAAACATCTTGAGACTTTCTGCTATTTTGCAGATAACTTTAATGTTGAACATTTAGATGTGGTCTTAATATTATTCGTGCAGTCTCTGGATGGTGAAGCCAGAAAATGGTTCAAGACATTGGGAAACCATTCAGTAACCACTTGGGATGATATGGAAAATACTTTTCTCAGAAAATGGGGAGAAAATAAATATCATGGACAGTGTCTTACTGAGTTCAATACACTCAAGAAGAAACATAATGAAGGGGTGTCAGAGTTTATTAAGAGATTCAATAAGTTATATCTAAACCTCCTTGCAGATATGAAGCCCCATTAGAATGCTGCTAAAGTTGTTTTCATAGCATCCTTTGACTCGGATTTTGGTTTCTCTCTCAGGGAAAGAAAGCCCGCCACCCTAAATGATGCTCAGTCAGATGCACTTGAGTTGGAAGCAAACTTTTCCTCCACTGGAAAATTAAAAGGAAAAACTGAACAGGACACCAGAAGAAGAAGAAAAGAGGAAGTGTCTACTTCCAACCAGGACAAGGATTCAGATAAGATGGAGGAAATAAGCAAGATGATAAAAAATATGGTCAAGATAGAACTGGAGGCCAAGAATACAGCCCCCAAGAATTTTTATAATGCT
The DNA here is from genome assembly GCA_034641835.2 of Pinus albicaulis. NCBI lineage: Eukaryota > Viridiplantae > Streptophyta > Pinopsida > Pinales > Pinaceae > Pinus > Pinus albicaulis. The sequence goes on along the minus strand of CM076579.1, from coordinate 941,002,366 downwards.
CCAAATAGAGGTTACAATCCCCAGTATAGAAAGCCACCTATGCAAATATTGCCAAGGGAAGCAAAGGAGCAACAGGATCAGGTACCACACCCATTATACCTGGAAGGCCCAGTAAATGACTCCACTGATGATGTTGCCTATGAACTACAAGATGCAAATCTTGCCTTCTCAAATAGTGATGAGTTAGAATGCCCATTGCAAGAAGAAGAATAAGAGATCAGAGACATAGAAGATCCAGAAATTGATCACTATTGCAAGTAGTTTAATGATTTCATGCAAGCACATTTCAATAGAAGATATGATCTCAAATCTTCAAGGAAGAGGACCCGGACTCAAGATCAAGAAGAAGAGCCTCCCCAGAAGGAAGCATCTACTCAAAAGGAGTCAGCAATGCAGAAAGTCACAGACAAAGGTAAGAGTCCTCTAAAAGCTCCTTTGCATTCCAATGATTAAGCTCCTTCCTCTCCAAAAATAGTCACCCCTCCGAATGCTGAGTCTGTATCAAAAGAATTTAAACCTTCAGCTGAGAACAAAGAGTCAAAAGAAGTTGTGATAGAAAAGTCCCCTCCTGCTTTCAATTTTCAAAAAGAACTTGAGAAAGTCAAAATCCCAGTCCCTTTGACTGAACTGTTAAGACAACCTGTATATCAATCTCAAGTTACGTCTTTATTACTTCCTCCTAAAGCACCAATAACTCTAGACAGTCTAAATCTTCAAGAAGAAAGACCCATGGTAGTCTTTGGCCCACATGTCGAGGAGATAGACCCCTCTACTCCTCCTTTCTATGTGTCTTTAGTTATTCATGACCTGCTGTTACACAATTGTATGTTAGATTCTGGGGCTTCCCATAATCTTATGCCTTTTTCAGTCATGGAACAACTAGGTCTACAAATCACACGTCCATATAAAGACTTATAATCATTTGATTCCAAAAGAGTTAAATGCTTGGGGATGATTAAAGATTTAGTGGTCAATCTAGCCCAAATTACATCAAAAAGTGTAGTGATGGATATTGTGGTGGCTGACATCCCAGCCCGCTTTGGCATGCTATTGTCATGGTCCTGGGGAACAAAAATTGGTGGGTCACTCAAGATGGATTTAACATACGCCACTATTCCAGTTTTTGGTGGCCAGGAGAGGAGATTATACAGAGAAACCAGATTTTTCAAGATGGTTACAAAAGCTGATAGCTCAGAGAATTCAACAGTCTATAGTAAGGAGGGAGATTTTTCATGTTTTATGCTTGAAGAAGATCAAAATTTTGTTCATGAACCTTCCTTCTGCCAGATCAAAACTGAGCAGCCTTTAGAATACCGTGAAGTAGGATTATGGACTTTGCATTTTTATGGAGTAAATTCAGGAGAAGGCAATGGAGCTGGAGTATTATTAATCTCCCCTGCAAGAAAATGGGTGCCACTGTCTTTTAAATTGGAATATGAAGCTACTAATAATGTAGCTGAATATGAAGCACTGCTGTTGGGATTGCAAATAGACAGGAGCATGGGTATATAGAGTTTAAAAGTTCTGGGAGATTCTGAGCTGGTGGTCAGACAAGTCAGAAATCAGTGTCAAACCAAACACCCTCGGCTGAGAGCTTATAGAAATGAAGTATGGGACATGGTGGAGAATTTCTTCTCAGCATTCAATATCCAGTTCATGCCCCGGGAGAAAAATAGAATGGCAGATTCACTTGCTGTAGTTGCCAGTACATTTCGTCCTCCTCAGAACCCCCTCTTAAAATATGAAGTGGAGGTACGTTACAGACCATCAATCCCAGATAATATTAAACACTGGCAGGTATTTGAAGATGATGAACAAATGAAGAAATTCCTGGAGACAGTGGGAGAATTCTCCTTTATGGAGATTGATGATTGTGAAGAAGATGAGGCTGAGAATGTCTTAGGAAATAAGTGGGAAGAGAAAATGGCAGGAAGTAAAGTGTTGGAATTGAAGGGAAATGTGATACCTAGAGGGCTGGTGCCTCTAGAAAGATTATTTGACAAGAATGATGTCCCTTTGCAGCAGAATAAAGTAGTAGAAGAAAATCAAATGGAAGATCTGAATCTGGGCACCAATGTTGAGCCTAAAATTGTAAAGCTATCTAAGAAGGTCCCAAAGGCATATGAAGAAAGATACTTGAAATTGTTTCAATCTTATAAAGATGTATTTGCATGGTCCTATTAGGACCTTAAAACTTTTGATGTTAGTATAATGTAGCACAAAATTCCTTTGAGAGAAGATGCAAAACCTTATAAGCAGAAGCTCAGACAGATAAATCCTCTACTACTTCCCTCCATTGAAAAAGAAATCAAGAAGCTGCTAAAGGCCAAAATAATAGTGCCATTAAGGTACTCTGAATGGGTTGCTAATTTGGTTCCTGTCCGAAAGAAAAATGGAGAAATAAGGCTGTGTGTGGATTTCAAGAATTTAAATAGAGCATCATTAAAGGATAATTATCCACTGCCTAAGATGGAACACATCCTGCAGAAAGTGGTGGGGGCCTCTAGAATTTCAATGATGGATGGTTTTTCTGGTTATAATCAGGTAGCTGTACTTCCAGAAGATCAAAATAAAACTGCTTTCACCACACCATGGGGAACATTCATGTATGCCAGGATGCCTTTTGGATTAATTAACACAGGAGCCACTTTTCAGAGGGCTATGGACATTGCTTTTGTCGGGGAGCAGGATAAATTTCTAGTGGTGTACCTTGATGATATTACAGTGTTTTCAAAGAATGATGCTAAACACATTGAACATTTACAAAGAACTTTTGAAAAATGTAGAAGGTATGGTCTTTCTCTTAATCCACAAAAGTCTTTATTTGCATTAGAGGAAGGCAAACTTTTGGGGCACATTGTAACTAAGGAGGGGGTAAGGATAGATCCCAAAAGAGTAGAGGGTATAAATAGTATCCCTTTCCCCAGGAACAAGAAAGAAGTGCAAGTATTTTTAGGACGAATAAATTTTCTGAGAAGATTCATCCCTAACTATGCTGAAATAATTAGGCATATAACTGATATGCTAAAAAAGAACAATGAGGTGAAATGGTCACAAGGATCACGAGAGGCCTTTTCTAGAATCAAAGCTGCATTTTCTGAAGCCCCTGTGCTGGCTAGACCTGATTATACTAAGCCATTTATGATCTTTTCCTTTGCATCACCTCACACAGTAGCTGGAGTATTATTGCAGAAAAATGAAGAAGGATATGAACAGCCTATTTCCTTTTTCAGCCAAGTTCTCCATGATGCAGAATTGAAATACAACATATTAGAGAAACAGGCATATGCCCTAGTAAAGTCCCTCAAGGCCTTTAGAATGTATGTTTTGCAGTCCCACATTACTGCATATGTCCCCACTGCAGCTGTTAAAGACATTCTCATTCAGGGATACAGTGAAGGGAAAAGGGGGAGATGGATTGCAAAAATACAAGAATATGACTTGGATATCAAACCTACTAAGCTGATTAAAGGGTAGGGGTTAGCCAAGATTCTATCTGAATCAAATTATCCGGCTTTAGGCATAAATTTGTCCATGGTAGCAGACGAGGAGTCTGAAAACGAAAAAGAACAGCAAGGACTGGAGATAGTCACTTAGAAAGCACATGTAAAATATCTCACGAGTCCATGGTACAAAGAAATAGTAGAATATCTTTTGACACTCAGCTGTCCCCTCAGTTGTAATAAAGAAAAATACAGGGCTTTGAGATTGAAATCACAAAATTACATAGTTGCTAATGGTCAGCTGTATTGGAGAGATCCTTTAGGCATACAACTATTATGCCTCACAGATGATGAAGTGGAAATTATAATGATGGAATTTCATGAGGGAATTTGTGGAGGCCATTACAGCTGGAGGGCCACAGCTCATAAAATCCTGAAGGTTGGTTTCTATTGGCCAAAATTATTTGGAGATGTTTTTGCTTGGGTTAGAGCGTGTGATAAGTGTCAGAAATTTTCTGAGAAACAAAAGTTAGCAGCTTTGCCCTTGATTCCAGTTAATGTGAATGAGACATTTCAACAATGGGGAATGGATTTCATTGGAGAAATACATCCTCCATCAAGTGGACAACATACATGGATATTAACAGCCACATATTACTTTACAAAATGGGTGGAAGCCATACCTGCAAGGAATGCTACTGACAATGTCATCATAAAATTCATGGAGGAAAACATCATTTCCAGGTTTGGCTGTCCTGCCAGAATAGTGAATGATAATGCACAGGCCTTCAAGTCTGCAAAATTCATAAATTTCTACCAACAGTATAATATCACATTGAAGCACTCTATGGCTTATTATCCACAGGGAAATGGTTTGGCAGAATCTTCCGATAAAACCTTGGTGAGGGCCTTGAAGAAGACTATCAATGAGAATCAGAGGAATTGGGATTCCCAATTGAAATTTTCTCTATGGGATAACAGAATTACCAACAAGAGAGCAACTGGGAAATCCCCATATGAGCTGGTGTATGGACGAGCAGTTTTGTTTCCTGTGCAGCTGGCTTTGCCAGTGGCACGTTTCATGCAGGAAAGTTAAGAAGAACTAGATGGCATGGTCAGAAGAATCAATCAATTGGTGGAATTAGAGGAAACACGAGACCAGGTGAACTAGAGGTTAGCTGAATATCAGGAAAAAATGAAAAGCCTATTTGATCAGCATGCAAAGGATAGAAAGTTTTAGGTTGGAGATCTAGTTCTCAGATGGGATGTTCGAAGGGCCGAAAAAGGAAAGCACAGCAAATTCGACCCCCTCTGGTTTGGTCCATTTAAAATTGTGGAACAGGGAGGTAATAACACGTTTATATTGGAGACTTTACAGGGCGACGTGCTGGATGCCCCTGTAAACGGACAATTTCTCAAGCCCTACTTCCAATTCTGATTCAGGCTGGAAATCCCTGTTGTACCATAATTGTATATAAGTTTTTGTTTTAGTTCTTGTTTCAATAAAGGGGGCATGCTGACGAACTATGTAGTAAAATGCAGCAGGGCCGAATAGCATAGCTAATAGAGAGATAAACAGATAGTCTGCAGGTTCTCGACATGTCTACGGAGGAACATACCATCCCCAGATGGAGCCGATGTTGTACATGTTAGCCCCTTCATCTAAATTTTTGGCCATTAGCCTCTCCATTCCAGTCTTTGGGCTTGCATCTCCGTTTAAATCCGTTTCGAACCCCTTTCGTGGCCTAAAATCTTCCCATCCTACATCTCGTTATCATTTCCACCCACGAAATGCATTGAACATAAGGCTAAAACCTGTGCCTAAAATTATATCGGGCCTAGCCCCTTTGGTCTTAACCCCGGCACCTATCCCTTCCATACAACCTGGCCCCGAGGCCAAATGCCAAATCCTAAAGCACTTGTTGTATACGGCTATCAGGTGCACTCTCATCCATCAGATTAAACAAAGATCAACGGTCCGCTGCCTATTGCCCTAGTGGTCCCCATCCCGTGTCCATCGCTAAAAAACCAGGCTTGTTTTCATCGCACAGCTTTTCAGCAGCAGGCGGTATTCTCAAAATCCCAGCGATTCCATTGGGCGCCTGCCACGCGTCCCTGAGTACGGTGTCAAAACCGCTCCTCATCACACATTATTGTCTGGACAGAACCACGCAGTGAAACCGATATGAGCCGTCCAATCTGCAAGGCATCATCCTACGGTCGTCGTGTTGCAAATTTGTGCATGTGTTAAGCCCATTGTACAGTGTTTTGGGCCCACAGTCCATCGCCCTCCCACCAAGTTTCAACCATTGATCTTGTTCACGAATCGTAAGGCCCAAAATCATCCACGTGTTCTGCTGATCAACCAACCCCGCACCCACGTCATCCTATTACCAGTCTTTCGTACCTCCCTGCCACATGCCCACATGTCATTTACGTTTGCCTCCACCACTTCCATGCATCGTTTACGTGGCTATGTTGCCTATCTTCGCCTCATCCAGACTTCGTTGTCCCACTCTGTTTCTCGTTGCCACCCTTCATTACTCTGTCACCCTGCTTCTCCTCATCGTTTCGCTCAGTCCATATCGCCACCCCGTGGTCACTGCCTCATCCATTACCCTGGCGCCTGGTTTTCTTTAACCATTTGTGGGTTTTGCAGGTTTATGGCGATGGAGAACCATCAGAATTCACGTCCACCACCACAGAAGTCGAGTACGCTCCAGAGGACCGATTATCAAATGCATAATTATGGAGCAAGGATCCGAGAAGATATGCTGACATGAAATCCATTAAAAAGCCAGGGTTTAAATCTATCAAACCCTCCAAGGTCATTCAAATGCACAGGTCGAGTAGATGAAGAATTAATGGCGCAGCTATAAAATATCTGTGAAGAGCAGGGGGTTCAACAAACGTATTTAAGGACTTTGGGGCTCTTACATACCCTTTTGGAGGTAAAGTACCAGATCGAAGACCCTGCAGATTACTAGAAAGATATTTTCACAGAAAATAATGTCCTTAGGGTTTATTTCGGCCAAATTCTCTTCAGGAAAGTACAGAATGTTACATATTTTATTCTTCATACCTTACCCGTGAAGAGATTTGCACCTACTACATTTATTTCATGGAGTAGCCACAAAGTACTTACAACTTTCTTGTGCCGTCAAACAGTTTGAGCGGGCACTTTTTCACCAGTTTGTTTCAATGAAATAATTAATTGTTTTCACCTACTTCTTTTATGAGTTTTTCTTCTCCTTCCTCTACAAAAGGAAGGAAAAAAGACATTGTAAGGGTTCCAGACTTTTATTAGAAAATTGTGTTGTGAAAGGCATTTTTGTATACATTTTGTAAAGCTTTTGTATGGAGGCTCAGAGCCCGTAGGGTCTCAGTGAGGAGGAGTTCTATCTGTAATGAGGATTCTGGTCTTTGGTATTTCACAGTATGTAAACTTCTCTTATGTGTTTAATACAATATTTCATTTCACACATCTTCTTGTATCATGTTACTGGAATGCGAGTGGCTCATTGGTTTCAGGTAAGGATTCATCCTAGTTGATGCCCATACTTGGATCAGTCAAGCACTTTAAATATGGCTCAGGCATGATATACTGTTTCATGTTCATTTCATTCATCTTTCTGCTATATTAGTTGCTCTGGGAGGGTGCTTTTAAAATGCCATTGTCATGTATGGATTCTTATAATGATAAGCCCATATGTGGTTCTGTTGTGTATCTGGGTATTAGACCAAAGTTAACTAATATCCTCTCGTGTTTCTTTCTCTCCATACAACTTTTGATATTTGATTTCTGTGACATATTATTTGAATCAGTCCTCTTTACAGTAAATTGTCTCTTAACTGTCTGATGCCTTCATATTGGAGCTTTGCATTGTGCCTCTGCAACATTACTTTCCTGTGACGGTTTCTGTGATTGCTGGTCCCATTTAGAATCAATTTCCTTGTTTATCAAGAGATAGTAGGAGAGCCTTTGGATTGACAAACCAGCTTTATTATATGCCTCCTGCTATGCTAAGATGTCCTAGGCACTGGTCTATGGCAGCTCTAGACTGTCTCTAGGGTAGACAACAATTGTCGACAATAGACAGGATTCATGTATTTTAAGGTGTGTTTTATTGTTGAGTTCACATATTTGGAAGCACAATTGCACAAGTGGAAACATCTCAAGAGTGTCATAAGAGTAAAAACGATTTAGAATTCCTACCATATTTATTAGGATTTATATTTCGCAGTATGTTTTCCAGAGTTTCCTACCTTTTTTTTTAATAACTTGGTTTAAATTGAGAATAAAACTCATTACTATTCAATGAAATTATGATTTAGATTTCCCACCAATATTTTTAAGAGTTTCTAATTTCCATTTTGTTTAAATTGAGAATATAAATCATTCTTATTCAATGAAATCACTATTTAGATTTCCTGCCATTTTTATTAGGATTTAGATTTCCCACCATTTTTATTAAGATTTAGATTTTCCACCAATATTTCGACCAATATTTTTAGGGTTTTTTACTATTTAAATTGAGAATAGAACTCATTCCTATTCAATAAAATTTTGTTTGAAGATGCGTTTGAGTGTGCTTTAGATAAAATTGGAGTCACTAAGAAGTAAGCATGCCATGACTACAAGGAGAGGAAATGAAAAGAGGTAAATTTACCTTTTATAATAATGAATTATTTTAAGTTGTTTGTCTGTGATTTTAGATCGATTTTAACTTTAAAGGCAAATTTATATTTTATAACCCTGAATTATCTGCAGTTAATTTTTATGATTTAAAATAAATTTCTATGTATATTTTTACACAGTAATTTTTCACCATCCCTGCAATCCCCATCTCGCCCATTGGAGGGTCATTTCTATGATGAATAAGCAGTTTCATGCCTTGCAAATACCATCATTTCACCCCTTGCCATGAGGACAAAATTCCTTCTGTTGATCATTTCTTGAGTAGACCCCTAAAAACACCTATTTTTGCCTTGGCACTAGTAGCCCGTTATGTCCTCGTGCCAATGAGGAAAATTAACATTGAGCCCGTGCCAGTTGGCGCTCTGTCCCAGTTAAGCACTCGTGCCAATCTGCTTATGGGATTTTTTTAAAAAAAAGAGGCGAAGTTTCGATTACAATAACTTCGTGGATGAGTCATGAGGAGTGGTTTCGACTGAATAACTGTGGCCTTCCTCCTTTGGCCTCTTGTTTCCACCTTATGGGGAACCTCCCAAGGGATAAGGCATCCCTTCCACTATTGTAGGGATCCCAACCTCCTCCTCTCCTCTATAAATATAGCCATCTTCCATTGATGAAGGGGCTGAATGGTTGAGCCAAGCAGTCTTGGTAGCCTAAATAGAGCCTAATCAATTGTAAGGAGATTATCGTCAGACAACCGAAGAGAGAGAGAGACTTGTCCTTTTCCCAACGAGCTTTATCGAGACGTACTTCTCTGTCGACCCGCCGAAGAAAGATCCAACGTCAGGGCTCAGGTTGTATCTTTCTTTGTTATGATTAATAATAAACGACTTTGATTATGGTTCCACTCAGATGTTCATGTTTTATGCCATGAGTTGTATCTTCTATGATTGATACATAGTTTCATGTATTAGGTTTTACACGTGTTTGTTTGTTGTTTCTTCTTTCACGTGCAGGTGTTCGATCGCATTGAGCAGGAGAATTGTGATCTGCCAAAGCAAGGGACGGAAGCGCCATCTTCTCCACAAACGACGACAGTGTAGGACTTGAGGTAGGCCACTTGTCACATCTTGGTGTTTTTCAATTAGGAACTTGCGTCTTAGCATGACTCAGTTGTTGCTAGACCCGATTTGGGCTAGTAGGGATTGCCTCTATCCACAGAGGGGATTTACCTCTCCAAAAAACTGGCGACTCCACTGGGGAGACATTGATTGGAGTTTGTATTATCTTTTCGGTTTATTTTGGTCTTTTTCTGCTTGATCAACTCTTTTGGTTTGATTTTTTCTAGTGTAAAACCTCTGTTTAGCCCCAGAGGATCAGATCTGACCTCTGCTTTTCCAATTTTCATCTTTTCATGGTTGGCTTGATTGGCGCGGTTTCCACCCTGATAGTCACGCCCATTGGCGCAAGTTTCCAGTTCATCACTCGCGCCATCCCCTGTCTGGCATGGATTACAGCTAGGCAGTCACGCCATCTCCTATAGGTGCTAGGGGTTTCCCTTGTTCCAAAGTTTCTTTTGGTCAGTACTTTGCTTCTGGGTTTGTTTTAGATTTTTCTTGAAGTGGTGAGTCTGGTCTTGGTTGGGAGAAATTCTTTGTTTTTTCATTTTCAGGCATTGGCGCTTGTTGTCAGTTAGCAACCCGCACCAAGTATCCATTGGCGCTTGTTGTCAGTGAGCAAGTCGCGCCAGTTGGCACTAGTTTCACCTACCAAAGTCATGCCAATTTCAGGGTGTGTGGAAATTGAGACTTTTTCCCTAAATCCTTCACCAGTGTGTCTTTCCCTTCCGGTCTTTTCTCTGTATGAGCATAGATTACATTGCTCATTGTTTGAAATGTCTTCTCTCCATGATTACTTGATGTAAAAGGGAATGAATGCCTTGTTTTGATCTCATTCTTTGGAAGTCCTCTTTGTGTTTTGTCACCTTTTGAGGAATTTCGTTACAAAGTGTTTTGAAACAACGATTTCATTCTTAGTGTTTGTTTACATCCCTTTTTCCTTCATCTTTCCATTAAGAATATTTTCATTTATTTAGTTTTCATCTCAAAGTTTTCTTTTGTTAAAATGAATTAGATCACATTGCATTGAAAAATGTTTTTTGAGATCCATCATTGAACTTAGATTACATTATTTAATGATTGAAAGCTAAAAATCCCTTTGAGTGCATTCTCTTTCATTAAAAGCATGCATTAAGTAGATTCTCATTTCATCAAAAAATGCATTGAGTGCATTCTTATCATTTGAAAAGAAAAAAGAAATTGTGTATAGATTACAATTGCATAGTTTTCGGAAAAGAGGATTTTGCGTAGATTACGTTGCATTATTCGCATCGTTGAATGTTTGAAATTAATTTTGGATAGTGAAAGTCATCTAGTTTGGAAAATATTTCGTTTGTAGTGTTGTTGTATGCCACATCATTGTTTGAAGCTCTTCCCTTAGCTAGATAGAATTCATCAAATTGAAAGATTTCTTTTATCGCATATAGGAGATTGTTAGATGACATACGGTAGGGCCTTGAAACCGAAACATAATTGAAGATCAACTTTAAAATTTATTCAATTTACCTTAAGGCAGCATTGAAACATTAACGAAATATCTACAGGTCTAGGCTAGTGACGTGTTCCGGCGTCGTTAAACCTAGTAGTTGTTGTTCGCCTCTTGGCTTTAGACAGCACTAGTACGAACATGTGCTCCCTATACCGTCGCGTATATAAAGGGAGACCCCACTAGGTTTCTATCCTTTATCCGTAGGAAGCCGAGTCTGCCGCCTTATACCTATGATACACTGGACACAACATTCGAGGAGATTACCTGCACATACGTCAAGTCCTTGGTTGATTTCTCTTTCATTTTTGAACCAAGGTGTATATTGCAGTTCACGGATATCTGGTACGCCCTTTTGCCTAGAGTTCCAGAGTAGTCATTTCGATCTTTTCTGACTCATTAAATTTCAAAGGATCATCAAGCACTTGTCCTTTCATGCTTGTTTCGAATTTGAAAGTGATAGAGTCACCTTTTGGCTATTTCTCAACTCTTAAAAGATGAAACAGTAGAGTTTTGTTTCAATGTTTTAAAAAATAACTTCCCACGAAATATTCCTGCTTAAAGTTAGTTTCCTTAAGGTGTTGTTCTTAAATTGTTTCTGATGGCAACTTTTCCGGAGTTCACCAACCAAGGAATCTCCTTCGAAGGGAATCCTAATCCTTTTCCTCCTTTTGGAAATGTTGGCGCTCCTTATATGGCAACGTTGTCCCTTCCTGGGTTAACTGTTGGGTTGCCCATTTGGTTGTTCTCAACCTCTGTGGTTCCAAACGTCCCGACTATTGTTCAATCAGTTCCTCTGCTTGAGCAACATCATGTTGATTCCAAGGTGGACCTCTCCCCTTCTTTGCCTATTTCTATGTCCTCCTCTTCTACTTCTCCTGGTGAAATTCTGGATTCGAGTAACCAGGTGGCTAAGAAGAAGAAGAAGAAGAAGACAAATAAGAAGAAGTTAGATAATGGAGAGGTTAGCTCTGCGGCTATTGCGCCTAAGAAACCATCCATCGATAAACCTTCCAACCCTCTGCGGAAAGTCAAGTTCCCTTGCATGTTGTGCACGGGAGACCATCTTCTTCGAGACTGCCCTGACATTCCCAAGTTGCTCAAAGTATTGTCCAACAGTCGTTCGACGTTGCCTTTGGCTTCCAGGAGTCAAGTTGGGGGCACGTATTCAAATGGTGTTGGTATGGATCCTAAGAAGTAGGGTAAGCTCACCAATCCTTGTAAGTTGTGTGAAGGGCACCATGCCATTCACCTTTTTCCATATATGGATGAAGCCAAGTGAGTTTTGGACAGCTCAGTTGTTTCTACACCATGCCTCCCGGTTGGTTATAAGTAGCTATCTTTGAGTCCTCTACCACCTGATCCTACGATTGGTCAAGAGTCATCCTTGGTTGATCCCGCTCCCTTGGAAATCCAAATTCAGGAATCCATTCCCGACCAACCATTGGTCGTGGGATCCATTGAGCTAGTCCCTTCTACGGTGCACCACGTATTTTACATCAAGAGTGGATCTCATCCCCCTCAGGTTCTTCTTGTTTCTTCGGATTCTTCGGACTTAGAGAAGGATTCTCCTGTCCCTATATCTCAAGAAGTTGTTCCTCCGCCTCCCATGATGGAGGTTCTGGAGGATAATCCTCCCGCCTTCGAGGTGGAGGATGCTCCTTATTCTTCCGTAACACCAGGGGAAGACCATCTTGATTCGATGGTAGCCCCTCCAAGTAGTTTGGTCGCTTCCTTTGACTGGAGTCGATTTGCAGGATACCACCTTCCGTCTTATGTGCCTTTTGAGATAACAGTACAAACCTCTGGTCTGGTCATACCTAGCACTGTTATAAATGAAGGTGCGTCTATTAGTGTTCTATCCTCAACTACTTGGCAAGCTTTTGGTTCACCACCGCTTGTGCCTGTTATGCAGAATCTGTTGGCATTTAACAAAAGAACTAGTCAACCATTAGGGATCCTTCCAAGGTTACCTGTTAATTTGGGAGGTAAAACTATCCATATGGACGTGATGGTTGTTCTAGGCCCCTTAGATTTAAATCTGCTCTTGGGGCATGATTACACCTATGCCATGAGAGCGCTTGTCTCCTCCCTTTTTTGTGTGGTCTGTTTTCCACATGAAGGATGGATCGTGACCATTGATCAGCTTTCGTTCTTTGGTCCTAATGTGGAAACTGGCCCGCCATCATCCCTTCCTCATTTTTATCCACCCGTTATATCTACCCCACCGCAAGTCAACTATGTGGCTACCTACCCCGTGCCTGTACTCAGTGATAGTGTCGTTGTGCATCAGGTGCTGGGGGCATTGGGTCCTGACTTCCAGGATGTTTTCCGTCCATCGGGAGTGGAAATCTTGGAAGCGATGACTTCTTGTTCATTATGATGAGGTCGGTCGAAGCATGTTTCTTTTCCTGTGTCAAGCTCCTTAAAAAATGAAACCGGGTCTGGTCAGAGCAGAGTTCATTTTATTATGTCAAGCTCCTTAAAAAATGAAACAAGGTGGTCGGAGCATGGTTCCTTTCCTGTGTCAAGCTCCTTAAAAAATGAAACAATGTCATATGAGGATAGTTATTTTAATGTGTCAACCTCGTTAAAACAATAAAACACTTTCCTGTCCAATTCGAGTCTTTGATCAGATCTTGTAAAATCCTAGTCGAGTCTTTCTTAGATCTCGTAACTTGAACCTTCACTCCCTCCATCTGTTTACTCAGGTGCATGGATTGAAGCTTGGGGGGCATGTACCTTGAATTGAGTCACCATGCTGGGGGTATGCTTAATTTTTCAAGCATAGTTTGTTTCCATTTCAAGCTTGTGTAAAAATGAAACCGGTGTCAAACATAGTTTATCTTTGTTTCAAGCTTGTGTAAAAATGAAACCAACTTCAAGCAGAGTTTCTCGATTTCAAGCTTGTGTAAAAATGAAGCCATTCCCATTTTACCTCTTGTGATTGTCATTTTATCATCCTGTTTTTTCTAGACGAGCCTTGGTTTTCTTACTCCATCTTCACTATCTGCTTGGCCAATCATATGATTTCACTTGGTTGTTTCACCCAATCCTGAGGAACCGTTGTGATGAGTGGTCTTGTTAGCCAGCCTCTTAACCTTTACTTTTTCTGAGCAGTTCCACCATTACCGGTACCAGTTTCTACCCTTGATACCACTCATTTCTCCAGGAGGAGTCAACTTTCAGCTCTTTTCTGACTCTCTAAAAATTAAAATATTTCCGAGTCGCTTGTCATTTTTATCTCATTAAAGTGGCTGCGAAATGACATCTAGCCAGTATATGTTTACCCCTTTTTCAGGCTGGGATAGATTATTTATGAAAAAGGAATACCCTAGCCTATTGCAACTAGGAGGTTTTCTCAGACATAGTTTTCTACCTTTTCGGATCTGAGGAACTATTTACGAAAATGGACTGTTGGAGTTTACTTTTCTACTATCTTTTCAAACTCTCTAAACATGAAAAGATGCTGAGTTCTTCTTTTGTCAGACTCGTTAAACCCTGATGACATCGGATTCAGTCATAATGAAGATATTCGAGTTCCTCCTTCCTAGGGCTTGTTAAATGTACTAGGTTGGATTTGTCTGAGGGACAAAATTATATGACAAGAATATGGTATCCTCTTCAAGATCGTGTAAAAATAAAGAGGTACTCACCAGAAATGGTGGGGGAAAAATGGAACCAGTATCGTCGTCGTGTCAGCAGTATGTCACTCTTGAACATGGCACTTGTCTGCATTCGTGTCGGGTTGGGGACATCTCATCTCATTCTCCGTTTGCCTTCGTGGGTTTGGGTAATCCTTTTTTGACCTCTCATCTACTCTTTACCTCATCATCATGACCTCTAATCTTTTGATGTCAATTACTGCCAAATTCACTGTCGTGCTGCCAGTATGTTCAAGAGAAGTTGACCTCTGCAAGTTTCAATCTTCCTCTGATTCTCATCTGATCCTGATTCACAAACATTATTTTTCTCTGTCTCGCATCGATGACGTGGGAAATGCTAGGGCCCACCTTTGATCAAGGTTACTCCCTGTCGAGTTCAGCTCATTATCCAGGAAACTAATCTAGAGACTCCCTTCCAGTACCTTGGAGCCTGCATGCCTCAATGGCAGGTTCTTCGCATTCAACGCAAGGTTTTCATCATTGACCTTCGATCGGATGATTTTGCGGGTGTTTGATGCCAACTCACTGTTCACATTCCGTGGATTGTACCTATAGTACCTTGAGGGCCATTGTCATTATTGGTGGTTCCTCTCGCATCTGTTAACAACTTTCATCACTGGCTGGTAATTAGACGATGTTCTTGCATGTTCGACTTCAGCTAACTTATTCAGATGCTTGAACTTGTACTTTGTTTGGGTTGAGATGGAGCGCAAGACCCTGGATTTTTTCTGTTAGAATCCATGATGCGGATTTTGTGGATTATTATGATTGGTTACATGACTCATTGATTGGATGGCTATGACCATACTTGAGTCTATTTATCGATCCTTACTGGATGGCTGCGTCCATGCCTTGGATCTTCATTATTGTATACTCTGTTATGGATGGCTGCACCCATACCACATATATCATGTATTTGAGATATAAGTTGTACTTGTCTACGCAGGTTTTCTGACGGCAGTGTTTTTAGTTGGACATGTTCTCGTAAAGCATTCCACCCCTCTCTCTCTCTTGGGTGTCATGCTTTAGGGGGCATATTTTACACAGTAATTTGTCACCGTCCATGAAATCCACATCTCGCCCATTGGAGGGTAATTTCTGTGATGAATAAGCAGTGTCATGCCTTGCAAATACCATCATTGCACCCCTTGCCATGAGGACAAAATTCCTTTTGTTGATCATTTCCTAAGCAGACCCCTAAAAACACCTGTTTTTGCCTTGGCACTGGTAGCCCATTACGTCCTCGTGCCAATGAGGAAAATTAACACTGAGCCTGCATTAGTTGGAACTCTATCCCAGTTAAGCACCCACGCCAATATGCTTATGGAAAGTTTTTTAAAAAAAGAGGCGAAGTTTCGATTACAACAGCTTCGTGGATGATTCATGAGGAGTGGTTTCGACTGAATAACCAAGACCTTCCTCCTTTGGCCTCTTGTTTCCACCTTATGGGGAACCTCCCAAGGGATAAGGCCTCCCTTCCACTATTGTAGGGATCCCAACCTCCTCCTCTCCTCTATAAATATAGCCATCTTCCATTGATGAAGGGGCTGAATGGTTGAGCCAAGAAGTCTTGGTAGCCTAAATAGAGTTGAATCAATTGTAAGGATATTGTCGTCAGACAGCCGAAGAGAGAGAGATACTTGTCCTTTTCCTGACGAGCTTTACCGAGATGTACTTCTCTATTGACCTGCCGAAGGAATATCCAGCGTCAGAGCTCAGGTTGTATCTTTCTTTGTTCTGATTAATAATAAACGACTTCGAATATGGTTCCACTCAGATGTTCATGTTTTATGTCATCAGTTGTATCTTCTCTGATTGATACATAGTTGCATGTATTAGGTTTTACACTTGTTTGTTTGTTGTTTCTTCTTGCACGTGCAGGTGTTCGATCGCATTGAGCAGGAGACTTGTGATTTTCCAAAGCAAGGGACGGAAGCGCCATCTTCTCCACAAAAGACGACCGCGTAGGACTTGAGGTAGGCCTCTTGTCGCATCTTGGTCTTTTGCAATTAGGAACTTGCGTCTTAGCTTGAATCGGTTGTTTCTAGACCCGATCTGGGCTAGTAGGGATCGCCTCTGTCCACAGAGGGGATTTACCTCTCCAACATATATTTTATAAAATCTAGCTTTAAAAAATTCAAAAATTGAAGCCGCAAGTGTTTGGACGTTTTAGCTGTCTCTTTTTTTTCTCTGTCTGAAACAGGTGTGAATGTATATTTAGGCCAATAGGCCTATTCTTTTGAATCAGTTCCTTTTTGGGTTCATCAACCTTTTTATTGTGCTGGTGACATCTATCACGAATCATGTTGGTGACATCTATCCTCAATGCATGTTCGGTTGCATGTGATTTAATTCTTGATCGCCTCCACCGTTTTTATCAGGCAAAACCAAGCCATGTACATTTAATCCTGGATTGCCTCCACAATTTTAGATGTTTGCATGCTAATCAATTTGGAACAGATGGTATAGTTTCATATGGACAATCATCTTATTTAAAGGTGTTGTAGTTTTTCTTGAATTTGTTTATTATGTTTGGATATAACAGATTAGGAGTGTATGTAAGATATAGTCAACTAGAAGTAGCTTTTCCAACAACCTCAAAACCTAGTTCTGCAGCAACAGCCACTTTCACATTCAACTCCCTCAAAACCATAGTTAGAGGCTCCTCAAAAAACACAGAAACAGTCCACTACAAGTAGCTTTTCCAACAACCTCAAAACCTAGTCCCGCAGCAGTCATTATCGCATTCAACTCCATCAAAAACATAGTTAGCAGCTCCTCAAAAAACATAAAAAATTGCTAGTGTACAGAAATCACAGACATCATCCGCATTGTGCAATGTCCAGACACAAGTAGTAAACAAAATTATGTAGCAGCAGAAACCTTCCCAAGTTGTTGCTCATTGTTATGAAGATTATCAGAGTTAGGATGGGTGTTTGCTACTCTTTGTTGTGATTTTCTGCAAATGTGTCGAGGCCAATGGGTATGTTAAATAAAAGGATCCATACAGATGAATACTTTCGTTTGCATAATCTCAAAGAAAATTCATAAGGTTTTGCATAAGGTTTGGGCTTAGGCAAATTCTGTGGCCCTTCATTGTGACCAGTCAAATATATGACATCTGAAAAGGATTTGGGGTATATTGTAGTGACAATTTTTGGCCTCTTTTTTATGGCATTTGGGATGCAGGGTTTCCTCATGTGAGTTCCTCTTTGTTGATAAGGTATAATTCTTTTTAACAGAAACAATGTATGTAAGATAAAAGCATCTTTCGCTGAATTTAATTTGTGTACGAATCATAAGTTGGGATTCCTAAAAGGTATCTTTGTGGGGATAATAGGAAAAAATTCTTTTTTAAATTATGACCAATGCTCTCCACTTGCATGTAATCATCTATAGCAACAAAAAATGAACGTAAATACCTTAACTCTATTTCGACTAAAATATGGGTTGTTTGGTAAACCAAGGTTGGAGAGGCTTGGAAACACACCCTTAGTAACAACATTATGGATTAAAAATTTGATTTTTTTTAGCAAATTAAAGATATTTTGTGGTTGTCATGACTGATTTTGTTTGAGTTTTTCATGAAATGTCTCCATGCTTTGAAATTGACCGGATTGATTAATTTTTCTTTTAGATTTTCTAGGGGTTTTTTTCCTAAATTGAAAACATTAAGTACCATAATAATAATCTTAGAAAAGTTTAAGTAGAATCATATTTATGATTAAATGGTATAATTCGTGTCTAATGGTATGAGAGTTTTGAAGTTTGTAATGGTTTTTGGTATGCCCAGAAGATAATCACATCACGTCTTCTATGTTTGCTGCCAAGGTTTCATTCCATCATTTGATTACATTCTCACAATAATTCTGTGACACGTGCTGTAGAATCAAATTACTTGTGTTTTTTTGGGTTTCTGGCTCTCTGATGCTGAAAAGTTTCATGAACAATTATCTTAGAATGTGTATAATTGTCACAAATGATTTCTTTCCACTTTGCTTTTAGATGATGATACTTTTGTTACTTGACTGTTATATATCTGCCATATTGATCAACCGAAACTTCAAGATGAACCCTATATAATTTGTCCCTGTTTTGTCCCAATTTCAACCAACATTCTAGGGTGAAAATCATATCATTTCTGATGTCAATATTTATGAAATATACTAGATCAGAGGAAGACGAATTCATCTCTTGAGCTGGAAGGGATCCACATTCATAAATATTGTGACCAATGTCTCCTCTATCTTCATCAAGGCAACCAACCTCTCTGGGTAATCTTTATCATATGCTTCATCAATGTTCTCTTCATTCAAAATAAGAATATGGGTTTGTTCATCGTTTTCAATCTCATCGAGGGCTTCATCATGACTTCCATCATCCATTTTCCCCCTTAACTGCAATTCTGAAGCTGTGTCATATAACCAGTCCTATATGGTGTCTTCCTTATTGAAGGAGGTTCTGATATAGAAAATAGACCTTTTATAAGCCAGAAACGATTCATCTTCATCACACTTATTTTGTCTAATTTAGGCCTGCAAGAAATGGCAGATTACGTCATATAAATTTTCTGCATCTTTATGTTTCAGCTCATAATTATATATAGGAGGATCACTCAAGATTCACAGTATAAGATCTTCATCTGTTGACCCGTAAAACGATGTTTTTCATAGTATAGTGCTCTACATTGCAAATTTCTTCATCTTTCAGCCATCAAACTGGTCCTCTCAATCATAAAATATGTTAACATGTCATATATTTGTATTAATGGAGAAAATTTCATCTTTTTGTATCATGATTTAAATTCTGATGACTGAAATGCATTTTTTTTTCCTTCATGTAAAAAACTTGTTGGGTGTGGAGCCTGATTATCTTGTTTATTTTGTATCATAGCATTGGACCCCCTGTACCTTAAAAGGGGGCGGCAACGCCGCCCGTAATTAATCGCTGCCGTGGGGGGTCCAGGGGGGGCGGCAGCGCTTTTCAGAGCCCCTCCCTAGTGGGGGCTTTCGGGGGAAGCGCCCTCGAAGCTAAAAACAGATGTAAAATTGCCTTGTAAAAGTATAGTAATTTCTAGTCAATCTGGGCCGTTCATAGGCAAATGATCTGATGGTAGAAGTTATGTTTAGATTAGGGTTTCTTGCCCTAGAAGGCAACCCCTCGTTTTTATGAGGGTATTGTATTGCAGCTGTGTATAGTATGTGTATTCTCGGAGCCAGAAACAGAGAGGGAGACTGTGAGAGAACAAATGATATTACAGCGGATCTGCTGTAGGTTGTTTCTCTTCATTTTTCTGGATAATAGAAAGGAAGGACTGGCTGTTCGGGGTGGACGTAGCCCAAACTGGGTGAACCACGTATATCTGTGTCTCTCTGGTTTTATGTGTTTTGTGTGCTTGTATTTTCCGCATATTTTATGTATTGCATTGCTCTGTAATATATAATTTTCTAACAACTGGTGTTAGAGCCGAAGGTATATTTGGCTGATAGACTCGCAGGAAAGAAGGGTTCTTGGTTCGAGTGGGAGCAATGGCGAAAGATGGTAAGCTTAGGGTCGAGAAATTTAATGGCCAAAACTTCCCGCTGTGGAAGATGCAGATGGAAGATTATCTGTATCAGAAAGATCTATACCTACCATTGAGCGGAAAAACAAAGATGCCGACGACCATGACAGATGAGGAATGGAACATTCTCGATAGAAAGGCACTCGGAACAATATGGTTGTGCCTTGCGGCGTCAGTTGCCTTCAATATTTCGAAGGAAACAACAACAGAGGGTTTGATGCAGACGTTGGTGAAACTATATGAAAAACCCTCGGCATCAAACAAGGTATTTCTTATGAAACGACTATTTAATATGAAGATGTCGGAAGGTGGATCTGTTGCAGACCATTTAAATGAATTTAATACAGTTACCAGTCAGTTAAGTTCTGTAGGGGTAAACTTTGATGATGAAGTTAGAGCTCTGTTATTCTTATTCTCATTACCAGAAAGCTAGAATGGTTTGGTTATGGCCATTAGTAACTCTGTCTCCGAATCTAGTACTTTAAAGTTTGATGATGTTTCCGGTGCTATCCTTAGCGAGGAAATGCGACGGAAAAGCTCCGGTGAGACATCAGGTAATGCTTTGAGTGCAGAGTCTAGGGGAAGAAGAATGGAAAGAGGAAAGAGCTCAGGATATCGAAGTAAATCAAGGAAAGGCAGATCCAAGTCCAGATCGGGGATAGTGTGCTGGAAATGTGGAAAGAAAGGACACATAAAGAAAGACTGTAGATCTCGGAAGGGAAAAGAAGGAGACACGCAACAAGAAAACAATCATGAAGCAAATGTGACAGGTGATGTGTTACAAGATGCTTTGATTCTTTCTTTCGAAAATGTTACTGATTCTTGGGTTGTAGATTCAGGGGCTTCATTCCATGCCACACCTGATAAGAAATATTTTCATCACTATGTTCAAGGAGATTTTGGACAAGTTCGTTTGGGTGATGATAAACCCTGTAAAATTGTTGGAATGGGTAAAGTTCTTGTAAAACAACAGAATGGAAACCAATGGATACTAAAGGAGGTAAGGCATGTTCCAGATCTGAAGAAAAATCTGATTTCAACGGGGCAGTTAGGCGGTGAAGGTTGTGTGACAACTTTCACAGATAAAACTTGGAAGGTCACCAAAGGAGCCCTGGTAATAGCAAAAGGCGAAAAGGTTGGTACATTGTATTTATGCAATGGTATTTCTAACTCTTTTAATGCTTTAACTTCCAAAGGAGCAGATGCAGCATTATGGCATCATAGGCTCGGACACATGAGTGAGAAGGGAATGAAGATTCTTCACTCAAGAAATTTGTTGCCAAGTTTGAAGAATGTTGATTTGGATTTCTGTGAGAATTGCATTTATGGAAAACAGAAGAGAGTCAGATTTCTCAGAGTTGGGAAAGAAAAGAAGAGAAAAAAATTAGAGCTTGTGCATACAGATGTATGGGGACCTGCTCAGGTATCATCTCTTGGTGGCTCTCATTATTATGTTACTTTTATTGATGATGCAACTAGAAAAACTTGGATTTATTGTATTCAGAATAAATCCGATGTATTTGATACTTTCAAGAAATGGAAAGCTTTGGTTGAGATTGAGACAGGAAAGAAGTTGAAGTGTCTCAGATCAGACAATGGAGGTGAATATTGCAGCAAAGAGTTTGATAGGTACTGTTCAGAGCATGGAATTCGTAGAGAGAAGGCAGTTCCAAGAACACCACAAGAAAATGGTGTGTCAGAAAGGATGAACAGAACAATCATGGAGTGTGCAAGGTGCATGAGATTGCATGCAGGATTGCCTTTAAAATTTTGGGCAGATGTTGTAGATACTGTTGTTTATCTAATAAACAGAGGGCCTTCAAGTTCCTTGGATGGTGGTATTCCAGAGGAAGCATGGAAAGGTAAAAAGGTAAACTACTCTTTTTTAAAGCCTTTTGGTTGTGAGGCCTTTGTCCATATTAATAAAGAAAATAGAACAAAGCTTGAGGAAAAATCAAAGAAATGTACCTTTATTGGATATGGTGTTAATGATTTTAGTTATCACTTATATGATTATGAAAATCACAAAATCATTAGGAGCAGAGATGTAATATTCAATGAAAAGGTCTTGTATAAGAATCAGTTGCAGGAAAAGAAACAGGAAAAAGAAAGCAAGGAATACACGGTTCTTGATGAGATAACTGAAAAAGTAAAGGTGCTTGAAAATAATAATAATCAACAACCACAGCAGCAGCAACCACCACAACAACAACAGGCACCTCAAACACCTGAAAGTGGTGTTAGAAGATCTACCAGGATAAGTAGACCCCCTGAACGATACTCTCCTTCATTATATTATTTATTGTTGACTGATTCTGGTGAACCTGAATGTTATGAAGAAGCAATGCAGGTTGAAAGCAGGAAGAAGTGGGAGCTAGCCATGGGAGAAGAGATGGACTCCTTAATGCATAACCAGACTTGGGACTTAGTCAAGTTGCCTGCAGGTAAAACTACATTGTAGAATAAATGGGTTTACAGGCTGAAGGAAGAAGATGGAGGAAAACAGAGGTACAAAGCTAGACTTGTGGTGAAGGGGTTTGCACAGAATAAAGGTATTGATTTTGATGAAATATTTTCTCATGTTGTTAAGATGAATTCAATCAAAACTATCTTAAGTCTTGTAGCAATGGAAGATTTACATCTTGAACAGTTAGATGTAAAGACAACATTTCTCCATGGAGATTTGGAGGAAGAGATATACATGCAGCAACCAGAAGGATATGAGGTAAAAGGGAAAGAAAAATTGGTGTGCAAGTTAAAGAAGAGCTTGTATGGCTTAAAGCAGGCTCCAAGGCAGTGGTATCTAAAATTTGACAAGTTTATGTCTGAACAAGGTTATACTAGATGTCACTCTGATCATTGTGTTTATCTAAAAAGGAAAAATGATGGCAGCTATATTATATTGTTATTGTATGTAGATGACATGCTTGTTGCGGGATCTAACATGCAGGAAATAAATGTGCTCAAAATAAAATTGGAAAATTCATTTTCAATGAAGGATTTGGGAGCTGCAAAACAAATCCTTGGTATGAGGATAACTAGAGACATGAAAAATCGTAAATTAACACTGTCTCAGAATGAGTACATAGAAAAGGTGTTGAAAATATTTAATATGCACAATGAAAAACCAGTTAGTACACCTTTTGCTAGCCATTTCAAACTTAGTAAGGAGATGTGCCCAAAGACCCAAGAAGACATGGATTATATGTCTAAAGTTCCATATGCATCAGCAGTTGGAAGCTTAATGTATGCAATGGTCTGAACAAGGCCTGATATTTCACATGCAGTGGGAGTTGTAAGAAGGTACATGAATAATCCAGGAAAAGAACATTGGATGGCAGTAAAATGGATTCTCAGATATTTGAGAGGTACCACAAAGCAAGCATTATGCTTTGGTGGTTCAAACATTGCTCTACAGGGATATGTTGATGCAGATATGGCAGGTGACAGAGATAATAGGAGGAGCACTACAGGATATGTATTTACTATAGGTGGAACAGCTGTCAGTTGGGTTTCAAAAATCCAAAGTGTTGTTGCACTTTCAACAACAGAAGCCGAGTATGTTGCTGCTACAGAGGCTAGTAAAGAAATGATTTGATTACAAAGGTTTATGGATGAATTGGGTAAGAAGCATGATATGGGCACACTATACAGTGATAGCCAAAGTGCTATTCATCTTGCAAAGAACTCAGCATTTCATTCGAGGACTAAACACATACATCTCAAGTACCATTTCATACGGTCAGTATTGGAAGATGGAGAGTTGAAGCTGGAAAAGATACACACTAGCCAGAATCCTGCAGAGATGCTAACAAAAGTTGTAACCAGGGAGAAACTGAGAACATGCTCAGTTTCAATTGGTCTTCAAGGATGACGATGAAGATGAGGAGCCATCTGTTGAAAGGTCATAAATATGTTGATAAACTGATGGTGGGTGCTACAATCGGTGTCTGGTGGGAGTTTTTTGGTGTGGAGCACGATTATCTTGTTAGCAGCATCACGAACGTGGATTTTTCCTTGCCTTAAAAGGGGGTAACAACGCGCGCCCATGATGTCGCTCTTGTGGGGGGTCTGAGGAGAGTGGAAACACTTTTGAACCCCCCTTGGCGGGAGACACTCGGGGCGAAGATTCACTTGGGAGGGGATGTAAAGTGCAACAAGGGATATAGTGACCTTCTGAGTCAATCACAGGCCTGCGCCCTCTAAATGATCTGATGGTAGAAGCTATGTTTAGATTAGGGTTTCTTTCTCTAGAAGACAACCCCTCTTTTTTATGAGGGTATTGTATTGCGGCTGTGTATAGTATGTGTATTCTCGGAGCGAGAAACAGAGAGGGAGACTGTGAGAGAACAAAGGATATTACAGCGGATCTGATGTAGGTTGTGTCTCTTCATTTTGCTGGATAATAGAAAGGAAGGAGTAGCTGTTCGGGGTGGACATAGCCCAAACTGGGTGAACCACGTAGATCTATGTCTCTCTGGTTTTATGTGTTTTGTGTGCTTGTATTTTCCGCATATTTTATGTATTGCATTGCTCTGTAATATATAATTTTCTAACAAAACTACAATTACTTCAAATTAATAATTCACAAAAAACACTCCTATCGGCCTCTCTTTGCACCTTCTGGGTCAATTGCTAGTTTAGAAAATCTGGATTTAAAAAATTCAAAAATTGAAGCGGCAAGTGTTTGGACGTTTTAGCTGTCTTGTTTTTTTATCTGTCTGAAACAGGTGTGCATGTATATTTTAGAAAATATGGATTTAAAAAATACAAAAATTGAAGCAACAAGTGTTTGGACGTTTTAGCTATCTCATTTTTTTCTTTGTCTGAAACTGGTGTGCATGATTTAATTTCCCAAGATGACATATTATATTCACTTTAACACTGAAATAAACCTTCAAGTGCCGAGAGAGAGGCATTTTTTAATCTTAAGACTTGTCATTTATACAGTCATTCATTCATTTAGACAGACACTGAGACTCGATAGTCATTCATTCGTTTAGACAGATAGGCTAATTCATTCATTTATATGGTAGGCATTAAAGGGAAGGAGGACTTGAAGGTGTTTATTTATGTAGCAATCATACTAATTCCTTTCTTTATTAATTGGACGGATAATGAATCATCACCTATCCAAATTCAAGGAAATGTAACTGAAGACGTTCACTCCTAACTGATAAAGGGGATGTAACCCGCCTCATTACTTGCCTATCAAAATAAATTGATATTTTTTTTCTAAGAAAACAGATTTAAAAATTTCAGAAATCGAAGTGGTTGGTATAATCTGGTATTTAGCAATGTCACATTCCTTTACCTCTAAAACAGGTGTGCAATCAACATTTCGTGGTTGTCTATGTGCAATGCTATATGTTGTTTCCGTCAACAATTCTTGTTTATGTGATCTTGAGAAGCATTTACATAGCCTAGCTAGCAAGATCCATCAAAAATTCATTTTTATGTGTTATACCCTTTGCAAATGCGTTGAGATTTTTCTCCATCAAAAAATCTAGTTTTTTATGTCAATCTGAGAAGCATTTCCATAGCCTAGCTAGTTGGATCCATCAACAATTCACCTTTGTGTGTGACACTCTGGCAGATGCACTGTTTATATATGTTAATTTTTATTTGTTTGTTTTTTTCAAATGAACATTCTACTGCATTCTACAGATGCACTGTTTATATATGTTAATTTTTTTTTTTTTTTTTTAAATGGACATTATAATATAAATGGGAGCTTCGTTGGTTGTTTGTTAATGCAGGGGTTTTGAATTTATCTCTGCCCAGGTATGAGTCTCTCTTGTGGCGGCATGTTCACACCCCAATTTATAACAGATCCATGGTTAAGATGGACCTGCATTAATTTATATAGTTCTTCAAGTCCCTAAATTATAAACAAATTCCCAACAACATCAAGAATCTGGACTGCTTTGAATCTCTTATATAATTGGACTGCTTACGATAACCCATTGAATTTCATAATTTTGTATATGGTATACTTTTCCTTTGCCTTTTTCAACTAAAAATCCGAGTATGTTAGCGTGTAGTTGCTTCTTATACTGTTGTTCAACTACCTGTGAAGTTTTCTCTTCTACTGTTGTTCAACTACCAATTCGATCTTGTTTTATCGGTGTCTAGCCCTCATTCCTAAACTATTTCACTTAGAATTAAAATTGTAATCCTTATTTAATGATGCTCGATGACACAATAGGTCTCTTTACAATAATGTATGCTACAAATTTTATGTAGAATCCTAAAAGGTAGTCACATGAAGATGAATATAGATAAATTCCAGAGAAACTGGGGTTTATTACTGAAAAGTATGAGCCTCTATTGTTTAGTTGCCTTTTCAGAGTCCATAAAATGATAACCACAATGGCTTTGGGAGTTTTGTTGACATGCACATGGCATCTATTGCTTCAATATATCATTCATTTGTTTCACTCAACATGATTACCGTTAGATTCTTTTCTCTCTTTCTTTTTTTATATTGGACTTCTGTAATGGTTCTTTCAGCGTAGTTGTTCACATAGCAATTGTTTTTAACTTTTTTTAGCCTAGCTGTTTACATGGAAATATTTTATTGTTTATCTTTAGGAAAAATAACTCCTCAATTATTGTTATATGTGAACCCATTCACACCACCCTGCAATTTCTTCCCTGGAATGGTAATGTCGTTGTGGCTTTAGACTATAAAATTTTACAACTCATAGTTCTCTTTAAGAACATAAATGAAATTGAAATCTTATGATATGAATTGAACTCTTATGAAATGGCAAGGATTTGCTAATAAAAATGTTTTTTTTTTGTTATGCAGTCTATCCGCGGATATCCATATCAAGGTAAGAAATTATTTCTCATTTTGGACGTCAATGGTTTTTTAACAATTATTGTGTTTTCTTTTCTACTTTAAAATTTGTCTTACTAAATTTTATTAAGTGTCACAATCTATATGTGTAGGTATCCAATAGGAATGAAAGACATCGTAAGAGATAATTTTTAACAGTGAGAAAAACCACAAAGTCAAGCCACATTACAAAAAAAATGACAACAATCGATGTGGCATCATAAAAAAACACCCACAAAAGAGAGCACCAGGATCCATTTCCCCATTACAACATGAATCTACTTGCTTTAGTGTCAACACCAATTCTATTGCACATATTCTTGAGAAAAATGTGGATGAACCATTGGAAGGTATGATCATTTTTCAACTTTATATTTCTTGTATCAATACTTCAATATTCTATGTTAAGATATTCATATTGTTATTGTCTCAAAAGGTGTGATTTGCTTTCCAGAAAATTCTCAGCACGTACCACCACAACAACTTTATGGTTTGGAGCAAGAACCATCACAACTAGATCATGATATGGAGCAAGAAAAACCAAAACAAGAGCATAGATTGGAAGGGAATATTTGAGTATTGAAGCCCATAGTACAACAAATGTGAAAAGGAAGGGCAGGGGACCAACAAAATGCCTCTTTGGAAACACTACAGAGGCCTCTGCATTGCTTGAAATTCAATTTAATGAGAGGGGACAACCTGTTGGTCCATATTCAGAGAAATTATCCTCCTTTTTAGGCATCCTTGCAAGAGAGATTGTAGGCATCAAACACATGGAATGGAAACAAGTGCCTGAAGCACTTAAAATACATATGGAGTGCAATCAGTGTGAGTATCAACCAAATTATTATTGGATTTTTTTCTAAATTTCATTGGTGTATGTGGATGTGTGCATGATAAGTTTAATTTCAAATAAGTATTTGTATCTAATAATTCATTGTTTATCTATTGTAGTGTACCTACCAAATAGATTTGTTAGCGGTGCAATGGTGTTATAAAGAAATATCTCAGTACTTGAAAACTTACAGATATAATTTGTATAAAAATTATTATTTGAAATACAACACAGATGAGGATAGGATGACAAATGTTCCTATCAGAGTAAATGAAACCGATTGGATTGAATTTGTCAAAATATGATCTGACCCTAAATTCAAGGTAAAAATGAATGACAAATCTACTTGTTATCATTAAATGACATTTGAATTTGAATCCTTTCATATAATCAATTTCAATCTAAGCATCCCTTTTTTATTGAGTTGCAAGAGAAGGCAAAAGTCAATCAGGAAAATAGGGCATTAGTACCAGAGACCCACACTTCTGGCCATAGAGGTTACTATAGAGACTTCTGGCAAATATACTTATGTAGACCGTTGTAATTTTTGTGACTAGAATCAAACTTGCAATCAAAATGATGCACATGTAACTAGGGCTGATGTGTGGATCAAATGTCATACAAAGAAGGATGGCACTCCAATGTCATCATTTAGTGCAGAGAGAGTAGTAAGGTCCCGACCTATTCTTGTATCTATTTAATTTTTTTCTTTTTTAAATATTAATGATATTTCTTACATGTATTTTTTGAAATGTTGCCTTTGCTAGAAAAAAATTGAATCGATACAAAATGATTCAGTGTCTCCTGCATATGCAACAAAGGAAGATTCCATTGCAATAGTTTTAGGGCTTGAGAGGAGGGGTCGTGTACGTGGGGTTGGCTATGGGGTTACTCCAACTGATTTTTTTGGAGAAGAGCGTTCTTACAAGAGGCAATTACATAGTACAAAAGAAAAATTGAAAGAAAAAGACAAGGAACTTGGAATATTGAAGGCAGCTGTTGAAGAATTAATGCAATGGAAATCTGCCACAGAGGCGGGAAAAGAAAATGGTCGAGTTAATCCAGAACCAACCAAAAATGTAAGAATTACGTGTAGGCTATTTAATTTTTGATGTATGCAATCTTTGAAGATTGAAATTTTAAAATCACAATGCCAATATGAACATGATTATATTGTTGTAGATGTGTAATTAATGAAATATTATTTTTGTAGCTTAACTGTTCATCTTCTGATTTCATGGTACCACATTCAAACTATTTATTTTTTAGCAGAGTTCCTTAAGTCCTAGTCAGGCTTCGCTAGAAAAAACTCCATTGACTTCAAGACAACCTATTCATGACCCAATTGGTGACTCAATAACACGGGTAAGTTTTATACTTGTTTATTTTCTTTTTTAATATTATATTTTTATTCTATGGAATCTTACAAGAATTTGTTTATTTGCAGGTTCAACCGCAATTACTACCTTCAAATACAGGATTGAAGGGGAATTTTTTTTTACTTACATATTTTAATGGTCAAGTGAAGGTTGCAAAGGGTTTCATAAAAAACACTGAACCAAATTTTTTCATGCCCAATGGAGAAGTATTAGGAGAAGGATATTATTTTGTGTGCCTAAAATCAATCTTGGTTGATTCGGATTGTGAAATTAAGCTTAAACATAGAAGTAGTCGATGCGAGTATTTGGCAGATGCACTTAACACTTTTATATGTTGGAAGAGCAGTGACATTGAATTGATCAATGATTTAGAGAGAACAATGACTTGGTAAATTACTATCCCAACCATTTGAGGATGCTAGACGCAGAATGTGATAGCTTAATTGTGATTAATATCATGGTTAAGATGGTTGATACATGATTACTATTATAATTCTTTAAGCTATATGTTTTTTACATCATATGTACTGCAATGTTCTTGCTACTGTTTGGTTATTTTTTTTAAGCTGGATATTTAAATCTTATCATGCTAGATATATATTTTCATATCATGCTTTGTAAATGTTGTGTAAGGGTTGCAAGCTTTGTGTGCTTTTTGCTGATAGCCAGAATCCTTTTCAATTAAGGCTTAAACAACTATGAAACCATTTAAATTATCCATCCTTCACTTGCTAATGATAGATATTTTCATTTGAGAATAGGGGTAAGTTGCAAATTTCCCTAAAAATGATTTAGTTCAGTGGTCTTCTCATATGCCATAGTTTTCTCTTCGTATTTTATGTAATGTCATACCAGTATTTAACTTCTGAAATCTGTACTAAATGAGGAACATGATTGAGGATCTGGTATATTCCTTGATTTCAGAGCATCCTTGCAATCCACACACTATAGTGTCTATAATGCTCCTCTAATTTTTGGAATTTTCACACAAACGAAGAGAATTAGAATATTAAGAAAATTACATATTGTCATAACACATATTTATAGTAAGAAAATTTTAGCAATTTTTATAACACATATTTATTAAGACTTATTTTGTTTTTACTTCTGAAACTGAAAGTTCTCTATAAGTTCCATCCACGTTTTCTGTTTGTTTTAACTTGATGAGCAACAATCCTTTTTCTCAAGGAATTTTGGGCATGTAATCTTTAATTGTAAGCCAAAAATGGACAAGGAAAGCTACAATGATGTGATCCCCCATGTATATTTCCTACCCTGGATATCAAATTCTTCATGTTCTGGTGCAAAAATGGCATTCCTCATGTTCCCATGAGACCATTTCATGTAAACTAGAATGATTGATTGGTCATTGACAAAAATACCTACAAGCTTTACATCTTACCTTACTATAACATGCAACATCTGGATTTAGTGTGTGAAGATGCAGACCATCATGGTATGTTTCAAAAAGTGTCATGGTAATGTAACCATCCTTTTCTATGCCACTTTATTCAGAGACATGTTCATACTCAATGCAACCTCTTTTGTCCTGAAATGAGCATGTCTTTCGCACAAGTTCAGTGAAAATCTCACAAAAGCAGCAACTTCACATTTCCTATAACACACATGCTCATTACCACACAGATGTTCATCACACCCTCCATGATGCATTTTTTTAGGACAATATCTCCCAATATAAGTTTTTTTTTCACAATACTCAATCTCAATTTTATCACACAAGGAATTTTGCAGCTTTGGAGAGAACACTTCATCCTACAAATGTTGAGGTGACTTACAGTTATGAAGACCTTCATGTCCAACCTTCAAGCAACAAGACTTGTTGCATCTGGATGATTTGTCAAAAGAAGAATAGATCTCCATATATGTATGATTTTCTTTTTGCAATCATGACCTGCCAAATTTCAAGAATCCTCCACTTTGTTTCTTTGGTGTAATTTGAGAGAGTAATCTCACTGTCTACCAGCCAATGCCCCACTAAAATGTCCCGAAATTAAAACTGCCAAAAATTACCATTTTTACCTCTTCTTGTGTCAATTATCATTCAAGACAATGTTATCCTTAGAAGTTCTGTAATAAGATCAACGATCATTTCATCTGTATTCAACCTAGTGTATTAATGTTATAACAAGTTCTACATAGCAGTCCTAGTTATACTGCTTAGCCATGATAGGTTAAGTCAAAGTTACGACATCACATTAATATCTAAGTGTTAACTCACCATCCCATGTGCAATTATATCATGTCAATAGGACATGTTACTATCAATGTCTAGCTGTTGCAATCTTAGGATATTCTTATACTAATGTTGCTACTAACCTGAGGTCAACATATCAATGCCCAAAACACTTGTGAAGTCTAAATTCCAAAGGTCTATCTTACATTGTGATCTATGTGTAATTTCAATGTCAATGGAGGTTGAATGTATCAATTTTAAGACCAATACATCGTGGCAATATGTCAATGTATCAAACTTCGTCAAATATGATATCTCAGTCAAGTATACTCAAATTTCAAGGTCATATCAGTGTAGGGTAGATATGTTCACTGTCTATGTGTACTAATGTCCACAAATTTGATGCACAAATCAATATTTCAGGGTCACGTAAGGTAAGTGTTATGGCACTATGTTTTGGTTCATAATTGCAATGAGAGGTTTGTCAACAATATGTACAAAATATAATTCAAAGTTAGTGATTGGGTTACTACCTTTGGTTCTTGAATTTATTCAACCTATGCACAATGAGATTGCAGCGAGAAATACTATCATATGTTGACAACTGTAGGATCACTATGTTTTTTGACTCTAATGTGTATCATTGTGTCAATTCAACGCATACATGAGGTATGTTATCAAATGGAAAGCACTCTAACCGTTGACAAGGTAAATTCATATAGGGTTTTATTATGAGAAGAACAACACCTAATCTTTATATGAAACAAAGTCATTTCACAACACCAAGTTAGAGACTATTTAAAACTTATGTTCACACCTTTCTCTTGGTTTATTTCAGTTCTTTTGATGCCAAATATTAGCTTAATTACTTGACCTTAAAAATATAACAAATATGTAATCAAACAAAACCTTTGTCAAGTTCTTGTCAATATACAGTTCTAGAATCACCTTTGAAAAATATGCCCCCCTTTTAGTCTAGGCTAATTGTGTAATTACCTTAGTGATCCATTAGTTGATTGATATCCCTATTAATGTGATACAATAGAATAGTTACAACCACATACAGAGTCTCCCTGTTTTATTCTATGAGGGCCAGAACTGCCTCTAGTTGCAATTTTTGTACACAAATTTTCCTAGATAATTCTGCAGTGTTGCAGCAAAGCCACATTTCAACGTAATCTCACTGTCTACCAAACAATGCCCAACTAAAATGTCCTAAAATTAAAACTACCAAAAATTACCATTTTTACCTCCTCTTTGTGTCAATTATCATTCAAGACAATGTTATCCTTAGAAGTACCATAATAAGATAAAATATCATTTCATCTTTATTCAACCTAGTGTATTAATGTTATAACAAGTTATACATAGCATTCCTAGTTATATTGCTTAGTCATGATAGGTTAAGTCAAAATTACGACATCACATTAATATCTAAGTGTTAACTCACCATCCCATCTGTAATTATATAATGTCAATAGGACACGTTACTATTAATGTATAGTTGCTGCAATCTTAGGATATTCTTATACTAATGCTGCTACTAACCTGAGGTCAACATATCAATGCCTAAAACACTTGTGAAGTCTAAATGACAAAGGTATATCTTACATTGTGGTCTATGTGTAATGTCAATGTCAATGGAGGTTGAATGCATCAATGTTAAGACCAATACATTGTGGCAATATGTCAATGTATCAAACTTCGTCAAATATGATATCTCAGTCAAGTATACTCAAATTTCAATGTCATATCAGTGTAGGGTAGATAGGTTCACTATCTATGTGTACTAATGTCCACAAATTTGATGCACAAATCAATATTTCAGGGTCACATAAGGTAAGTGTTATGGCACTATGTTTTGGTTCATAATTGCAATGAGAGGTTTGTCAACAATATGTAAAAAATATAATTCAAAGTCAGTGATTGGGTTACTACCTTTGGTTCTTGAATGTATTCAACCTATGCAAAATGAGATTGCAGCGAGAATTAATATCATATGTTGACAACTGTAGGATCACTATGTTTTTTCACTCTAATGTGTGTCATTGTGTCAATTCATCGCATACATGAGGTATGTTGTCAAATGGAAAGAACTCTAACCGTTGACAAGGTAAATTCATATATGGTTTTATTATGACAAGAACAACACCTAATATTTATATGAAACAAATTCATTTCACAACACCAAGTTAGAGACTATTTCAAACTTATGTTCACACCTTTCTCTTGGTTTATTTCAGTTCTGTTGATGCCAACTCTTAGCTTAATTACTTGACCTTAAAACTATAACAACTATGTAATCAAACAAAACCTTTGTCAAGGTCTTGTTAATATATAGTTCTAGAATCACCTTTGAAAAATATGCCCCCCTTTTAGTCTAGGCTAATGGTGTAATTACCTTAGTGATCCATTATTTTAATGATATCTCTATTAATGTGATTAATGATAGTGATCCTACGTATGAAGAGAAACAGAATTGACATCACAACAAAAGACAACTTTGATATTCACAATCAAAGCCAACTCCTTAAATCTACTCAAATCCTGAGATCTAAAAGGGGAAGAATCCTCCTGAAAAGTACTTTCACATCAAATTTTAAGGTAATTTCGATGTAACTAGGGCTTCTATGATTATCAGAAGTGCATGAAGAGAAATAAATCATATTACTCTATTCTCTCACTGTGTTATTCGTAGTCTCTTTAAGTTGACAATAAATATTTCATCCATTTCTCTGTTCTTAGCATGAATATCTTCTTAACATTCATGTCAGATTTGTTATATAGGATGAGTAATGTTGAAAAGCTAATTTCTCTAAACATGAAATATATATTGCACAATATGCCAATAAAAAAGCACCATTAAGAAGACATTTTTTCTATTTTCCAAATTTGCTTCTAAAATATAATTACTAAAAGTACTTCTCACATGTTATAGCATTTCCAGAACCTAAAATGGCACACAATCAAATTTCTACTTCTCTTTTATGTTGCTTACTATGTTGCTTAAATTAATATAAAATGTGATTAGCACAAATAATATACAATCAGCACAAGACTACTTAAGGCCAAGAGAAAAGCCTTTAGGTTTGAGTGTGCCTTAAGTGCATAACCTACTAAAGACTCTTTTTAAATCTAAACAAAAAAATCAGCTCACTGATAAGTTCTTTGAACAAAATCATCCCAAAAAGTTCTCCAACTACCCTGGTAAACATGTTGATAATTGAGCATGCACCCAGAATGGCCAGCAAAACCAACAAGAATGCAGTCCACACACATACCTTGTGTATAATCAGTAGAGTAATTGTAGTTATTTAATGTGAATGCACAGTTATTTTCATAAATCTCTATTGTCCTTAATAAAAAACTACAAAAATACATCGTACTGCAGGTATCAAACATTCTACTATTTCAATTTAGAATGAATTTGTAACTTGTTGACACAAGGTGATCAAATTTGAAGTGCATACCACCCTGTCCAAGCCAAAAACAACTTTGGGCCTAAGTCTTCTCTATATTTGGCAAAGTTGTACATGAATGTATACATAAGCATAGTAGGTTCAACCAGCCCAAGAATTAACAAAGGTTGACCTCCAAAAATAGAATGGATGAGGCCACATATTGCAGTGGATGACAGTGTTTGAACTGCGCTCAGGATTCCATCTACAGTGCATTTTGATACTCAGTTTTTAATAAAATTTATCAGTAAAGCCTCAAGCAAGAAAAAAATGCAGCTTTTATTAATCCTATTGCTATTTTCCCATATTTTCTGTGAAATTATTGACCAATTTCAATGGAAGATTCATATGAATAATTAAAGTGATTGGAAAATTTAAAGAATGAATTTTTTTCAAGGGATGAATGTTAATATGCCTGCAATGAATGCTTGTTAGTCAATACTATTACATGAAAACTATTCCTTTCATATATTATTAGTTATTCCACAAAGACAACTTGACTCGTATTAGACTTCCTATGGAGGAATTTAACTCTAGATGCAGCAATATAGAGTGCACATATGGTAGATTTCAATGAGGTCTATTACTGTCACAGACGATCAATAATCTTCAAATACCTTTCCCACAAAAAACTTGCATCTCCTTGCAATATGGAAATAGTGGAATGAAGTTTGCCTCTTTCAAAGTGTAGATCAGACCAATGCCCCTAATTGATATATGGACCTTGAATGTACATGAAGCAACAAAAGCCTTTCCAATAGACTCCTAGTAATTTAGAACAAATTTATTTTTCTAAGATATATCTCGAGTCCTTCAGTGGAGTTTATCTCTAATGCCAAAACTTCCTCAAGTGTGCTACCTTTTTTCTTAGAATCCTTTTCAAAAGACCAGTTAAAGCATACTGCAATGATTCTCAGAATAATTTCTCTTTTATTTCCAAGAGATATAAAAGAGTCCTTAAGTGCAATTTATCTATAATTCCAAAAGCTCCTCAAGTGTTTCACCATTTTTTTACAATTGTTTTCAAAAGTTCATTTCTTAAAGCATACTACAATGCTTAGAATCATTTTCAAAAGGAAATTGGGTCATAGTATGGAATGTGCACGTCCAATGGGCTAATTAAGCATACTGCAATGCTTATAGTTATTTTCAAAAGGTAATTGGGTCATAGTATGGAATGCGAACTTACAATCGGATATTTATGAATATCTGTGTGCATAATTACCCTTGTAGACAGGTTGGATATCTCTTGAGGACATTTTAACTAATGTCCATCATGGATTTTGGGGCTTTAAAGGGTATTTTAGGGTTCAAATTTCTTAATAAGAAGGGTTCAAGGTTTAAATCCTTCGCATTTTTGGTATAATGCGTTTAAAGTTTTAAGGTCTAAGATCTAAAATGTAGGATGAAGTAGCTCAAGGGAATTGGATAATGGACTTTTTATGCTATCAGGTTGATGTTATACTGTGTGATTGAGTTGGATATTCTAGAATTTTTGCAAAAATAGAAAATATACTTGGGAAATATTGTGATTTGAGTTGTCAGTTGATTCACATATTTCCAGGTTTTATCAGCATTGCAGTGCATTGAGCAGAATGAAGTGTTAACATATGAGGTGAGCTAATTGTTACAGCTAAAATTTGGCATGTATATATTTTCACACTAATCAAATTTTAATATGATAATGTAATTTCCTTTTGGTTGGAATCAAGTGCTGATGCTAGAGGAAACTCTTCTCTCAAATGGAATAAGCCTGCATGATCAACACAGTGCTATGCGACTCGATATAGAAAACATGTCATATGAGGTTTCTCCATACAATTTGTTAGCTGTATATAGACAAATGGATATGAAATGTGAAGGAATTGATTTGTTTTATTTAGAAATATGACATGTTTCCTCCCCTTATTTATTTAGAAAATGTTAGCTCTAGAGGAGCAGATTGGCTATGTTAGCACAGGACTTAGTGAGGATTTTGGCTTGAGGGGTCCTAACCCAGGTTCCGTGTGCAAGGTTTTCCAATAAACCCCAATACTACTAGCCCTTTCGGTAGTGACCTGATTTCGCAGGTCACAGTCTCACCCGAAGTAGTATGGGTGGGTGCTGGATCCAGGTTTCCGCACCCTGAGAAAGGATGGGTAAAGCAAGCAGGGTTGCATCCTATTTCTGTAATTCCCAGATTACCTTTTCCTGCATAGGGTTGATTATGTTCCTATTCGCATCCACATGCACTAGATATATAGTTATAGGCTTATTATATCATCAACACAGTAATACATAAACAGAACATAATAGATCTAGATCTAAGAGCTCAGTACACAAATATTTCGTAGCTTAAAGACAGAAAATACATAACACAGAAATTATCAGCAATTCACATTACAGAACTCACAGATTCAGATATCTAATAATCCTTCGCAGTCATTCATTCATCAGTCTTTCCTTACAATTCCCTTCCCAACTTGCGCACACAGCAGCGGGGTCCACAGACAACTGGACTAGGATCTCCACGCACACAGCCAGTATGAGTCCATTCCCTAAAACCCAAAAAAACAGCTTAAGCAACAGATCGCATCAATATATCATAAATTCTTATCCTTTTCGATACAAAATACATCTCTATTTATAACAATCTAGCTCTGAATTTCCTATGGTCCAAAACCCATGGTTTTAGAACCCCTAGTTTACCCATTGACCCATTACAATGCATTTGGGGCTTTGATCTTCCCCAAAAACCCTGTGCTATACTAAATATAATAAAAATTAATAAAAAGGGACCAGTTTCACAGCTTGTTAGGAGACCCTGTTCCAACAGTCCCCCAACACAATCTTGTGACTTGTCCCAAGCCACTGTACTGGTGCATCTTCGATCTATGCACACAAAGTATCCAGAGCGTGGAAAATCAAAGGGAGTACTGCATAAATTTGGGACGCAACATCCTGTGCAAGAGTGACCATCTTCAAGGAAGGTGGATCATCAGTAGCCATGGTAATGCTTGCTAGAAACTGATTAAGGCACTGGGTTGCGCCATCAATGTCATGTGTTAACTAGAGGGCTGAGGTAGTCCAGGGCTTCAGACATTCAGATATGGCATGTTGTTTCTGCCAGAGATTTGCAATCTCATCCTAGAGGTCATTGCTGGTTTTCAATCATGCCAAGTGCTGGGCAGGAACCAAAGTAGACATCATAGAATTGATCTCTTCAGTGGCCTTTTCGCGCTATCGTAAGTCTTTATTGATTTGTTGGAGGACTGGATCACGTTGGACCTGAGTCCAAAGTTGTATGGATGACTCCATCAGAGTAGTACCTTGAGAAATTTTCTCCGTGATTTCTATTGTTGCTTCTATGATAAGGGCAGTATGTTGGGCACAGATTTCTGGGGGTGTGTCAGGCTGTAGCCTGGCCCGTAAGTCTAAAATATCCAGGCGGGAGGCTTTGAAAGCAACAACCACTTTTTATACCTTACTTCTAGATGTATCTTCAGCCATGATGTCCATGGTGACTTCCATGTAGAGCTGGTGGATCGCAGTCTCAAGCTCCACTTATTGTGACTGGGCCAGGACTACTTCCTCAGTTTTCTTCACAAGGGTGCGGTAGGCGGCCGCAAGCTGTCGGGTGGTGAATTGAGCTCAGTCACTAATTTCTTGGGAGATAGTGTGAAGGAGACTGTCTAATGCTGCATAGGTCAGCCGAGCAAAGTCCAGATGAATTCCTGTGCCCTCCAAGGGCTGTGTTCTGACTAAGGCACTGGCAGGGATACTCCAGAGTTGGCCAACCTCCCTAATTTGTGCCACGCTGCTATTGACTAACAGAGTTTGGGCATGGCCTTCACTTGGTGGGGGATGCTACATTTTTATCTAGAGAGTGCAAAGGTCTTCTTGAAGAGAGCCGACCCCTGCCTTCCACTGAGCTGTAATAAGTGCCCACTTATCTTCTGTAGCCATAGTGACCGCATCCGCGATCTACTCCAGATCTCCGCCTGTTAATGTGATTGTTGCGTCATAGTGCTCACGATGGGCTTGTTGTTTCTTCCTTGGTCCATATTCCGATGGCCCCATCCTCTTAGTAATGGGAGTAGGGGGAGTGGTGGTAGCTAATGGGTTCAGATCTGTATTTGGCTGCTGCAGTGGTGGGTTATCTCTGGGCTCAACTGTAACTGATGCTAGCGTGTTGGGGAGACCTTTTTTTCATTTGGAGGGCCACAGTTCGATCAATAGATCAATTTCTTCATCTGGTGCCATATGAGGGAGTTCTACCCATGCCTGGCTGGCCAGACTGCGTATCCGGACCTAGTGCATAGTGATTTGAAATGCAGAAATATGCTTTTATTTGTCATATATGGTGGGGGATAGTTGAGGGTGGGAGTTTATGGTAGTGGAAACACAACTCTGGAAGAGGAACCAAAATATCTTGTTATCCTCAATACATTACTTATCCTTAGAGTCCCATAAGTGAGCATACCGAGCGCCTTCACACATTCCATCATGGAGCTCGGGAGCAACCAATTCTTCTGGTTTGTCCCAGGTGAGTAGTGATATGAGGAATAACAACCATGAATAGAAGAAATGTGTCCCATGCTCTTGAGACTCATGGACATTAGCAAGAAATTCTTTGCACAAGTATTGAGCCCAATTAAAAAACACACCCTTCGCGCACTGCCCAGCTAGCTAGATTACATAGGTGGGGACAGTCACAACCTAGCACTTCCGCATGCGTTTGCAGGCTAACAGTCGAGTGCCCATCTGTGTAGCAAGGTCGTTGATAGTTTGGATCACAAACCCTCACAGATTTCGCTGGACCGCATAGGTTTCCTGGACATACAGAGTGGTAGCGACTTCGTACTTCTTTTTTACTTTCTCAAGTGGGTGTAGCCCCTGCATCAGGAGGCCTGTGATCTTGTGGATCAACTCGGCATCAATAGGGACTCTGTCGCGAATCCATAAACAACCATTGTGAATGAGGGAAAGTAACTGGCATTCCAATCGATCGATGATGTTGTAACAGATGAAATGGGGCATACGGAGCAGATTCAGGAGTCCGAATCCTACCAAGCCACGTACCCATCGTTGAGGTATCACCGTGATTCCATCATCCTCATGGATTGTGTCAAAGTATAATGCAAAGGTTAATTCCGGAAAAGAGTCTGGGACCGTCAGATTATGATCATTTAACTTGACCTAATAGAGGTGTCCGCAGGGATCATCGAAGATGGAGACATCGCCTAGGGTTAGCAGAGTTTGCAGGTAGGTGATCAGGCCATCCAATTTTTTCGATATTTGCATAGATGGTCTTCATGGTCGAACATATGGGGGTAACTAGTTGATTGGGTTAGCCAGTGGAGCCTCCTCCTGATCATCTTGTGTTGAGGGCAGAGGCCTAGGATGTCTTGGGGAACTTCGAGGTTTCTTTGCTGCCTGTGGAGGAGCCCTCAAAATTTGAGCTTTCTCATTGCCCTTCCGCGTGGTCCATGGGGGAGGGAATTCCTCCAACTCCGGCTCATCTTCCAAAATTTCTTCAACCTCAGGCTCAGTTGGGGCGAAGGGTTCGGTAGGGGAAATGGTTAGCATCCTTGCACGAAAAATGAATCCTGGCCCTGGGTGACTACTATCCGATGGGGGAGGTTTACTAGTCATGGGAAGGATGCTGCAACTATAACGAATTTTTTTGTTCGATTTCTTCTGCAAGATACTTAAAGTAGGCTGCTGGTTTACATGAGACAATACCGCTAACCCAATCATCCTAATTCCCTTTAAAAATTTTCCATAGAAGGAGAGAGAGAGATATTTTGCGCAGGGTGGGTTTCCCCAGGAAGGATGAAAATCCCCCGTAATTCGTCCTACCGGTGGTGCAAGGGCCGCTCCCTTCAACGGTAACTTCTGCTTCTCCCTAGAGGGTACAGTTCCAACGGCTAGTTTTCACGTCCCCAGTACCTTAGGCGTACTTATTACGCTTAGATTTCCAATTTGTGAGAGTTACCTGGCTTCCCCCAACACAAGCTTGCTTCCTAAGTAGTGATTGGCCCAAGACCAAGAGACTTTTATTATCTTTTCTACTAAGGTTTTAAGGGGGGCTGACGTTGGCATCAACTTCCTGACCCCTGGTTGCGTCACTGATGCCAAATTGGTTTGAGGTAAGGGGCCTCTACTTGTGAAACCAACAGGTGTTATAGGGAATGTATTTCTTATTCGAGGGTCGACCTGTCCCTCACTCAGGGTAGGTATTAGTTCTACTCCCATATTTTCCTCAAGGGCCATAAAGAGAGATTCCTTAGTGATACAAAGACAACACAACATAGAGGCTTCTCCTAGTCGAGTCTGCTAAGCTTTTAAATCCCTACTGGAATCCTCAATATCTTCCTCGTGGCATGGTACTATCAATCTATAGATATCAGCCCCTCTCTTAGGTATAGGTTTTGCATAATATTTTCCTTCTACTAGTTCCAGTGGTACGATGACTCGTTGACCCTGGTTTTCAAATATCATGTTGCGTTTTCTTAGATCGACAATGCCCCCCGTGTTCATAGCCCAGTCTAGCCCAAGAAGCGCAGCGTAGGGATCCACATCTTACACCATTTCTATTGCCTCAAAGTCGGCTAGGATACTTGCTCCTGTGATATCAACCATGACACTAGGGAGTCTACCTAGAGGAATTATTATTTTATGATTTGTCATTCGAAGCTGGATGGCGGACCACTCCGGCTTAGGTTCTCCCATGCATTGAAAAGTGTGCTTAGGTAGTATATTAGCGTTTGATCTAAGGTTTAAGATAACCTGATCCATTTTATAGCTATGGATCTAGACTGTCGGCCGCATCTCCCTACCGGTGCATCTATGACATTTGTGCAACATATGCACATCCTTGATGTCAGTTTTCCTTATATCGTTTGTTACGCGGCTTTCCAGTAAAGCCTGTAGGTTTCGTACTGCCCAAGGGTTGCGTAGCAGCCCCGTGTATGCTTGTAAGAAGGTTTTAACCTCCTCAGTTACTTCCACATCCCCCAGGTATGTGGATGGCGAGACTTTAGTTTCAAGGAAGTCCTTTCGGGCATCCATAAACGTTTCCCTTACTTTGCATAGGTCTAGTCCTTCTTGGTTTCTAACTACCCTGTGGATCAGTGTATCATCTTCATCCTTCTCCTTAGCCCCTCCTGCCGCCAATCTACTGCGTGTTACTACATTTACCTTTGCGTCTGGACCCTTCGCACCTTCTGCGCAGATGAAAGTCACTTTCCCCATACCTTTGCTTTTAGGGCTGGGAAGTCTTCTAGCACGTGGCCCAACTATCTAAAATACCTACAGGACTGTCACACTGGGTGCAAGAAATCCTTCACAAAATTCCCTGTGCCTCCACAGTTATAGTAGATCGATTGGCCGCGACCTCGACTTGCGCTTCCACTTTGGCTCCCGTCCCTTCTCCCAGGAGGGGAGTCATCCCTACTTGAGGGGATTCTCAGTGAGGTAGGATCTTCATTCATTTCATCCTTATGGACTCGGTAGTCTTGCTCCTTATGGCCAACTGACCGGAACTGTCGGCACCAACTTCACTCTAATGCGGCACCCGGGGTGCCCGAAAAAGCCCCTGGGTTAACCTTACGCCACCCAGTTGCGCAGATTCCTCCATGCCCCAGCGTAGGTCCCCTCAAGCCCCATTGTTCCATGCTACACACTCTTGGTGCTGAGTAGCTCGTTGTGTGACCATGTTCCGTGCCAGTCTCTCCTCCCTTCCCCCATCATAGATTCTGAATTTCCTGGTGCATGGCCTCAATCTGCTCCTGGATCTGTTGGACGTCTAACGTAGCCCCCTTTTAAGGTGTAGCTTCTAATTTCATAGCGGATTATAGGGCCTTGTCTTGTGAGTCAAAAGTGATAGAGTAGCATGGTGATAAACCACTCTGTAAGTTGTCTATCATCATACTGAAATGCTCCTTCCCTGATAGCTCTTTCTAAGCATTGGTCTGCTTCCCATACAGACTCAGTTGCCCCTTGCTTGAAATCTTTTAGTTATGTTACGACTTGAGAGTAGGATTTAAGGTTTCGAAATTGTTGTCTCAGAGCATCCTTGATGTCCTAGATATTTGTGTCATTTTTTTGTGATATGTACCCCATATACCAGTCTAGAGCTTTCCCCTTAAGGGCTACGGATAGCTACGCTTTTCTCATAGTGTCACCCACCACACCCTGCGCAACCCATACCGACTCTACCACAAACCAAAACCACTCCAAGTCTTCATCAACCATGCCTTGGAAGGAAGGTAACTTCAAGCGCGTCGCCATGGTACCCTCCTCAGTATTTTCTTGTCAGTACCCGATCCCTTTCTTAACCTCCTTCTGGTCCCGGCAATGGAACCATTTGTTAGCTTGAGGGGTCCTAACCTAGGTTCGTTGTGCAAGGTTTGCCAACAAACCCCTATACTACTGGCCCTTTCGGCAGTGAAATTCTTTCGTAGGTCATAGTCTCACCCAAAGTAGTATGGGTGGGTGCTAGAACTAGGTTTTCACACCCTGAGAAAGGATGGGTAAAGCAAGTAGGGCTGCATCCTATTTCTATAATTCCCAGATTACCTTGTCTTGTGCAAGGTTAATTATGTTCCTATTCACATCCACATGAAATAGATCTACAGTTATAGGCTTATTATATCATCAACACATCAGTACATAAACAAAACATAACAGATATAGATCCAAGAGCTCAGTACACAGATCTTTCACAGCTTAAGGATAGAAAATACATAACAAAGCAATTATCAGCAATTCACATAATAGAACTCACAGATTCAGATCTCTAATAATCATTCACATTCATTAATTCATCAATCTTTCCTTAAAATTCCCTTCCCAACGTGCGCACATAACAACAGGGTCCACACACAGATGGAATAGGATATTTGCACACACAGCCAGCAGGATTTTGTTCTCCAAAACCCAAACAGAAAACTTAAGCAACAGATCGCATCAATATCTCATCAATTCCTATCCTTTTCGATACAAAATACATCTCTATTTATAACAATCTAGCTCTGACTTTCCTATGGTCCACAAACCATGATTTTCGGACCCCTATTTTACCCTTTGACCCATTACAATATGTTCGGGGCTTTGACCTGCCCCAAAACCCCTATGCTATACTAAATATAATCAAAAGTGATCAAAATGGACCAGTTTCGCAGCTTGTTAAGAGACACCGTTCCAACAGAGGAGACTATTTCCAAGTGTTTAGAGAAAATCTTGTACTCCTCAAGAAGAGAGTATGCTTCTCAGAGTATGGATATTGAAGTCAAATGCAACATTTTCCAGGTATTTATAATATCTGTGGGGAGATTATCAAAGAATGAAGCAGGCTTGGACTTTAAAAGTTGTTTGTAGATTTATAGGTTTAGTTGGTAGTTTTAAAGTGTAAAATTTTCTCCCTCTTCAGATTCAAAAACATATGGAAACCCTTGCTTCTGAGAGTATGAAAATGATGGTATGAATTGTTTATACAGGAAGAGTATGAAGAAAGAGATGAGATGGGTAGTTTGAAGTGCAGTCATAGTTATCATGAGGACTGCATCAAGCAGTGGTTGCTTCAGAAAAACAAGTGTCCAGTCTGCAATATTTCTAT
The DNA here is from genome assembly GCA_034641835.2 of Pinus albicaulis. Classification (NCBI taxonomy): domain Eukaryota; kingdom Viridiplantae; phylum Streptophyta; class Pinopsida; order Pinales; family Pinaceae; genus Pinus; species Pinus albicaulis. The sequence continues at coordinate 940,958,144 of CM076579.1, read as the reverse complement.
CATTTCATAGCATGAAAATTCTGGTTTGCTGCATTTTTTTCTGTTTCTGTTAGGAAAATATTAGGATCAGTGCTTTGATGAAGCAACAAGCCCTTCCCTTGATTTTCTTTCCTTGGGCTTCTGTTTAAACTTTTAGAAAATCCTATACATGTAAATATCCTTTGTGCAACCTGCATTCTCATGACTATTCCTTTGATAATGTTCTTTTGTTTTTCTGGTAAATTATGTTTATAATATTCCTTCTACAGATATGGCTAGTGTTAACCATATGCAACTTCCCCTTTGTTAGGAGCTTTTTCAAACAATTAACCATATGAAAATTTTTCAGAATGTGGTACAACACTACCAACTCCCTAATGAACTTGGAATCTTAGGAAATTGTATTGAATATCAATGTGTTTGAAATGGTCATGAGACATTGGATTTTCATAGAGCTTGATGTAACTTTGATTCTCACAAGAGAAAATATTTGGCTTCAACAACTGATTGGTTGACTCTACAATCAAGTTTCAAATCTAGATATCTTCATAATAAGTATATGAAACTGCCATATACTTTGCTTCAGTGGAACTGAATGCAATTGTTACTTGCTTCTTGTTGATTTGATAAAAATGAATTATAAAATGATAATAATGATGTTTAAAATGAGCCTTATGATGGTCTACTTATACACATTGATTGTTCACGAGGTGTACGGGTATGTTTATAACATCACTGCCCTTGAAAGCTTTGTCTTGAAAGCACAATAATTAGAATTTTCTTTAGTTAAGCACATTTTTGTGGTGGAATGAAGTTTATCAGATATCTATTTATACTTTGCAGAGGTTTGACTTTGTTTGTCGTTTGAGTGTTGGTGAGGTTTCTTTGTATTTTTTGCATCATAGTCTAAAGTCTTTTGACCTGATTGTTTAACATGAAATCTTTATGCTTATTGGCAATATATTTGAAATACTTGCATGATCAAGAAACTGTTATGGTTAATTAAATTACTAATTAGGTGCTATAGAAAGAGGATGATGCTGAGAAGGCTTTCCTGGGTGACTCTGGGAGCAACTCGGAGGTGGTCAGAAAAAGCTATTCTAAGTTACAAATCTGAAGAGAAAAAACTGGTGATGTATATGTGGTTGCTCAAACTGGGCTGTATGGAAAATCTTGGCAGATAGTGTTTACCTTTCCGTGTCTTCTCGAAAGTAGGTTGTTTGGTCACAGAATAAGATCACTACATGTAGGTGATGGTTCTGTAGTAATTTCTCAGCCTTTTCTTTAGAATGGATGAAATAGAAGATCAGGTTTGAATACAAGATATAATTTGATGAATTTGAAGATTTAGAGTTAAAGAAAAAATTGTGGTGATGTTTGGATGGGTTCTAATTTGTAGGGTTTTCCATTTTATAATTTTCTTTGTTGTGCTTTCTACCATGCTACCTAGTTACTTTCCTATTGCCCTAGCATTTTAACTTTTTCGATGTCTATCTCTCTATTGTTTCTTGCCCCATTTTAAATAACATCCTTATTTGGTAGGTGTTTTCTTCAATATAGTGTGAATATTTTTCCATCACACAACTTCTGTGGAATTTTTCTATGCAAATAGCTTGTAAGGCCCATTCATTAGGGTATTTGATGAAATGAAATGATTATCGATGATCACCAACTAATGGTACCTGCAAATATTTACTCTAACAATTCTATAGTTTTCCTGTGCCAACAATTATACAACATTTTAATCTCATGAACTTTTCTCCTCTATTCTCTTAGCTGATGCTATAAGCACTTATTGTTGTTGTCGAAGCTTTTACTCTCTAGTCCCATTGAGCTATTTCAGTTATTTGTGGACATTGATCTATTTTTATTTCATTTCTTCAATTTTTCTGACTGTAATGTGTTACCTTTGGCCAGTGACTTATTTCTTACCTAAGTTTTTTCTGCATAAGCATTCCAGCCAGCTAGAGCAGCAGGGGCAACAGGAGCCACTCAGTCCAGCCAAAGCCCAGCAGGGGCAGCACAGAGGCAGAAAGAGCCACACAGGGCTGACGCAGGGCTAGTCAAGGCAACGTAGGGGCAGTGTAAGCCCTTCAGGTGTGACATAGGTCCTTACTGAGCAGCGCATAGGTTTACATAGGCTAGTCAGGCTGACGTAGAGGGATTCAGAGCAACGTATTACTGCCATTTTTATTTCTATGTTGGGTGAAAAAGTTTTGGTGCCCAGGATTGTTGTACTTAGATTCTGCATAATAATGAAAACCCTCTAGAGTTAGCTACAACGATTTTCCCGCGTTGGGTTTTTTTCGGGGATAGTTGTCCAGAAAATCCATGTGTCACTTTGTCTATGAGCATGTTATTCAATATTTGATCTGTATGTGTAGGTTGCTAGTTGTATTTACTATTTAATTTGCTAATTTATTAAATATTTCAGAAATTAACTTGTAACTTAATTCAAGTAGGAGAATTAAATCAAGATACTGCAGTAGGGTTTCTTAGATTAATAAATTTTCACATTCCCTAGGTCTAGCCCCATTAGGTCACCTAGGGAAACAATTTCCTAGGAATCTAGCGAGAGGAAAACTTCTATCTCCTAGAGGCAGCTGCGTTGTTGGGTGCCCTCAATCTCCTCAGAACTTGGGCCAATTCCGATGTTGGAATCTCCGGATACCTCAAGCCCTAGCTCTAGGATCAAGTTTTGCCTACGTGGTCCCAAGGATAGAACCTAGTAGGATCAATCTGACCTATCAAAGTAAAAACTCTTGTCTGATCCTTTCCCCTCACCTTTTCCAGGATAGGAACATCATTGGTTGCTAAATTGCATCCCCGAACCTGGGCTGGGTCCACTTGGCCCCGTGTGGTACCATTTGGTGTCAAAGGCCTTTCATCAAGGACCATTTGGGAATCCAACTTCACAAAGGATTTTAGGGATTGAGAACTTCCTTCATAAGTATTTTTCTTCTCCCTCAACCCTTCAATCCCCCTCCTCTCTCCCTAGAAGATAAATTCACTTTCTTAAAAGGAAAGCAAGTCCCACTCTTTATTTTATCTTAGGTAAATGGTTTCGAGGGTCACTTCCCACCTATTCATTGATCTATACTCTACAAGTGACTTCCTAAACTACCGGGACTCCACCCATTGGTGAAATTCCATGAAGATCATGGAGTCTTATTTGTGGTGATAATGGGATAAGCCTCCATCGTTTCCCTTGTCCTAGCAGTTGCCCTCTTAGGAACCCCTTTTAGGTCCACTACTAGTTTGAGTGGTAACAAGTTGTTCACAATTAAATTTGTAAACAACTCTTTGGTATGCTCACTTTTGCCATATTACAGCTCCAAGATGAGAAGTCCAAGGCTATGGAGGCTGCCCTTCTTCTCTCTGAATCAATCCTCTACAATATTGTGAACTAGGGATAGTTGGTTGGCCGACTTGACTGTTACTTTAGTCCTTCAAATTTTTCACATCCTTAGGCCCTATACACCTACCCTTCTACCAATTTTGTTGTCCTTCACCAGAACAAGAGTCAGGGCTCTTATTTTATACTAACCTAACAACCCTCAAACTGTACTTGGACTACCATAAATTTTCCCAACCACAATCAATTTTTTTTACTGATCTAGGGCCTACAATATTGTCTTCATCTAGGGCTCTTCAAATCTACCACCTAACAAGGGTTTTAGTCCTCTCAAGATCACTTTTCTTGTGTATCGACAATTTGATCTTTGTTGTCCAATCTATGAACAAATATGAACTACTCCTCTTATCATACTTCTAACAATCTATAGATGACTGAACTAGGGTCACAAATCAGCCACTAACAGTACATTTAATAATTTTTTATAGGTTTCTTCAGATATTTTTCTAAAAATATATAGAAAGTCCACTAAAATCAACTCCTCTGCATGTCAATCCATTCTTCATATGGAACATTTCTTCTACATGCTCAATCTTTTGCTCAGGTTCCACCCTCCTTTGGATCTATTGTCTCCACACATACTGAATCTGCAAACCATCTTCCAGATCTGTGGTATTTATTGTAGAAATAAACCTCGCTCTAAGGGTCACAATCCTTCTTCTTCTATGCAAATTTTTCACAGTCTTAAAGGCATACCTTATGAACTAAACATGCTAGGAAACTGTCCTAACTAGGGCATTATAATTATGTACTTCTAATTTTTGTATAACAAACCCTATCCACACATAGAAAAAACATGACTCTTGCCTCCATAAGAGACTCTACCTAGCTCATATGGATCCATATATTTTGGGCATTTCTTTGACTGAATCTTGACATGAACTTCAGATCTCAATGTCAACCCTAAAACTACGGTTAAATCAATCAATAGTATGCCTGCGTCGACTTCTGTTATATCTCTAAATTACAGTGCAAGCCCTCCTCCATTTATGTTGGTCTTTATCACAGACCTTGCGCCCTACTAACCACCACAAGGCAAGATGGTATCAACCCTCTCTTCTATTTTACGTAGAAAATCTAACCAACGGGATTCAATATGATCTTGTAATGTACTAAAACAAGATACTGAATCCTTCCTACAATTTGTGGAAACAATACACGATCGCGCAATCACATATAAGTAAGAGAAACAAGTTATAAATTGCACAACAAAATATGTATCTGGGGAAGAAACTGGTCAAAACCCTTTATCTCTATTTTGTATTAAGTCAAGGAATCATGAAACAACATAATGCTTAATCTCTCTTGAGATTCTCCAGCACTCTGCCAATTGTCTCCTGCTGATCTAAGAAAAATCTGTCTAATACTTAGAAAATTCTCAGCCTGCCTTGCTCATGCAATTCCTATGGAATTATCTTCATATTAATTAGGAAAATCAACCTTCCTTGATTGCGCAATCCATCATGGCATCCCAATGACTTTATAATTGCACATGGGAAATTTTCTATAAATACAATTGATAGTTATGTTCCTCTGAACTATGCTACAATAAGGATGAAGGGCCTTTTTTATTATTTAAAAATATGTTAAAACCCTAAACAACCAAAACCCTAACCCGAGGAGATGTAACACCAAGAGTTTATGGGCCTCACTGGTGTTAGTTGGGAAACCAACTTTTTAGGGTCGTAACTTGGTCATATGATCTTCATTTCACGCACATGATACCTCATTAGAAAGATCTCTCTGAGGACTACAACGGGGCCTCAAAACGGCTCCGGAAGTTCAGGACCCGAAAAACTGACAAAAATAGTAAATTGTGCTATAATTAAGGAAACTGAAAAATTGAAAGAGACAATGGCGAGGGCCCAAGTGGAATAGGCGGGTGGCCACCAATATCCACCTCGATCACCTTAAATCGAATTTCTTGAGATAACTCAATCATCATGACTTAGTTAACTAACACAAGTTGTTATGAGACAAAATTACAATTTATTGTCAAATTTTTTTAAGGGAAAAATAAATTAGACGTCTCACATTCCTCATTCCTGGTACATCAAAATTCCTCACCAATGTGGGTGCATTTTGTTTTTTCCTTTCTAGTTTCCAATTTCACTGTTTCTTGTTGCAAATTTCAACACTCCCTCTCAACAAGAAAGGAATTCAATCTATCCCCATCTGGTACCTTTGGAATGTTCTGCATGCTACACTTCTCTAGTGTTTTTTGCACCTACAAATCCTGAAACTGAATAGCCTCCGAACAACTTACTCAGTATAATGCATCTATCATCAGATTCTTCTGACTGATGCTAGCTACAACACTTGTCTAGTACTAGATTCTTTGTGCTGCTGCTAACATCTGCATCCGTGCCCTTTGAACTATTGCTAACTCTGATTTGTGATCCATTATTTGACATCTATCACTCTAATTTCTATCTTGCTGACATCTGACTACATCAATCTACCTGATCCTTCCTACTACTATTGTACTATGGGCTCCTCATAGCCAGGTTTGATCCATGAGACACGCCATCTCAATGGACCTTGCCTAAATTTCTTATCTTGGGATTATGTCTACACATCACCCCACCTTACACCTCGAGGTATGGCTTCTCCCTCTTCCCATATGGCTCGAAATTTCCCCCTCATGGAGGTCTCTGCTTGAGTGGATGCTTCCACTCAGTCTCCTCTCTACTTCTCCAATTGTGGTAGCTCCTCCACAACCTTCTGAGACTGCTTCTCATGAGGATGCATGTTGAGAGGTAATTTATGCTCCCTTTAAACCACCAAGTCTCTAACTGCTACCTTTCTCCTCGAAGCTTTGCATGCATCTGGTACCTCAATTACATATAGGTTCTTGACTCGCGCATAGTGTAATTGTGCCAACGTTACAAAAAAATTTCTAAAAAAGAGTTGATTTTAAATCGATGATATCTCCCTCATCCGAGCTCCAATTCGGCCGATTTGTTTTTTCCATTTGGGTATATTTTCGCAAGGAATCCAAATATTCTATTTGTGTTTGAAAAATTTACACCAAAATACTCAAATATTCTCTGCAAACTCACCGCCCAAAAAATTCCTACTCTGATACCATGTAGAAAATCTAACCAACAAGATTCAATCTACTATTGTAATCTACTAAAAAAAAATATTGAATCCTTCCTACAGTTTGCAGAAACAAAACACGATCGCGCAATCACATATAAGTAAGAGAAATAAATTATCAATCACACAACAACATGACGTATTTTGGGAAAGAAACTGCTCAAAACCCCTCTATCTCTATTGTTTATTAAGTCAAGTAATCATAAAACAATACATTAATGCTTAATCTCTCATGAGATTCTCCAGCACTCTGTCAATTGTCTCTCGTTGATCTAGGCAAACTCGGTCTAGTACTTAGCCAATTCTCATCCTTACTTCATCCTGCCTTGCTCATGCAATTCCTAGGGAATTAACTCCTTATTAATTAGGAAAATTAGTCTTCCTTGATTGCGCAATCCATCATGGAATCATAATGACTTTATAATTTCACATGGGAAATTTTCTCTGAATACAACTGATAGTTATGTTCCCTTTAACCTCTGTCTCAACTGGGTACTCCTCGAAACTGACATGCATGCAACTATTAATAGCGAATTATCAGTTATATGATTGATCACTCATTGTGAATTAAATCTAATTTAATTCACTGGACCTCTCACTAGCTCATCACTCAGTTAGAACCAGTTAAACTGATTTTAACGCATTTAATTGAGTTAACTACACTTTCACCCCACTAATGCATCAAATTCAACTAGACCCCAAAAATATTAGAATCCCTCTAGATGCCTTATCTTAGACCCTCAAGTACTTGAATTTATTGAGATAAATCGATCATCATGACTTAATTACCTGACACAAGTTATTATGAGATGAAATTACAATTTATTGTCCAATTTATTTAAGGGAAAAATAAATTAGACGCCCCACATTCATCACTCTTGGTGCATCAAAATTCCTCACCAGTGTGGGTGCATTTTTTTTTGTCCTTTCTAGTTTCCAATCTCACTGTTTCTTGTTGCAAATTTCAACATTTCATAATTTGATGCGGCCTTCACACAAAGACACCATTGAAATCACATGCCCATATTCTCATGAGAAACCTCTCTTAAGCGTGATCTGCCAGAAGAGAACCAACAATATGCCATCCTACTTCCTAGCGCAAACCAACCATTAAGGTATGAAACATTCTTTTGAACCCTCACATGATGATCTTGCTCTTTGAGGATGATCATGACCTCCCTTTAGCAACCCTTACTCGACCCTCGTACTCGACATACTTTAGGACTACATCTCTCTTCACCCCCTTGATGTGCCAAATAGTGGGAATACATGTCAAACATGCTAAGATGTGCCAAGTGATAAGGCATGCGAAGATGTGCAAGGGTGTGTCAATGCATGTCAGGGACTGTCAAGACAACAAAATGGAGAAAAAAGTTAAACTACAAGGAAATGAACACATAAGAGGTTTAATAAGTCATCAATTTACCTTTTCCAAGAGGGGCATGCTAGGCACACCAACACCAGGCAGCAATAGGTGCCAAGTGCAAAGTCTCAGTGCATTCTAAGTGCAAAGTATTCCTTTGTTGCTTCTCATCTACTTTCCAACAATTGATAATCACAAATAAATTTAATATTAAACCATGCCAAATCATACCAAGGCATCTCAACGTATTCCATACATGCTAATACTTTCCAAGTGCTAACACGTGCCAAGCCCCAATATGTGTCAGGGACTAGTGTTATGCATGTTATGAAGTGGAAGGGAATTTTGAAGAGTGATAAGGTGTGCTAGAGAGTGATAATGCATGTTGATGAGTGTTAAGGATTAGTAGGAAAAAATAGTAAGGGAGCACTAGGTAAAAATTCATGGAAGTTAATGAATATGAGGAACGTGTGCCAAAGACTTTTGTTAATGAGTGTTAGTTGTCATGCCAAGGAGGGACTGACAAGGTATGCTAAGCATTGGTAAGGCATGCTAGGGAATATCAAGGTATGTCAAGAATTCCCAAAGTGTGCTTGGGAGTTACAGGGTGTGTTAATTATATCATGTGCCAATTAATAGTGCCAAGATATGCCAATACATGCTACGTGCTAAGGATGTGGTGTAGAGTGCCAAGGTATGTCAATATGTGTCAAGGAAACAAAAGGAAGAACCAATAAGAGGGTTAATAATTCAGGACTTTATCCTTTTGAAAAGGGGCATGATAGGCACACTAATAATATGTCCCAATACATGCCAAGTGGCATTGTGTTCCAAGTGCTAATGTATGTCAATGCATTCAACCAAGGTGTTCCAAGGCATGCTAGGGATTATATGCAGCATGCCAACACATTCTAGGGGAGTTCGATGTTGTGCTAGCGCATGCCACCATGTGCTTGGGCGTTAGTGTCATCACAATATGTTCTAGGTACAAATATGTTCCAATACATGTGGGGTCTTAAGAAATGTTAGTGTGTGCCAAAGCATTAATTTAAGGTGTGCTCAGATTGGTGAGGATCGTTAGGTATTTCTCATTAATAGAATTGTCAAAGCTTGATTATGTATTAAATAATATATTTCCTACACACAATAGTGGAACTTTATCTAGAGGGAATTTGCTAGATAATAAGCTTAATATATATGAATCATGTGTTGACTCATAGGAAATCTCTATTCGACTAGTCATTACTTGAGGGAAATTATACACACTAATTACTTCTAAAAAATTTACTCACCCTAACCACTATGGCCTTGGACATATTATAAAAAAAACTCCACAATAATGGTATTAAATCATTAAATTTTGACAAACAATATATTAATAGGCACATAGCATCATCAAAAACTCATTGGAATGATCAATGATGACGAACATTTTTTGACTGTCACCAAAAGAGGATTGGTGAGGGTCATTAAAAGTTTGTCACTAGAAGTGTCACCAAAGAGAGAATTAATGATGGGCCTTTAACGACCCTCACCAAAAGTGTCATTGAAAATGTCTTTGGTGACAGACCATAAAGGACCATCACTATATACACTTACAGTGACAGTTTTTTAATGATCAATGATGACGAACATTTTTTGACCGTCACCAAAAGTAACAAAAAGAGCATTGGTGAGGGTCATTAAAATTTCGTCACTAGAAGTGTCACCAAAGAGAGAATTAGTGATGGGCCTTTGACAACCCTCACCAAAAGTGTCATTGAAAATTTCTTTGGTGACGGACCATAAAGGACCATCACTATATACACTTACAGTGACAGTTTTTTAAGGACCGTCACCATATGTGACATTGGTGACAGACCTTAAAGGTCCGTCACAAGCATGACCCTCACCAATGTTCTTTTTTCCTATAGTGTGAAGAAGGAATCCACTTTGGAGGAGGCCACACATGCTTCTAAGGAAGATTGGTTCATTGTTCATGAATGTAGATACATGGTCAACCAATTGGAGGAGGAACCATACTTTGTGGTGCCATTTTTTGAGGATTGTTGCAAAACCAACTCCATTATCATGTTATCGTCGACTTGTATCATGGAGCCGGTTGATTGAGAGAATTATTGTAGTATTTTTCTAAAATATTTTCATGATTTTTCTTGGAGTATAAAGGGGATCTCAACATCCTATTGCTTTCTTTAGTATAGAATTTTTGAGGAGGTTTGAATGGTAATATTTTATTGTATTCCTTGCACATAATATTGAAACTAGGAAAAGGTTGCAGTAATAGCTGTGAACATGCTTACAATGCTTCAGTTACAACAAATGACACTATGGCTCCTTAAAATAAGTGGTGGCCACAAAATTTCAAGGGTTGGGAATAACACTAGCCATTTGAAAATGTGAGTTACAAACATTGAAGATCATTTTCCAAAACATTCAATAGGTGAAAAGATAAAGCTTCCTCGAAAATACGGTTTAAAAAATTTTGATGTATTATTTGGTAGGGGCTGGCATGCATTAGATGTCCCCTTATTTTCTGCAACTGATCAACCAATGGTTGCAATCACAACCTTAGTACTTGTTAAGAAGTTCTGTACTCTAAAGTTGTTATCCTTGTTACTTGGTAGAATGCCTTTCATTCACATTGTATATGGGAGCCTTTTGAATGAAAGGGAGATTCATATTTAGTGTGGTTATTTTTTTTTTCTAAAAACAAAAGCTTTGCAGAATTCCAGCACAGACTGTGAAGTGTGTGGTATATGAATTGAGTAGATAGTGCTACTTAATCAGGAAAATTTATGAGCTAGTGTAGTTTGGTATTTGAAGATGCCTCATATAGTTTGTCGAAGGAGGTTGTCAGTGACTATGGTCTTTTACTAGTTGATTGACTACTCCTGTGCATCCAAAAATTTTGCATAATCACCCCAGGTTTGGTTTTATCTTTTACTAGTTGATTGACTACCCCTTTACATCCCAAATTTTTTTGAGTTAATAATTCCAGCAAGTAACCAAACTTGATATGTTTTCTTAGGTAGTTGGTTTTAGGATAAATTAACATCCAGTTGTATCTTTATTCAGTAGATTTGTAATCTAATAGGTGGTAAATTTCCAAGATGGTGGTTTCAAAGATATTCTAACACATACTATCAGATTGGACATTTTGATAACATGAATTTTCATTAGTTTTCATGACTTCCACTAACATTCCATTGCTCATTTTGTTGGTTAACTAGAGGATGGCTAGAAGCTGATGGATTTAGAGCACTTACATGTCTTAATTTTTAAATTTTGTAATTTAAGTGTCAACAAAATCCAACTTAATATTTAGTATTGCCCAAGCCACATGCCTAAAATTGGGCATGGTAAAATTCATGAGTTCAGATCCTTTGGCATAATTTCAATTCTTGAAACAATTATTCTGCTCGAAACCTATGAATAACTACAAAATAGAAATTCCTACATCCTATAAATAATAGTATTCATACATTATATTGTTTACCACGTGCCTATCATGTGTCCTTTAATGATTATTTGTAGCCATTTTCACATAGATAACGACAGAGAAAACAATTTTACATAGTGTTCATGACACTGCTTTCAATAATTGGAAATTTATGCAATTAAATGAGGTATTCCACACTATTTTATGGAAATTTAAAGAGAAAAAATATATATTTAAGGTAGTAGAGAAATAATGTTCCCAGAAATTAAAAATTTCCATTTCATCTAGAGAGGAAAAATGTATAAGAGAAGCCTCAACACATTTCTGCAAATTGAAATACTTAAAGTAGTATGACCGTACCTCAGTCCCATATTTTAGCTCAAGTATCTTCTTTGCCATAGCCCCAACTACTACTCTTCCAATTGTTTCCCGTGCTGAAGATCTACCACCTCCCTGCATTTTATAGAAATGTAGTTATAACACATAAACCACTAAGTTTTATCTTCAAAAGAAAGAAGCATTTAAGGATAGGCATACTAATTATAAAATAGGCATGATTAAGAATACTTGAACTGAATGAACACCATATTTGAAGTCATATGTGGCATCCGCATGATATGGCCTATAGGCTAATGAAATTTCACTGTAATCCTATTAATTTCAGTTAAATGAAATCAAGAAAGAGTAGATTTGGAATTTCAAAAGCTCGTGTGCTGTAAACAAATATCTCAATTACTTTGTAAAACACAATGCCGAAATGTATGACATAATCATATTCTCTATTCAGAGTATAAACTCTGTAGCCAAGCACTCATGATTTTAGTAGACGTAATCATCATAGAGTGAATTGTCTCCAAGAACTTTTATGAATTATCCAATTACTTATCGCATACTCTTACTATAATGACATATGGTTAGACTTACCAAGACCACATATTATTCCTGGAGGTCATAATCATGTTTAAAGTTCATCTATTGTTATACAACTTTGTTCATGAATAAATTTGTCATTATGCAAAAGTCACTTCAAGGTTATATAGTACCATCATTCTGAACTCCTCTACTAACTAGCCACAAAAAATATTGTTTCAAATCATAAGGTGTTTCTACCTCTCATTTTATATAAGGATCAAGAATGCTTGATTCATAGTCAATCTCGAATAAGGGTGTTTCCATTATAGACTTACACAATCTTCATTCTCTTATTGTAACAGTACCCATGATGCCTGAAGGTGGTGTTATCACTACTTTGCATGCCGCGTTTTTCATAATCAAATGATCTTCTTCGAACACCCTACAAATTATGAAGGAGAGGTCCTTGACTAGATCATGACGGTCATGATGGGTTTTGAACGTTGTTCAATATCTTAGCTTTCTACCTTTTATAGGACAAATGTCCTGTAATGTGAAGAAATGTGAAACTTTTATTCTTGAAAGGATATATGAATTGGATGTCGCTAATCTGACCTGTACCCAGCCTTACACTGTCTCATCTGTTGCAATAAATTCATTCTACCATCCAATGAAGAAATTGATGATAAAGAAATTTTTACTTTCGTAGGTGACAACACACTTACTTCAACTGATGACAATTCCTTCAAATGAAAAAAGATAGAAATCAAACTAAGTTGATGTACCTTTGATGTCCTAAAGATGTATGTTTTTTTCCTTGTCATTATGAAGATCAAAATTTTGGAGATATCACAATAGGTTACTACTCACAATTCAAGTCCTTGGAGAGCTAATATTTGAGATGGTATTACTCGGAACTGATTCTTGATAAATACTTCTGTTGTAAACCCTTGGACTAGACAAGTCTTCTTGCAATTTTGAACTCATTCTACATCAGATTTATACTTAGACAACTAGCCTTTCAAACAGTAATATATTCATGCATGAATCTTAAGTGAGTTACGCCAATGACAATTTTGTTCTTTAGGCCCTAAATCTAATAACAAATATTTATCATACTTATGTTCAATACTCTTGTTCAAAGAGTAGAGGAGAGGCCACAAATTTTGCAACAACTGCTTATGAGAACCTTAAACAATAACAAGTTGTAATTTGGTTCAGAACTTCAAATCAAATTTAAGAGGATTCAGTCCAGATAAATCTCAGTCTATATTGAGGTTGCTTCAAGTGAACAATCAGCAAGACAAGTTGTTTTGTTCTAGGGCAGAAGAGAGTGATTAAATAAATTCTCAAACTTGAAAAGAAGAACCTTTGTACCTAGATCTGTAATATTCAATTAAAACTCAGATAATAATGGCTTGCAACCTTTGAAACTTGGATCAACATCACTGAAGTCATTCTTGAAACTACCATAGGCATGAAGTCTCATCAATGTATAGTTATGACTCATATAGCTAGGTGTCAAATAGTTGTCAATAAATGCCTGTAGACTAAGCCCTTAGAGTCTTTAATACACCTTCATGTATCCAACGAATCCCACACAAGAATAGGACTATTAATTCTCCAAAGGTAGAAATATTTCAGAGCATACCCACTTGAAGTGACAGGCATACATAATGAGCAATCCAAGATCAAACAAAACCTTTTCCCCTTAAGGAGGTCTGAATGACTACTTCAGGATTGCAGGCAAGTTTATCATTTCATTATTATAGTGGTACTACAACAATACTCCTTTTTTTTCATAGTATAAGAATCAAATCAATACTAGTCCTCTTGTTGGATTAGGCCAGACTTCGATGAACTCAATTCCAGTTAAAAATTTCAAGCTGCCTCTTATTCTGACATACAAATAACTACTAGACTCCTATGAAAAATCATGTCACTATGAAACCTCGACATTTAATAAAAAAATTCATATTTAATGTAAGGATCTTAGAGGAAAAATATCTCTTGTGCTATCTCTCATTTCAACTACATACCTAATGAGTCATGCCTTCAAGGTAGAATATCTCACTTATTAGTTGTATCACATTCTCTTCATGCATGGGCTTGTCCTTACCTATGCTCTGATATACATGGATTGAAATTATAGCATACACTATGGAAATTGGATACCAAGCCACAAGGCTTAAATGTGTCAACAACTAAACATTTAATGCTAAATAGTAACATTGCACTACTACCAATGCCCTGAAGGAGTTACACCTCTACTAGATTTCACCATCAATACCTCTAAAAAGTAAAAATATAATTTTGAGCCCTCATATCCCTTATGAATCCACTACAGCTTGAAACAAACTTAGACACCATTCACAATATATTCCTCTCTGCTTCACCTCCCTCTGAACCATTATGTCCTACCATGCATCCTTGCCATAGAGGGATACATTATGGAGATCCTCTTCAATAGCAATGCACACCTACTGAAGTATACCTTGCTACAACTCCTTTCTGCCTTTTGCAGGCCATCATCCTACCCCAACCTCTCATGGATTTGACAATACAACATCTTTGGTTATAGCTTATAATCCAAGTATATTGAAATGCATTTTTTACTGTTTCTCTAATGGAAGTATGCAATGTCCCTAGGTAATTTTTGGCCTTGGGGTTCAATTCTTATCTAGATTTTCCAATCATGAAAATAATCATAGCAACAGTGCACATTTATCAACTCAGATAATGGTAAGTACCCTTCTATATAATTCACTAATGATATAAGAGATATTTAACAGTCATATGCTTCTTCAAAAAACCACCATAAGTTAGGGCTAACGTCCTAAGGAACAGTAGAACTATAAACCAATAATCCACCAATATAATTTTGACTGAAGTGTCAATATTCAATAGATCAGTATTCCAACTATAACCCACACTAGAAATATCCAAGTTTAGTTGGTAATATACTAATTAACAACTCACTGTCTAACTGTGCTGCCTCCAAACTTGTTTGTTGTTAAGAAGAGCTTGTGACAACCCCTTCTTAGTGGAGTTTCAATTTGTGGTTGGAGCAGTCTCTTAACCTGGTCAAATGGATGGTTAGATCTTATGAAAATCCCCTTTTGATCCAAATTTCACCTGCGGTTGGAGAGTTAATTCTATTGCTACATCACATCAACAAACTATAGGTTATGGAGGTCTGCTTAGGATGTTTAGTAATTGTTGGCCTGTAATTGAAGACCTGTAATTGTTGGGGAGTGGTTTCAAATATTCATGTGATCACAGACCCCTGAAAGAGATATCTTCTGCAGCCCTAAAGTCACTCAGGAGGAATGTCATATATAGGTGATGCCCTAGATGCTTCAAACTAGGCACTAAAAACCACCTAGTAACCTACTGATCTTCTGTTTGGTTGAGAACAACCTAACTACCTCTTGTTTGGCTTTAGTGCCTCCAAGAGGACCCCTCGCAGCCTTACCTTTCCTTAACCAATGGTTCTGAGCTTGGGTGCACCATAGACATGTCACAAAGAGAAGATCTTGCTTCCCAAAAAAACTAATGGTGGCCAGGCATCCCACAGAAATACCTCTACTGTCTTGAACATGAAATATTGACGAAGAATAATCACTGAGAATGTGTTTCGCTGCTTTCCAAAATGAATCACACATTCTCCAAAATATTATGTTGTAAGAGGTGTAACGAGTGGTTATTGTATGACATGTTACAACTTTGAATCTATATTTCAAAGCCATTAATATTAATCTATGTTTTAATCGTTAATTTTTTTGTTTCTTGTGTTCATTGGAATAATTCTCTATTTGGGAGAAAATGGATGGTTTGAGAAGCATGTAGAGCTGTGGGATGTTATTTTTCTAACAATCCCTTCCTACTTAAGAAGTGACATAGTTAGGAAATGTTTCATGAGATGAACACTTTGTTCAATTTGGAAGAAATTTATGTATTTATTATTTAGATCAAGTTTAACTGTGTATTTGTTGCCCAACATTGCCATTTTTAGGTAAGTTGTGGGAAGTATTTAAGTTGAGGTCAAGGAGTATTAACTGTTATTTGTTTTGTAGGCAATCAACTCTTATTTGAATACTTTTTGGCTCCTGGATGTAACAACTGTAATTCTTAATGAAATATTTGTGCCATTTGCCCCTAAAATATTTTTTTTTAATTGCATGTCACCTATTTATATATATTTAACAAAAAATGTTGTTGTACTAATTACTACGTAAGTGAAACCCTCATTTAAGGGTTTGATAAAAAAGGTATGTATTCATGATCCTTTTTCTTTTCTTCTCTTCCGTGTTATATTTTATCATCATTTGAAGTGACAAATTTTTTTAAACTTGCTAGAAAAAAAAAGTGCACATAAAAATAAAATTGGGTTTTGGCCCTATGGGGATTTGACCTCACCTTTAGAGTAATCAATTCTATTATCATTAGCTTTACTCATCTACTCTCAATGATGGGATGGTTTTTTTATTATCTATTCATTTCCCTAGCTTCTCTACCCATAGATCCAACACTTAAAAGTGCCTCTACACTTGTGGGTGGCCCCCAAGGGGTGGTTTAGCTTATTATTTTCCACGTCTTACTACATTTATCAGGTATAGAGATGCATAACAGCAAGTTAATTTATCATCTACAACCATTTACTAAATTCTATAGCAAGTTATTCACCTCCCAATTTGTAAGGGCTCCTATCACTCAACTTGGTGCTATTCTAAGAGTTATATCTAGTATTTTGAGTGTCTTTATGCTTGTTGATTTGCATTTTTCTGCAGTCATATTTCATTTCTATATTTACTCTCATGAAGATCTTGACAAGACCACTATTTTGGGTGGTTAAACCACCAACTGATTTGGACAAGACCTACCCACTTATGATCTAATTCCAAAATAATCCATTTGAAACTTAGGTAGCCCATAGAGCACCAAAATGCATAAAAACTAAAAACAAAATAACATAAAAATGCATGCCCCTCTTAAAGCCTAATCCTCAAAATTTTCAAGTTTGAATTAGATACGCAATCGCCAAAAAAATACCAGAATGTATCAAACCAATGTTAGGCTTTAACTCTAGCCTTTCTCATAGTTGGAAAATACCTAGCATGGAAGTTGGGTTCAAGCCCATGGGTCAAAATTGGCACAGATGCAATAGTTGGGATTGGCGACAATTTCTTCCTGCTAGAGACACTTATTGTTCAAATTCCAGAGACATGCCAATGCACACCTAATAGAAATGTTGTTGTCAATTGAATGAAAATTTGGAGATAGGGATGGGTCCAAGCACAGGATTTGGGACATGAAAGAAAGCAAGGCCAAAATTCATTTAAGTGATTCCAATGATGAAATTTCTTGGTCCTATAACACCACAAGTGGAAATTATTTAACTAAGTTGGGGTATTATCTTGCAATTCAAAACCTAGAAACATCAACAAATAAATGGTGGTTCAATAAGTTGTGGATGAAGGGAATTTCGTCCTCATTTTATTTCTACTAATTACTCAGCCCGAAAATATTGGGTAGACCATAGAACAAAGAATAAACCAATTCCATATCCTATACCCACTGTGCAAAGAAGAAATATGGCACCTATCATAGGAAGCTTGCCCATTCCAATGAGGAATGTCAAGCATTTAAGCCAAAAGAGATCCAAATGGAAAAATACTTCCTTTATAAGAATTATTGAGAGGTTGGAGACTTAGAGGTTGATGTCAAAAATCCCAGCTACATTGACCCACACTTGATGCTAATGCACAAAGATATCCTTGCCAAGAACAAGGAAGCTCATTGTACATAGAATTTCCAAATCAAGCACAAAATAACATTTATGGTCATTGATAATGGCAACAAAAATAACCTTTTCTTGCTTCAATTGGAAAAGGAACTTAAGTTACCAACCTCAACTCATCCCAAATCACATTACCTTATATGGGTCAAAGATGCACATTAGTTTGTGCTAATCAGCTGAAAATAGATCAAGCTGTTACTAAAAGATGGCAATATTTTGCCCAATATCTCATATGTTCTTACAAACAAAGATGAGAAGACTGATGAAAATAAGATGATGATAAGAAGTTTAACTAATTGCATAAGTGTAATTAATATAAGTGGCATTTAAAAAATTAAAGGAAGAATACAAAAGAGGAATGGCACAAATGCAGATATATTGTAGTACATAAAATAAAAAATATAATGGAGTCAATCGAAGAAGAAATCAATGGATTCATTGGTGGTTTTTTGTCTCCTAAACACGAGAGTTACAATTAGATGTTTACAAATACACCGTGATACATTCCCACATTTCACTTGTCATCTAGTATTATTCTCACCTCTTCCTCCTTGCTTACAAGTAATTGTTCCCTAAATTAGCAAAATGGAAACCAATATGTCTTCCCTCACAAGGAAGCCATGTGTTTTCCATTGAAATGTGTGGTTGTGATATTTCATTGGGTGATGAATGGGGAAGAACACTAGGACCTATCACCATGGATTTCTTGGAATTCCACATGAGTTTTCAAGAGAATGGCAATTCCTACATGCTCAAAGGTTCCAAATAAACCATTAGAGAAATAATAAACTACCATTGTATGGAAAAGCTTCTGAAAAAGGGCCATTGTTTGAACATGGGGGATATGTGATATGTGAGGGAAGACATATTGGTTTCCATTTTTATAATTGACTAGGTGAAAGACTCAACTATTTTCTATACTTCCTCATGGTTGACATGCTACGGGTGTTTGTTATGGGACCATTGGGTCCATCAAAGGTTATCCAAATTTTAGCCAAACATAATCAGTGTACCAAAATAATTTTTTTAAGAGGGGCCATAAGTAATGGTATGAGCTGGTCCACAAGAAAGGAAAAATTAATTACTGTAAAGTGACACCACAACAATCAATGTTTCACAAGGATTTTGTTGAGCTAGGTCTCCTGTAGCAGTATTGGTAGGCATAGTTCCATTTGAAATATGGGATATTGAAACCTTACCAAGGCCCTTTCAACATCATTATGTCCAAAGGATTGTTGGAACTAGACATAGCAAAGGAATGGGGTTATCCGAAAGAAGACATCCCAGATTCACAAGGAGATCAACTATTAGCTTCTAACCCCATCATTACTGTAGATAGTGAGAAATCCAACACTACAACAATATGGATCTCTTTCAATGACGAGGTGTCTATTTCATATTTCAGACAAAATTCAAGTAAAAAATGATTGCTACAAATACCATTGCATAGATTTAGAAGCCTTTGATGATGAAGGCCATGCTTTTCACTTTTTCACCAGTGTATAGACCACCTGCAGTGCTCAGACTATGATGATATGGATGAGCAACATTTTTCTTGCTTTTTAAAAGACAAAAAATCATGCAGTAGACATGATGAAGCCCTAAACACATCCAATCATAATCTATTTGGAGATGCTTTGAAACTTGAACACACTTCTCAGGTAAGAAAATTTTATTTTGATTAGCAGAAAGTGAGATAAGGTAAGAAAAGATAATTTTATATATTCAATGAATGACAATAAATAGCTCAATAGGACTGAAAGGTACAACTAGTACAAGTACAATTTGGGAGTGCAAACACAACTCCTATAAAATTCTAAAGCTAAATCTAGGGTAAAATGAAGCAAAGAAGAATACAATAATAGGACATCCTTATAAACATGTATATAAACATATCATGTAGAAGACTAAGTGAGGGTAATAAAGCTATGGGAATTCCTGAAAACACATTTGGAAACTCAAAATTGCATTCCAACTTTGTTCAAAACATAAATATAACACCTACACTGCATTTTGATGTTAATGCGAGTGTGGTAGAGATAAAGATAGTGTTGAGCATTGAAACAGGTATGAATTCACCATGTTTTTTCTCATTCTTTTACTTTAAACATAACTCTTTTTACTCTAGAAAGGTGATTTATTACATAATTATGGTAGAATTGCAAAGACTTATGTTTATTATAAAAAGTAACTAAAAACTGCCTTTTATTGTCAAAAACAAGAATTAAGCGAGGTGAACAGCTATACCAGAGGCGAGGCTAAAGCAGGAGTAACTGATGTTCCTCCAGTGATAGACCATATCCTACCAAAGAGAAGAAAATCAGAACACATTGCTAAGAGAAGGCAGGGGACATCACAGCTTTAGCGAAAGGAGATCGAGTGACAGCTAAAAAAATAAAGGAAGCGAATCCCTCAGGATCCTTCGATCCTGAGGGATCGTTGTTAATATATTATCTTGTTCCTTGTATTTTCTGTCAAAATTGTTATATAAGGAAATTCCTTTAGAGATTGAAGGTGTGGAACTATTGACTAAAACATTTCTCTTGTAATTCTGCACTTTATTGACTCTCGTGATTAGAGAGCGGTCGCTGTAAACACTTTTTATGTTCAATTAATACAAAGACGTGTTTTAATTCCATTTCTCAAGCTCTAAAGTAACCCAACAGTGTTTCACTGGTGCTAAGGGCCCGGCCCTGGTGGAATCGATCTGCTATTTGTATTTCTATCCTTTAATTACCGTTGTGTCATAGTTGTGTTTGGTTTTATTACGATTGCAGAGTTAGTTAATTACTGTTGAATTGCTTATTGCTATTGTTATGTTGCATTAATGAATTGCATTGTTGATACATTTCAACAAGGATCGTAATTCCTGTATCATTCATCCTGTTATTACTTATAAATCTTTGTTGTTCAATGTTTAACTCTATTTGCTATTCCATTGGATTGTTGTGCATTTCAATTTCTACTTAATAACATTTGCTGTTGACAGGGTTTGGTGTTGAACAAAGTGTCGATTTCATTTAAGCTAATATTTGATTCATTAGTTAGTGTTTGTTGTTCAATTCCAGTGTGTTGTTCATTTCTAATTCATTGGTTTCAGATTACCGAAATATTTCTTATTTACATTGTTACATTTTTCTTTTCATTTCCACCTCATTACGTTTACATAGTTTTTCTCAGTTCAAGTTCTATTTCTCTTTAATTTATTTAAATAAATACTTTCAATTGTAGAGCACATTGGTTATTTCTTCCTCATTCCCAGATTGATTGCCTTGTTCTAGTTTGATTTCAGTTGCATCAATTTCTAAAGGAATGAGTTATTGCTATTGTATCCTTGATTGATGTTTTGCAGAGTGAATAGTTAAGTTTTAAACTATTTGAATTCATGTTATTGTAATTAGATTTATTTTCAAGCATCCGTTTACTCTTGTATTTAGAATACAGTACTACATCTCTCACAACATTGCTCTTAGCTCAAATTGCAGCCTCAAACAGAGTACACTCTTAAAACAAAAAGTCATTCTCAGCTTGATAATTAATGTACGATAAATAGGCGTTAAAAATACACCTTTTATACCTCAACATTTTGGCACCATTGCTGGGGAGAGTGTATTCCATTCAGAAGGAGTGATGCACATTTGATTTTTTTCTGCTTGGGAAGAATTGGGTATTAAAGACGGAAGGTAAGAACCTATGCATCGAGCAAGGAACATACTTGCTCATAGCCCACTTCATAGCAGAATTGGGTAAACTTTTTTATTTAGGTAGGAATGAAGGCTTTTTATTTTGAATGAATAGAAAAGCTAAACAAAACAAAATTCTGCCTAAATCTGAAAAAACCTACAGGACCGGTGACCCTTGGGCGAACAACTTTTATTAACAAAATCCTTAACAAAACTGAATCTCAGCCGTCAGTAGGACCTAGGAAAGTTATTTATAGAAAGCCTAATAGTTCCCTTCAGGCCACGGAGTCACCATCTATATCCTTTGCTGAGATACATAGTCAAACAGAAGGAATTGAGCAAGATTCCCAAGAAATTGAGAATTCCTGCCTAATTTCTCCATAAGAAGGGAACTCTAGTAATCTGCACGAAGGACAAGGGGAAACAAGGGAAACAAAAGAACCAAAATCTCCTCCTTAAATAATCCAAATAGTGAGCAGCCCAGATAAGGGAAGTGTTGTCAACCTCATTCAAAACAAAGGACTAGAATCTCCTCAAACAGTAGGCCAGCAAGGAACACTTATTATTCCAGATCAAGGAAGTGTTGTCAAGGTCATTCCTATTCTTTCTAGTCATCCTAGGAATTCCCTTGATATCCTAGAAGGATATTGGCACATATTTGATCAAATGGCCGAGTACCAGAACCAGAACCAGCAAACACCTCAACAAACTTCCACACTGCAATATCCCATTGTGGATACTTCAGTTAATGCACCTATGAAAGCCATTCCTCTTCAACATATTCCTACATTTCATGGCTTGAAATCGGAAGATCCAGATGCATTTATGTTTGAATTCAATGTATTATGCATGGGGTATGACTATACCATTGATCCCCAAAAATTAAAACTATTTCCTTCCACATTAAAAGGAGTAGCCTTATGATGGTTTATGGGGCTAGGTAGGGGTGTTATAAATGATTGAGATCAAATGAAAGCTGTGTTTCTAAAGAAATATCAAGATTATTGCAGGTCCCAGGACCTAAAAGATGAGATATTTTAAATGACAGCAAAAACCAATGAAACTCTGGAAGAATATGTGGAATGGTTTCAATACAACCTCCAGAGATCTCCTTATGCATCTTTACCCTTACCTAATAATGTGATGAAGACTACATTAATTAGGGGGATGAAGGATCAATGGGTTGAAACATTAAATATTATGGGAAAAGGTGATATATATCAAGAAAACTATGCTAACATTATTGATTTATGTCTCAGGAGTTCAAGAGGCAATACAAGGCTAAAATCAGCAGAACGTGACATGATCACAAGGGATAATAAGACCTCCAGTGAAGGTGTAACTCGTGCAGAGATTTGAAATCTTCTGGAAGATTTTAAAACAGATATTTTAGGGACTCTAACAACGCAGTTCGACATTATGCAAGCCAAACAAAAGCAAGCAAAAGTAGAACAAAATTTGGCAATATTCTGTCCTAAATGAAGGAAGAAACACAGCCACAAAGAGTGCCCGCTGGATATAATCAAAGTTTGTGCCATTTGCACAATAGATCACCCCACAGAAGGATGTCCCTCGCTTCCTGGGTTAAAAGTAGTATATAAAGAGGCAGAAGAAGAATCAGAAGTGGTATGCTTACTTAATCTGTGCTGACAATGGTAGCCACGACAATCAGGTATGCCAACTGATCCATTCTCTTCTTTTCAACCTCCTCAATATAATGCTCAGTGATATAATGGAATGTGGAAAAATCAGCCACTTTTCCCCAATTGGTCACAATAGTCATTTCATATATCATCATGGAAAAATAAAAAAAACCAAACTAATTGGCCAAATTTTCCTTTCTACCCACCGTTTTGGCAAAACAATGCTTATCCAACACAATGGGCCCCCTCCACTTCGCAAAGTCAAGCCTGGCAATCAAACAGGAAAAGACCTGCAAATCAGCCAACAAGAAAAATTCCCCTCTCTCAACCTACACTGCCAGCCCCCTATACATTACCACAAAACCCCCAGACCAATTTAAGACCACAACTCCCAGCCCAACCCAACCCAAACCCAAATAATAGGCCAGTTTAGTCTGTCCAAATAATGGAACCACTAGAATTAGAAATTGAACTGAGGGAGTGTAATGACCTTCAATTTAGGTCTAGGCGCATATTAGAACAGAGGGAGACAAAAATGTTCACACTGAAGATCCGTTACCTATAGAACAAACATTGCAAAAAGAGAAGGTGGTTCAACAACAAACTCAACATCAAGCTCCACAACAAGAAACCACCTCTTCTCCACCATTCCCAAAATTATTAATCATACCTCGCCCATTAGAATGTCTTGATTTTGATCTTCTGGGAGAATTAAAAATTTGTGTATAAAAATCCCTCTCCTCCAAGCTATCCAAGACATCCCTATTCATGCAAAAACCATTAAGGAACTGTGTATAAAGAAGCCAAAGAGGAGAACAACAACCAACCCAACTGTCCAAATAGTTGGTACTCTATCTGACTTATTATCAGGAATGGAAACACCTATAAAATATGAAGACCCAGGAAATCCTATAGTGATGGTGCAAATCAATGGGAAATTTTTCCCAAATTCCTTAGTTGATTTGGGAGCTGCAATCAATATCCTAACAACCACCACCTGTCAAAAACTTGGCATTACATCATTAAAACCAAAAACAACCTTATTAGAATTGACTGACAGATCGGTAGCCAAACCAGAAGGTACACTACAAGATGTAATGGTATCCGTAGATTCCTGGGAATACCCTACTGACTTCCTGGTTATCAACCCAAAGAACTGGCTAGATGGACACCCGTTGATTCTAGGTAGACCTTGGTTGGAAACTGTCGATGCTTATATTGGCTGCTGACAAGGAAACATGGCAATAACAAGGGGATACTATGTCAAGAATTTAGCTTTATATCCCCCAGCCCAACCAAGCCTATCAATAATCAAAACAAGGAAGCAACCTACATCATATCTTATGGAAAATATGAGATCACCATTAACCATAGAATATGCCATAGATTTTAAAGATCAAACAGAGGATGATATCATTAATATTTTTATTAACAAACCACAAATCAGATCCCATCTATAATACCACATGATCAAGGCAGCATTTGATAATAAAGAGGAAGAAGATCCCCTGAAAGACATTCCTGATCAAATAATACCCACTAATTCTATGTACAATAGTAAGATTGTGGATATTGAATCAGGAAAAACTTTAAACATTAACAAAAATCTGACTGCTGAACAAGAAAATAAGACGGTCCAATTACTACAAAAATATAAAGGAGCCTTTGCATGGGATTATCCAGACATGAAGGGAATTGACCCCCAGTTATGTACACACCACATCTATACCAAAAAATATGCGAGACCCATTCACCAACCCCAACGAAGACTAAACCCTCACCTTAAAGATATTGTGAAAGCTGAATTACAAAAACTCTTGAATGTTAATTTCATTTACCCAATATCTGATAGCAAGTGGGTCTCCCCATTAGTAGTGGTACCAAAGAAGAACGAAAAGTTAAGAATATGCATAGATTACTGAGATTTCAAAAAATCAACTCAGAAAGACTACTTTCCCCTTCCTTTCATTGACCAGATATTATATACATTGGAAGGAAAGAAATTATTTTCTTTCCTAGATGGCTTCAGCGGGTTCAATCTAATCCAAATTTCCCTTGAGGACCAAGACAAAACCACTTTTACCTATCCTTGGGGGACATTTTCCTACCGAGTCTTACCCTTTGGCCTATGCAATGCCCCTGCTACATTTCAGAGGGCCATTATCAACATCTTTTAATAAATTAAGGGCTCAAAGTGTATATGGATGACTTCACACCTTATGGAGATGATTTTGAGCCAGCATTAGAAAACTTAGAAAAGGTGTTACAAAGACGTATTGACACTAGGCTTTGTTTAAGCCATGAAAAATGTCATATGATGATGACCGAAGGACTTATCTTAGGAAATTATATTTCAACAGCTGGAATTCAGGTGGATCTAGCCAAAATTCAGATAATTTTGTTAATACCTACACCCACCACACAAACAGAGGTACGTAGCTTTCTTAGATTTTCTGGTTATTATAGAAGATTCGTAGAACATTATTCTCTAATAGCTACACCTTTATATGCACTAACAGGAAATGTTGATTTTATTTGGACAGATGAATGTGACCATGCTTTCAAGGATTTGAAAAATCTTGTATCAACAGCCCCAGTGCTGAGGGGCCCAAATTGGAATTTTCCATTCCAAATTTCATCTGATGCCTCAGACACAATGATTGGAGCAGTGCTTGGGCAGGAAGAGGATAAAAAACCATATGAAATCTATTATATCAGCAAAAATATATCTCCTACTGAACTAAAATATACTGTGACTGAGAAGAAATTTTTAGCTGTAATACATGCTGTAAATAAGTTTAGACATTATATAACTAGGTATCCTGTAGTTTTATATACCGATCACTCTGCCATTAAATTTTTAGCAAATAAACCTGTTACAAATGGAAGAGTGACAAGATGGTTGATTTTATTGCAGGAATTTGATATTACAATCAAATATCAACCTGGAAAAGAGAACCCTGTAGCTGATTTCCTATCATGAATGTGAAAGCCAATAGATGCAATAGCAGTCGAAGACCACTTCCCAGATGAGAATTTGTTCACTGTTACTATTAGAACCCCATGGTATGCTGATATAGAAAATTATTTGGCAATAGGTAAATTACCTAAACATCTAAACCTTAATGAACGAAAGCAGATAATACAGTGTAGTACCTGATTCTCTTGGATTGGGGGCTACCTGTTTCATACAGGGTCAGATATGCAAATCAGGAGATGCATCCGAGAGGATGAAGTATTTGATATTCTGAAAGCATGCCATGACAGGCCGTGTGGCGGACATTTTGCAGATCGTAGAACTGCCCACAAAGTTTTACAAACGAGCTACTATTGGCCTACCATGTTTAAAGATGCTAAAAAATTTGTGCAGGCTTGTGATAGTTGCCAAAGGGTGGGTCGCCCTGGACAGTCTGACGAAATTCTTTTGAACCCACAATTAGTAATTGAACCATTTGAACGCTGGGCACTCAATTTTGTTGGTCCCATTAAGCCCCCATCAAACCAAAGAACATACATCCTATTTTCAACTGAGTATGTCACTAAATGTGTTGACGTAGAGGCACTTTCGAAAGCTACAGAGGACTCTGTAATACAATTCATTTTCCAAATCTTTGTGCGATACGGCCTCCCAAGGGACATAATCACAGATGGAGGACCGTAGTTTGTAGGTAATAAACTCACTGAAACATTACAGAATTACCACATTCGGCACAAAATTACAACCCCATACCACCCATAGGCAAACGACTAGGTAGAGAGCACGAATAAAGTGATCGAATCGATATTGACAAAAACAGTTGCCTCACACAGACGTGACTGGGCTTATAGATTGCCAAAAGCCTTGTGGGCATATCGAACAACATGGAGAGGTACTACGGGGTATTCACCATATCAATTGGTATTTGGAAAATAGCCCATCTTCCCAATAGAGTTTGAAATTCAGACATTAAGAACAACCCTAGAGGTGGGTTTAGATTTAAATGAAGCCCAAGCCAAAATATTACAACAAATCAATGAGTTCGATGAAATTAATCTCTCTTCTCTTCAGCACACTGTGTTAATTCAACAACATAGAGAAAAATGGCATGCCGCCCTCATCAAAGAAAAAATCTTCCACGAAGGAGATTGGGCACTCCTATATGACTCTAGGTTTTAGGATTTTCTAGGGAAAATCCAAACACGATTGCTTGGACCTTATGAGATACAAAAAGTGCATGATAATGGCACCATTACATTAACCACCATTGATGGATCTGGACATTCCTTCAAATTAAATGGTCATCGAGTGCGACTTTACCATAAACCGCTTACTCGAGAATCCTTCTACCAACAACTACGGGAAGATTCTACCATGCAAATTCTTGCTGAGGGAGATAACTCCTCCTCGACACCCATTCATTAAATCATTTCTTTCTTTTGAAATTTGTACATAAAGATTGTTCTTTTACTTTGCTTTTTTTTTTCTATGGAACTATGTTTCTTCAACTGTTCTTATTTTGCTTATTGTAAATTTTTGTTGTTCCTTTCAAAAGGAACAACATTTTTTATGTTCCTTTCAAAAGGAACAACAACATTGTTGCGAGTGTTTTTGCTGTTCCTTTCGAAAGGAACAACAGTTGTGCTGTTTATTTTTGATGTTTCGCAGATTGTTTTTGTTGTTCCTTTTGAAAGGAGCAGCAGTTTCACAGATTGTTTTTGCTATTCCTTTCAAAAGGAACAACATTTCCACAGATTTCTTTTGTTGTTCCTTTCGAAAGGAAAAACATTTCCATAGATGGTTTCTGCCATTCCTTTCGAAAGGAACATCACTTTTTGAGTGCATTTTTCTAATTTTAGAACAACATTTTGAGGATTTCTAATGACTCTTCTAAAGGCAAACATAATATTTATACAATATTACACAAATTAAATCTTACTGGAATCCGGAAATCAAAAGAAATTGTTTTATAGTGATAAGAAGAAGGAAAAAGGACATAACCACCAATATTACTATGTTGTCTTACTATCACTAAAATTAATATGATCAATTATCTTTATCATTTTGGTTCTTCCCCAAATTTTTATAACTTTCTTTGATTTTTATTTATTGAGTAAGAATAAGGGCATATTATTTTCTATTGAGATGTTTAGACTTCTTCCACCATCCCTACTCTTAAGGAGTGTTGAGCCATCCTTTATATATAAGTAGGAAAGTGATATATGAAAAAAGAAGAGAAAAAATATCTATATATATCACTAAAAATTCTATGATATGGCAGATGGAGGATAGGGGGTCTCATCAAGAGCTAGCCTGCCATAATCATAAGGAAGCAGTGAAGTGGCATTCCCATCATGGCCACCACACCAGGGATATGGTCCAATGGACAATTGAAAAAAAAAACTAAAAAGTCCTTGGAACAGGAGGTCTCATCACGAGCTGGCCTACCCACTTTTCACTTCTTTCCGGTGAATGGCATTGTGATTTATCTAGTCCCCAAGCCAGCACAATGGCCTCCATTATGACATCACACAGCACTTCCCTAGGCATAAATAAAGGATAATGGTTCCAAGGGTGAGAAAGAAACTTTGTCAAGGTTATGGACACCTGTGGGCAACAGAGCTCTGCTGATGGTATTGGAGTCACATTTTTACAAATCAATAGTAATGTTAAAACCTTTTTCCTATATCTCTATCTAAATATCAAATTAAAGTATGATTCCTAAACCCTTGGTTTTGAACCTATTATACATGAAATTCATCATAAATCGATCACATTAGTTTGAGTGGGTAATAAGTGCATTAGTACTTGTGTTCAAATAAACTGTCCCTTTTCCTTATCTTTGAATCATTACAAAGGTTTCTATATCTATTTACAATTTAATCACATGCATCGATTTCAGTAATGCAATAATTTGATTG
This sequence comes from Pinus albicaulis, assembly GCA_034641835.2. NCBI lineage: Eukaryota > Viridiplantae > Streptophyta > Pinopsida > Pinales > Pinaceae > Pinus > Pinus albicaulis. Next base: position 940,928,970 of record CM076579.1, on the reverse strand, counting down.
ATTATATCATAAGTATGCATGCTTTTTCCTACTGTGCAATTGTTGTGTAGTACTTTCCTCTCTTATTTTACAGTCGAGGATGACCTATCATCCTTTAGGGGGGGTGCGGATGCCTCTTAATGATTGCATGCAGATCAAATCCCTATATTTTTTTACCTGCACGCAAATCAAATCCCTATATTATTGGTAATAACAAAAACTTAATGATATTATTCCAACCTACTGTGTTGTGCTTTTCCATTACATTATTGTGTGTTTGTAAAGAATTAACAGTGTACAGAGAAGATGGAAGGAAGACCAATTCATAGTGAGCCACGAGTGCTAGTTGTTTCTAATGCTGCACGAGAAATTTTGGAAAAATTAGGATGGATTACATACCTCACAAGGCTACAAAAAACTCATGAAACAGAAGCTATCGAGTTTTTACAGAATTTGCAAGAAGGTTACTGCATGGTTAGAGGTAGACAGATAGTAGTAACAGATGAAATAATTGTAGAGGTGTCTGGTCTACCTGTAGAAGGAACCATATGGACTCATAAGAAGGTCAGGCTTCAAAAAGCCATGAAAATTTTCCAGGAAGAAGAACAGACATTGGTTGTCAAAGGCAAAGGAGTTCAACCGGCATCATTGGAAGAACCATGGATGGAATTGGAAAAAGTAGTACAGGCCTATATAACATGCGATGGAATAAAAGACATGGTAAGACCTCGCCACCTTAAGTTATTGGCAGTATTAAAGCAAAAATGTACTGTAAACTTGCCTGCATTTTTAAATTCCTTACTGCATGATGTTGCCCATAGTATAAGAAAAGTTCGGCACACAGACATGGTGGTAAAACACCATTGCTTAATCATATTGATAGTAAGTTACAACCTTGCCCAACAATAGACCAGTTGGGAAGAACTGATATTTTTGATTGATGGAGGATTAGCCTTACCTACCCCAAAACGAAAGAGAATGGCTAGCACAGCAGCAGAGCCATCAAAACGTAGACAATCCTCCCATTCAAAAGGAAGTAGGGGAATGATAGAAGGCCTTCTGGGTAGCAGTAGCCAGCCCTTGGAATTGCCCAGCTCAGAGGATGAACAACCCCCACAACTAGAAGGAGGGAGTCCCTGCACTGATGAGGATGAAGAAGAAATGAGCCACCACACTAGTGGTGAGGAACAAAGTCATCACACCAGTGGTGAGAAATATAGCAGCGCAGGAGAAGGAAATGATGAAGAAGTGTTGACTGGATAAATTGATCTTGTGGACAAGATCAATCTCCCTAGTGTCAGAAGACAATCTAGCAACAAACGAACAACTAAGTTTATATTTCTCTAAATATATTTGTTTTACAAGTAAATGCTATGAAGGTTTCGATCCTACCTTAGATCCAAATTCTTAATTGTAACCGTAGTTCTTCCATCGCATCAGTAATTCTTCTATTGCAATAATAATCCTTCCGTTGCAACAAGAGTTCTTCCATCGCAACAAGAGTTTTTTCGTCGCAAAAATAGTTCTTCCATCGCAACAATAGTTCTTTCGTCGCAATGAAGTGTCGTCTTTCATCGCAAAAAAGTGTTGTCTTTCGTCGCAACAAAGTGTCGTCTTAAAAGACCTGCAATCACAAACCAGAAAATATTAAATATCACCTGTATAGCAAATAATTATAAAACATACTTATCATAGTGATCAATTAATATATGAAATAAATGATCAAACAACAGCTTATTGAAATAAACAATCGAACGACAATTTATTGAGAAAAACAAAACTTGATTGTATTAATATTAAAATAATAGAAGAACCTTACAGCCTTAGCCTTGATGTTGAACAGGCCTTCCCGGGGTTCGAAGCAGGAGTCTCCTCTACTTTGATAAGTCTTGCACTCTTCCTCCAGGAGCATATAGAGGTATATGATCTTTCCTCACAAAAGCTTAGCAGAAAGAAGTCTAAATCTCAACAATGCTTCACCTCAATCACACCTTAAAGCTTGAACTCCCTTGAGGCTACCCAATGCCTCTTTTTATAGTGCAGATGAGGAGGTTAAGGTTCCACCTATGAAGGGATAGAATCCTCCTTCAAAGGGATAGGCTCCTCACATCAAGGGGTTAGCTCCTTAAGGTGTGGGATGCATGAACCTTATTACAGCGTACTCATCCCCAAAAAATCTCACCCAAAAGCTTCTAGAATTGAACAAAAAAACAACTTTTTTACTTTGGTTTCTCGCCCTTTTGACTTTGAAGGGGGTATGCAAGAATTACAAAGAGAAACTACATTATAGAATGTAGTTTTGCTTCACATTACTTGCGTTCCCTAGCCAGGAATGTAGGTAAGCTTCACATTACCTGCGTACCCAGGGTTTTGGAGCTTTTTAGGGTTTTTTTCTCCTATTTTAGGGCTTAAAATGAGGACTAGAGGTTGTAAGACTTACATAGGAGGTAAGTATGAGTGACAATGAGCTCATACAATCAGCATAATGTCAAGGTGACAGTTTTTAGAGCAACAGATTGCCCCCTAAAGTGCGAAGTCTGGAATAGATGAAGATCAAGTCTATCATATATGAAGAGTGAAGTACTTTATCATTTCAAGGATCATCCTGTGGACACCCCAGTCAGAACCTGTAAAAACATTCAATGCAAAATATATATATGTAAACATATCATCTCTGAGGTAGGAATTCTCATACTCAGATAAAAAATAACTAGAAAACTGATTTAAACTATTCTGATACAGGAATGATTTTCAATACATCAACAATATAGATGTGTGTAGACACAGTATGGACATAGCCATATGCTTATGAATATTCCACTGTATAAATGAATAAAAAATTTCCTCACAGCCTAGATGGTAGAAACTAGATTCAGGGTCTTGATTTCCATTTCTCAAACCAGTTAGATTCTATCCATGTGAATAAATGTGTTGAAGTCGAACATGGTACAAACCACTTGATTACCAGTCAATAATGTAAACTTTTAACAAGTGTGAGAGTAACCACCAGTAATGTCAATGGCTCTCAAAGTACTTAGTACAATCCATGAAATGTTAATGAAGGAGCTGAAGTCGAACATGTCACAGAATCATTCGATCGAAATTCAATGATGCAACCTGTTGTCGAAGGCGAGAAACCTGCCATTGAGGCATGCAAATTTCAAGGTACTGATGTGTTACATAGCAATTTGACACCGTCCCTGCCATTCCCCATCCCAGACATTGGAGGGCTTATTCCGTGACCTGTGAGCGGAGACAATACTTGAAAATACTTTCATTGCATCCCTCTGAAGATGAGATTTCATTGTCCTAAAGGCATCTCCCTACAAAAAACCCTAAAAATGGCTCTTTTTCCATTGGCGCAGTTCCATAGTTCAGTCCTCGCGCCAAGGGGGAAAATCCTCCGAAGAGGGCATGCCAATTGGCGCTCTATCATAGAGCCGCACCTGCGCCAACCATATTAAGAGGTGTTTTTAAAAAATAAAAGGCGAAAGTTTCATCCTAACAAATTCCTGGACTGATATCTATCTTGAGTTGGGTGGTTTGGCTACGGATTTCCATAGAAAGGAAGTGGTTTGCCACCTCTCATGGAAGCTTCCTTGATGATAGGGCCAATCCCATAATTATAGGGATCCCAACTTCCCTTCCTCCTTCTAAAAAGCTTGCCCATTTCCCTTGCAAGCTAGTTCCAGAATCTCCAAGTTCCCAAGAGCTTTCATATCCTTATGCTGCAAGAGCCTTCTTGATTCCCTAAGGCCAAATCCAAGCAAGGAGACTATTTTCGAGTATCCGGAGAGAGAGGCTTGTCCCATCCTTGACAGGCTTTATCAAGACATGTTGTGCTGACGACCCGCCAAAGGAGAATTCGGCGTCGAAGCTTTGGTTGTATTCTTCTTTTTGACTCATTAATGTTAAGCGACTATTGGTTATGGTTCCACTCTTGTTCTTGATCATGTTCATGAGTTATGTCCTCTTCGACTGACATATAGTTGTATATAATGGATTTTATGCTTGCGTTTGTGTTGTTTATTGCATGTGCAGGTGTCTGATCACGGAGATCGTGAGGATTGTGATCTGCCAGGGCAAAGGAACGAGAGCACCACCTCTTCTACAAATGACAGCGTTGGATTCCAGGTAAGCCTTCCTCGCAAGTCGGTTTATTTACAATTAGGAACCTGCACTGTAGCGTGTTTGATTGTTGCTAGACCCAATCTGGGTTAGTAGGGATCACCTCTGTCCGTAGAGGGGATTTACCTCCTCAACAATTTGGCGACTCCGCTGGGGAGTTCAGCTTGTTGTTCAATTTGTAAACTATAGATGGAGCCAGAAGCACAACCAGATAGCCTTCGAAACGCTTTTGCTCTGCATTAGCGGAGTAGATCAATGCTGCTTCAGTGAATCTCCGGTTTGGTTTACGGACTGAACAACTTGGAGTTTTGTCTTCTCTTTCCAGACAACTTCTTGGCCTTGCTTGCTTGGTCAGCTCTTTGGACTGGATTTTCCTATTTGTTTGGCTTTGTTTTAGCCTTGTCATCACTTGTCTGTGTCTGAGATTGCTTGTTTTTTATTTTTTCCATAGTAGACTCGGCTGGCACTCTTTTCAGCGTGACAGTCGCACCCATTGGCACAGGTTGCATGTATATCACCCGCGCCATTGCGTTTCTGGCGCTAATTTCAAGCTCACAATCGCACCAATCCTGTGAGCTATTAGGGTTTACTGTGTTTCATGCTTTCTGAGGCTGACTTGTGATTTTGATCTTGTTTTTTCGGCTGTTTGAGTGCACTAGAGCCTAGTTTGACTGGTTGGAACCTCCTTCCTTTGGTTGTTTTCCTATTTCTTTTGATTTTTCATATGAGCCCTAGGGCATCTAGGTGCCTTTGTGAGTTGAGCCTCCCTTGGGAGTTTTTGGTTTTTCGTTTGTTCAGTCGACTTTGGGATTTCTTCCTTGCATTCGTTTGACAGTTGTCTATCATATTATTGCGCTTTTTGAGTGACTGATTTCATTTTCATTCAAATTTTTCTTTTATTCGTCCTGGGCCTAGATTACACGGCTCATTGGTGTCTTTGGGACTTTTCTTGGTTTTGAGAGACTTTTGGTCGATTTGAGATCTGATTGTTCATGGCATTGAGTGAAATCTATTTGTTTTGCTCTCTTAATATCATTTCTCGAATTTCTTCTCATTTGTTTTTGGTTTGTTTAGTGCATCTAGCTATCAAACACTGAAAATAAAAAAATCTCTTTTGCTGTTGGTTGATTAGTGCAAATTGAAATCTTTTCGATTTTACTAGTAATTAGTGAATTTGAAAGAAAATTTTTTAGTTTCATTAGTTGCATTAGAGATATCATTGATTGTCTTCTGATCATTTTGTTTGTGTAAAAAGCTCTCAACTCTTCTGTAGCTAGCTTTCATCAAACGAAATGATATACTGTGGCATGTATTTTTGAATTTAGGAGATTTTTGAGACAGCACATTCGTTAGGGCCTGAAAACTGAAACGTAATTGAAGATCAACCTTAAAATCTACTCAATTTACACTAAGGCAGCATTGAAATCTAACGAAACACATTTAGAGGTCTAGGCTAGAGACGTGTTCCGGTGTCTTAAAACCTAGTAGCTGTCATTCGCCTCTTGGCTTTAGAAAACACTAGTACGGACTTGTGCTCCCCGTACCATCGCGTATATAAAGGGAGACCCCTCTAGGTTTCAATCCTTTATCCATAGGAAGCTGAGTCTGCCGCCCTATACGCATGATACACCGGACACGGCATTTGGGGAGATTTCCTGCATGTACGGAAAGTCCTTGGTTGATTCTCTTTCATTATTGAAACCAAGGTGTATATTGCAGTTCACGGTTATTTGGTACACCCTTTTGCCTAGTATTCCTGAGCAGTCATTTGATCTTTTCTGACTTTTTAAATTTGAAAGGATCACCAAGTGCTTTTCCTTTCACGCTTGTGTCAAATCTGAAAGAGATAGAGTCACCTTTTTGACCGTTTCTCCACTCTTAAAACATGAAACGGTGAAGCTTATTATTTTTCAATGTGGTAAAAATTAATCACCCACGATTACACACCTTGTTAGACTTTTCTTGTTGACCGTTTGATCGTGTGTCTTGAATCTTTTTCAGCCCGTGTGTGTGTTTGATCTTTTTCTCTTGTCGTTTCTGCCACAGTGGCAGAACCCTCGATTTCGTCTACTGGTAGTCCTTATACGGACGATTCATCAGAGGTTTCACAATCCTCTGCTAAACCACAGCAGCCCATTGTTTCCGAGTTTCCTGACGGGGGACCGGTTCTTTCTGAGCAACCTTTTGGGGGACCAGTTGAGTTTGATTGGCCCTTTTCTGACCCTGTGTCTGAATTGAGATTAGGAGCTAATTTCCTTTCTCTTACATCGGGTTCGCCTTTTATAGCTGTTGTCTTTCCTCCTAGTCCTCGCCGTCTATTGCGAGATCTAGCGGCAGGCTCAAACATGAGTGATTCTGGTGAGGAAATCCCAACGTCTGGTGAAGACTATCAGCTCTTCCCACGAAGATTATTTTCAGGAGACAACTCTGAAACAGCTGTCATGTCAACGTCCAGTCCCTCATTACCACTGGGGTACAGGTCTTTGGGTCAGATCATTTCCGCCGCAGCCTCTATGGGAGTGTCAGCTCCTTATTCGAGGCCAGCTGCTCCTTCACCGGAGGTGTCCCCTCAGACACCCGTTACTTCTGTACCTGTTCGGCCCACTATCTATGTGGCTGCCTCCACACCCGTTGTCATGGCACCCTCCGCCAGGGCTATGCCATCTCCTGAAGATGTTTATTTAGTGACTGCTATACCGGAGAACATCTCTCCGGAGGAGTATCGGTTGTCCCTGCAACAGCCGAACCCCGAGGTTGGACCGTCCTCCCAAGATCCCAACCACTCTTACTTTTCGCACTATGCACAGGATGGTATGACCGTGTATGCTTTTCCAGGTCAATATGATGAGCACGGGGACATTTTGTGTCTACCCGCTCATGAGGCTTACCTCCATGCTGAAGGTTTACCTTATAACCAAGCTTATAACCCGCAAGGGCAACCTTTCCAAGGCCAACCTTTGGGCCCACCTGGCTATCCTTATGACCCACAGGGGAAGCCCATGCAAGGCTATCCTGCAGGCCAGCAAGGGCCATCGTACGGTCCGCAAGGACAGTATTATAGCCTTTCCGGTCAACCTGTGCAGCCTCAGCCGGGGTACCAACCGGGACCGGTCTATGGTCCTGGGGGGAAAATCCAACCTTCTCAACCTATGCAACCACAGTATCCTGTTGTTTCTAATGTTGCATATCAGCCGAGACCATCTTATGGTTCTGCTCCAGGTTAAACCAGTTACCACCAACCACCTGGCCCTATTCCTCCACTAGGCCAACCGGCCCATCCAATACAACCCGGTGTTCTGCCTCCAGGCCAACCGGCCCATCCGGTACAACTTGGGACTCCTTTATAGCCAGGTCAACCTGCGCAAACGATGCAGCCTATCTATCCGGGTCAACCTGTTCACCCAGGGCAGCCGTCTCAGCCTGGTCAACCTGTTCATTAAGGGCAGCCCATTCATTCCGTTAACCCTGCCCAGCAACCGATTCATTCGATGCCGAAGCCAAATCAACAGTTGCAGCCTAGTTATAAGGCTCCGCAGGGTTCCACCTATCAGTAGCCGACTCATCCTCAGGGCGGTTATTATCTTCATGGTCAATCTCAACCGAATTATAATCAGCCCCGAGGCTCTCAGAATTATCCTCCCCCACCCGGTTCTACCTATACTCAGCAGCCAAATCGAAATGCTGCTTACACTGGGCCGACACATAATCAGGGTCCGTACTCTGGTTATCAAGCCCCACACACTAGTTACCAGCAGCCAAATCAATACGGTTATACGACCTACACCCCCTATGGTCAGAATCTTATGGGACAAAACCCATGGGGGCAAGGATATTCACAACCATTGTGGAGTACAGGTACCCGTCCTCATCCCAGGCCTGGCATGCCGGTTAATCTGCCATTGCTATTCCTGGCCACCTTGGAGTTGTCGGATGTTTCAAAACTGACCAATGATCCAATTTTTCATAATCCGTATTGGCCTCTGGTTCCTACCAAGATACTAGGTGATTGCCCCAAGTTTGAGGGTAAAGCTGGAGAGGATCCCCAAGCACATGTGATGACGTATCATCTTTGGTGTTCGTCTAACTCTTGGGTCGATGATTCAATTCTTCTGCACCTCTTCCAGCGCACTTTGACTAGAGCTGCTGCTAAGTGGTACATAGAGTTATCCTGTGGCATCTTCCAAGATTTCAATTCCTTAGCCATGGCTTTTCTGACGCACTTTCAGTTACCGGTTCGCTATGAAGCCGGGACGCACCTCCTGACTTCTCTGAAGCAGGATAAAGCCACTCACATTTCTGATCACATTCATGAGTGGCGGCGTCGTCGTAGACTGATCAAGTTTCATATACCTGATCAGATACTAACTCACTGGTTCACCACCTCCTTTGTGAATAAAATCGCTCAAGATATTGCGATGGGAGCATGTGTGATGAAGGAACAAGCCATTTCGCGTGCCCAATATATGGATCTTGTATATTCTCAGTCCGGCACGCTTTATGATATCTTTCCTGATGCTCCACGGTCCGGAACCTCTAAGGCCCCACCTACCCCTGCAGTGGATGGTGTCATTGGTTCTGTGTCTCAGAATTCGAAGAAATCTTCGAATGGGAAGCAGAAGTCTAATTCTTCCAACAATAATCCTGCTAATCCCACCACGTCCGATTCTGGAAAAACCATGGAGGTGAACGCCGTTCAGGCCAATCCTACGGAGAAAACTTGCAAAGGGAAAAAGAAGGGAAAAGGTAAATCCAAATCCAACACCCCAAAGCCAGAATCCAAATCTCGTACTGAGGATGGTTCTCAACGTAAACCGAAGTACCCCTGCCTCATTTGTGAAGGAGACCATTATACTAAGGATTGTCGACGACGATCTGAAGTGAGTCAACTTCTCAAAGGCTCCAAAGGGACTCCGGCAGTTCTAAAAGAGCCATTCCCATCTCAGTAGACCTAGATGGTTGAACAACCATCACCATCTGCACCATTTGGGTCCCAATTTTTCATGATGAATGGTGTTGCACCTATCTCTGTCGCTACGCGTTCGAAGGATTACAACGAATCGTGGCAGGCACCCGGGAAGTCAGTTGTGGATGGACCGCCTCCCCCACCTGTCTCTGGTTTGTTGGAAATTGAGAAGCCTACTCCTGAACCTATTGTGAAGCCACCTTCTAAAGGTGTTATTCGAATATCTTCTTATAATCTGAATGCTCGTGCCACTCAACACTACAGTATTGTTGAGGATTTGGCACAAGCACCTTCTGCTATGTCTGCACTAGAATTTCTTCAAAGTTGTCCTTCACAATGGAAGGCTTTACTGTCTGCAATCGGTGGCATTGATATCGCCGATTCGAGTCTTCTCACCTTCAATTTAGAAATTTCACTCCCTGACTTCCACATCAGATTGCTCTTGTTATTCAAGTCCGGATTAACGGTCTTAACATCCATAGGGCCGTCGTGGATGAAGGTGCCTCTACCTATGTTATTTCGTTCACTTGCTAGAAGGCCATTGGCTCTCCAGCCCTTTCGTCATCTCCCAATGCCCTAGAGGCATTTGATGGTCAGGAATCTAAACCCCTGGGTGTTCTTGAGAGTTTAGTGATCACTTTACAGGGGAAGACTGTCAACGTAGAAGTAGAGGTGGTTGAAGCTAGGCTCAACTAAAATATACTTCTTGGCCGCAGCTGGACTCATGCCATGCTCTGCGTGCCATCCACCATCTTTCAACTTCTTAAGTTCCCTCACGAGGGAAAAATCATCACAGTGGATCAGTTGTCCTTCTTCACCTCCACCTCCGAGAACAACGTTCCATACGTGGATCAGATTCCGAATCCCCCTGACAGTGTAGGACCCAATCTCTTCAAAGACCCCATCCTCATGGGTATTTTTCCCGCACCACCACCGCACACTGCTCAAGTTAACATGATTTCCAGGTCTGATGACCCCTGGCTCATCCCTGCGCCTGAGCAGGTGTTTGAGTTTGGAGAATCCATGCCCTTGACTCCAGTAGAGATTAGCTACTGTGAAATTGTTGCTGCATCTGATCCTCCACCTTCTCAGCATGCTCCTTTGAGCATGGCTCTAGACGTCTACTCTCAATCCCCCTGGCTTGGTTAGGTTGATTCACCTGATCCTCTCAAAGAGAATTTTCTTTCCGATGAAGCCATCATTGAAACTATGTCTCTCGAGGAGCTTCCTTGGGGCGATGGACATCATCGCTCCTCTTTCATGCCTAGCTTGGGGGAAATGACAGATTGTCTAGAGCGTTATGCGTCTCAGGTTCCTACTCCTCCTCTCCAAATGCCCATCTTGACGCACGAGGTTTTTTTGGAGGGAAACTTGAGTAACATCACTCAAACCATCCCGATCAACATCTCCGTTAAACCGGGGATCGTTGAGAATATACACGTGGGAGTGACTTGTTCGCCTGATGAGATTCAAGTCTATACTGATATTTTTAAAGAATTCAGAGATGTGTTCACCTGGTCCTACGAGGAAATGCCGGGGATTGATCCCAGTATCATAGTGCATGAGATTCCAACCTACCCTGGTGCGAAGCCCGTGCGCCAACGCTTACACCCCATGCATCCTCGGAAAGCCACTACAATCAAGGTAGAAGTTGAAAAACTTCTGAACGTGGGCTTTATTTATCCTATCCCCCTCACAGAATGGGTTTCCAACATTGTCCCTGTTGATAAAAAGTAGGGTACTATTAGGGTCTGTGTTGATTACCGCGATATTAATCGCGCCTGTCCAAAAGATAACTATCCCACTCCATTCATAGACCAGATTATCGACGAATGTGCCGAAAGTGAGATTTATTCCTTGATGGACGGTTTCTCAAGGTATAATCAGATCAATATTGCACCTGAGGATCAACACAAGACTACATTCATCTATCTGTGGGGTAATTTTGCATATAAAAAGCTCCTGTTCGGCTTGAAGAATGTTGGAGCCACTTTTTAGCATGCGATATCTTACGCTTTCCATGACATTTGCCACATCGTTCAACCTTATCTGGACGACTTGCCAGCTCACTCAGCTAGGCGAGAGGATCACCCTGAACACCTCCGCCAAATCTTCCTTCGCTGTAGGCGCTACAATATTAGGCTTAATCCTCATAAATGCGTCTTTTACGTGGATTCTAGATGTATTTTGGGATTCATAGTCTCCAAAGACGGAATTCACCTTGACCCTTTAAAGGTCGAGGCTATCATCAACCTCCCATCACCCTCCTCGTTATACCAGTTGCAAAGTCTGCAGGGAAAAGCAAACTTCCTTCGACGCTTTATCCCGAACTACGCCGAGGTGGCCAAAGGATTCACGCGCCTATTAAAGGAGAATTTTCCCTTCCATTGGGATGAAATTTCTCAACAATCCTTTGAGAAGCTGAAGAAGTTACTCGTTAATGCTCCTTTGCTTCATCCTCTGAACTATCGTCGTGATTTCACTTTGTATCTTGCCGCCGAGTTTAGCACCATAGCTATGGTTCTGGTGTAGGATGATGATGATGGTAATGAACATGTTGTTTATTATCTATCACGAAACCTTCTCGATACATAAACGCATTATGCTCATGTTGAGAAGTTGGCGTTAGCAGTAGTACACACTGTGCAGCATTTTCGCCATTACATCCTGTTGCGTACGATAACAGTGGTTTCGGATTGCAACCCCATGACATATATTCTCTCTAGACAATTACTGGGGGGAAAATACTCCAAATGGATCGTTATCCTATAGGAGTTTGACTTAGAGTTCACCACTTCTAAGTCAACCAAATCACTTGTTTTCGCGGATCTTATATGCTCACTCCCGATAGACTCCACTCCTTCACACTCCGAGGATCATATCCCGGACGAAACTCTTTTCCTCATCAGTACTCGCGACCCTTGGTATGGTGAAATAATTGTGTATCTTCAAACCTCCACATTTCGGTCTAACTTGACTAAAGATTCCCGACGTCGAATTTGGCATCAGTCTCAACCCTACCGCATCATAGGAGATACTTTATACCGTATTGGAGTAGATTCAGTGCTCCGTCGGTGCCTAACCTTGGAAGAGGCTGAAAGGGTCCTAAATGACTGCCATAGTGGCGCTTGTGGTGGACATATGTCCGGATATGCTACTGCCCAGAAAATTCCACGAGCAAGTTATTTCTGGCCGTCAATATTCAAAGACTGTATCATTGCAGTCCATAAATGTCACGCATGCTAGGTGTTTCAGCACAAGATGCACGCGCTGCCTCTCCCTTTACATCCTGTTATTACCGTCAGCCCTTTTTCGAAATGAGGTGTGGATTTTATGACGTGTAACCCTCACTCGACTGGGGGGCATGTGTATATAATTTTCGATGTCAACTACTTCACCAAGTGGGCCGAAGAGATGCCTACACTAGCTGCCGACGGTAAGACAGCTGCCCAATTCATATTCAAACATATCATTGCATGTTTCGGGGTCCCGCAAGCCATCGTTACTGACCACGGTACTCATTTCTGAGATTATATGATGGCCGAGCTCACTTCAAAGTTGGGCTTACGCCACGATAGCTCAACACCATATTACCCTCAGGCAAATGGCCAGGTTGAAGCAGTGAACAAGGTTCTGGTCACTATGCTTCAATGAACAGTTGGTATCCACAAATCCAATTGGCACCTCCAACTGTTCTCAGCTCTATGGGCATACCGGATTTCTGCAAAGAGTGCAACTAGATTCACACCATTTCAATTGGTGTATGGTCTGGAAGCAACTCTTCCGGTTGAATGCGAGATTCGTTCGTTGAAATTAGCTGTGGAACTTCTACCCAACACTTCTGCTGAGGAAGAGCATCTTTTGTATCTATAAATGTTAGATGAAAACCGCCGCTTAGCTGCTTTATTGATTGAAGAACAAAAGAAACGGGTCAAAGCTCACTTTGATCAATCGGTTTCTCTTCGTTCCTTTGTCGAAGGGGACCTCGTCCTCCTGTACGATCAAGCACATGACAAGCTTGGGGATGGCAAGTTCCAACCTATGTGGCATGAGCCCTACATAGTAAAATGTGTTTTGAAGAATGGGGCTTATGAGCTTATAGATTATGAAGGAGTTCCGCTGGCGCAGCCTAGGAATGGGCTGTACCTAAAAAACTACTACGCTTAAAGTCATTTTGGTGTGGTGTGTGTACATAAGTGTGTGTTTTTCATTTGTGTGCATGTGTGGTGTGGTGTGTGATGTAAACATCTTTCTGCTGATCAGGTCTTCCTGATTTTGCAGATGTCCACTCCTCCGTTTGTTGGTTTCGCGGATGGTGCCTCCCACAGTACCAGGAACTTGTCTTCAGCGGCCTGGGTAATCTATGATCCTGCTGGTGAGTTGGTCAACCTGCAAGGTATGTGTCTGGGACGTACTACAAATAACATCGCGGAATATAGTGCTGTATTAGAATTATTAACTGAGGTTGTAAACCTTGGTATCCGTGAATTTCTTGTGTATCTGGACTCACAACTTGTAGTATTACAACTGAACGGTCATTATTCGGTCAGAAACCCATCTATTTTATGTCTGTATCTGCGTATTCATTTACTAGAATTTTTTTTTGACTATATTACATATCAACATATACCCAGGCATATGAATACATTAACAGTTGCAGTAGCTAATTTGGTGTTAGATAGACATTTGCACAATTTGTAAATCATCATCACATGTAAAAGAAAAATCCATCCAGAAATAGATATGTATATATATAGATATCGAAATGTTTACATAGTGTGCATCGCATAGAATCCAAAAATATATATGTTCGTCTTAATACATCTGGAGATTACATGTCTCTCAAAAAATATGCATGAAAAAAGCCCTAGGAGTCTAATCTGCATGGTGCTCATGATAACAAGTGACTGCACGCAATAAGCATCTTAGAAGTCGGTGGAGGCGACTAGGCACTCCCACCGTATGTCTCTGGTACGCCATCAGTACATCCACCAGCCGGGCGTAGTCTGGGATCCCTCGAGCAATGCCCTCAAGATTCTGGATTAACTCTCCCCCCTCTGCACCCTCTGACTGCGGATCAGGTGCGGGAAGAGTCCTCCGTGCGATAGGAGACATACCGGTTGGTCTCTCTGGGCCCACGTCTGCATACATATACAATGTGTCAGGATGGATATGTATTAACAAAAAAAAATCATAAAACATAAAAATAAAAAATAAAAGAGGTCATACCCAACTCCTCATCCCAATCATCTCTTTCCGACAGTGGGAGATCTGGGTCTCCAGTGAAATTGGTTCCTTCATATGGCCAGTCTTCCACTACGATCAACTGATGCTGCAACCACCCAAAAAAACTCCGGCCTCCAAGACATCTGTTGGCCTCCTCTAGCTCTGGGCATCAGTGCTTCCCAGCGAGCCATTCTTGGCTCTCGTGGAATCGGATCGACTACTATGGCCCCTTGGCCCTGGAAGATTGGTAATCATTCTAGAATGAACGATACCAGGATGGAAATGTAGCCAAATTGTTTCAGTTTGGCCTGCTTGCACTTCATGAGCTGTCTCTTCATGTTGATAGTCACTGTTGTGGCCCAGTCAAACAATAGGGGAGTCATACACTCTGAAGCTAGCAAAAGTTGTGCCTTTGCGGCCTCGTGTGGTGCCTGCGACCCTGCGATCAGGAATGGTGTGGATGTCCACCTTTCCACTTCCTGATCCCAGTTGTGCCCCTCGGCACACTCGTGCCATCACTTGCTCCATTTTCTCACCAAACGGTCTGCTCCCTGTCAATATGGGTATCGGACCTTTGCGCTATAGTCCGGTTATGAAGTACACGTCAGCAACCTCCAGGTCTAACACTTGATCCCACAATTTGAATACTTGTTCATCTGCGTCCCACATATTGATCAAGTACTGTAGAAGCTTTGGCTGACCTCGTAAACAAGGCGTCAGGAAGAATGTTTTTAGCCCACAGTTCTTGAGGGCACTCATGCAAGTTTCATTTTCCATGGCTTGTTCATCCTCTTCACCGTGCTCTCTCTCTTTCCACTCAATCACCATTTTGCTCAGTTTCTTGCATCAACATGGTCACGAACCCTTAATTAGATCTCTGATGAGCTTCAAATTTCATCCAAATTGATTAAAATTTTGAATTTTTAGGCGGAAATTTGGGTTCCACCGCTTGCGCGGCTGTTTCCTGAACAGTCGCGCCAGTCGGCGCGAGCCCTTTGCATATAAAAGCCCATTGGGGCGGGTCCATGCCCAATACCCGTGCCAATGGGTGGAGCCCTAACAATCTAAAAAGTTTCCACAGAAGTCTAATGCATGATGGAAAACTATTAAAAAATGGATTGAAATGGAGTACAAGGAAGCGCCTCTTACCTGGAACTGACGGAACTCTGAATAGTAGCCTGGATCGGTCGCAATCGCTGTCAAAAGTTCGCACACAAACTGGACCACTGCTGCTCTTCGATGAGGTAAAAAGTAAAAAGTAATTTTATTTTTACCATTTGACATATTTATAACTTTTTGAACTCAAAATAGGTCTTGAAAGTTATTTTTCTTAATATTTGAATATATTTTGTCGAAAATGGGTTTTACACTTGCCTTTTTGTGCATCAACAGGTCTTTCACACAACTTAGACGGTGAAACGAGTTGTATTTTATACTTTTTTGGACTCGGTAAATACACGAAAAAGTCACTCTGGAGTCATCTTTCAGCTCTTTTCTGTCTTTCTAAACATGAAACTATTTCCGAGGCCCTTGTCATTTCGATCTCGTTAAAGTGGACACGAATCGACATCTACCCAGTATACGTTTACCCCTTTTTCGGGTTGGGATGGATTATTTACGAAAAAGGAATACCCTAGCCTATCGCGACTATGAGGTTTTCTCGGATATTGTTTTCTACCTTTTCGGGTCCGAGGAAATATCTACGAAAAGGGACCGTTGGATTTTACTTTTCTGCTATCTTTTCAAACTCTCTAAATATGAAAAGACACCGAGTTCTTCCTTTGTCAGATTCGTTAAACCCTGATGGCATTGGATTCAGTCGAAATGACGTTCTCCGAGTTTCTCCTTCCTAGGGCTCGTTAAATGTACTAGGATGGATTCGCCCAAAGGGCAGACTTATATTACAAGCATATGCTATCCCCTTCAAGCTTTATATCAAAAATAATTGGGGTACTCGCCAGAAATGGTGGGGGAAAATGGAACCAGCGTCATTGTCGTGTCGGCAGTATGTCGCTCTTGAACATGGCACTTGTCTGCATTTGTGTCGGGTTGGGGACATCTCATCTCGTTCTTCACTTACCTCTGTGGATTTGGATAATCCCTTTTGACCTCTTATCTACTCATTGCCTCGTCACCATGACCTCTGATCCGTTGATGTCAAATACTGCCAAGTCCACTGTCGTGCCGTTTACATGTTCAAGAGAAGTTGACCTCTGCAAAGTATAAACCTCCCTCTGATTCTCATTTGATTTTGATCCACAAAAACATCATGTTCCTCTGTCTCGTGTCGATGATGTGGGAAACATTATGGCCCACCTTCGATCAAGGTCACTCCCTGTCAACTTCAGCACATTATCCGGGAAGCTCATCTAGAGACTCCCTTATGGTACCTTGGAGCCTGCATGCCTCAATGGTAGGTTCATTGCATTCGATGTGAGGTTTTCATCATTGGCCTCCGATCAAGTGATTCTATGGGTGTTCGACACCAGCTCATTGATTCGCACGCCGTAGATTGTACCTATAGTACCTTGAGAGCCATTGTCATTATTGGTGGTTCCTCTCGCGTCTGTTAACAACTTTCATCATTGGCTGGTAATCAGGTGATGTTCTTGCATGTTCGACTTCAGCTCACATATTCGCATGCTTGAAATTGTACTTTGTTCGGGTCGAGATGGAGCGCAAGACCCTGGATTGTGTCTGTTGTAATCTAGACTGTGATTTTGTGGACTATTATTTACATGACTCACTGATTGGATGGCTGTGACCATACCTGAGTCTATTTATCAATCCTCACTGGATGGTTGCGTCCATGCCTTGGATCTAGATTATTGTAAACTCTGTTATGGATGACTATGCCCATACCACGTGTATATATCATGTATCTGAGACATCAGTTGTACTTCGCTCCGCAGGTTTTCCGATGGCAGTGTTTTCAGTCGGCATGTTCTCGTAAAGCATTTCACCCCTCTCTCTCTCTTTCGGGCCTCATGCTTTAGGGGGCATCTGTTACACAACAATTTGTCACCGTCCCTGCCATTCCCCATCCCGCACATTGGATCGCTTATTCCGTGACCTGTGAGTAGAGACAAGACTTGAAAATACTTTCATTGCATCCCTCTGAAGATGAGCTTTCATTGCCTTGAAGGCATCTCCCTACAAAAAACCCTAAAAATAACTCTTTTTCCATTGGCGCGGTTCCACAGTTCAGTCCTCGTGCCAAGGGGGAAAATCCTCCGAAGAGGGCACGCCAATTGGCGCTCTGTCATAGAGCCGCACCCGTTCCAACCATATTAAGATGTGTTTTTTAAGGAAGAAGTTTCATCCTAAAAAATTCCTGGACTGATATCTATCTTGAGTTGGGTGGTTTGGCTACGGATTTCCATAGAGAGGAAGTGGTTTTCCACCTCTCACGGAAGCTTCCTTGATGATAGGGCCAATCCCATAATTATAGGGATCCAAACTCCCCTTCCTCCTTCTATAAAAGCTTGCCCATTTCCCTTGCAAGCTAGTTCCAGAATCTCCAAGTTCCCAAGAGCTTTCATATCCTTATGCTGCAAGAGCCTTCTTGATTCCCTAAGGCCAAATCCAAGCAAGGAGACTATTGCCGAGTATCCAGAGAAAGAGGCTTGTCCCATCCTTGACAGGCTTTATCGAGACATGTTCTGCTAACTACCCGCAAAAGGATAATTCAGCGTCGAAGCTTTGGTTGTATTCTTCTTTTTGACTCATTAATGTTAAGCGACTATTGGTTATGGTTCCACTCTTGTTCTTGATCATGTTCATGAGTTATGTCCTATTCGACTGACATATAGTTGTATATACTGGATTGTATGCTTGCGTTTGTGTTGTTTCTTGCATGTGCAGGTGTCCAATCACGGAGATCGTGAGGATTGTGATCTGCCAGGGCAAAGGAATGGGAGCACCCACCTCTTCTACAAATGACAGCGTTGGATTCCAGGTAAGCCTTCCTCGCAAGTCGGTTTATTTACAATTAGGAACCTGCACTGTAGCATGTTTGATTGTTGCTAGACCTGATCTAGGCTAGTAGGGATCGCCTCTGTCCGCAGAGGGGATTTACCTCCTCAACATGATGATTTCTAGATCAAATTCCTAGATAACGAGCTGTCTTCGATAGAAAATGATCCGTCACAGGAAAACCCACAACACAAAATCATAGATCAGGTTTTGAAGAAATATATTCGCAAGGACTGACTCAGGCATGGTAAAAATGGAAGACAAATATTTCGCAAATGAATGGTTTGTTTGAACTGTCCTTTTGAACACATAACGACACTGCAGATGGTTTGGTGAAAATTGACCCAAAGCTAATACCCAGAAACCGACTAAAGACTTTCAATATGGTTTGATTAACTGTTAGGTAAAGGATTTTCCCAACCCAGGTGAACAAAAGTGTCATGTTCAAGAGTGGTTAACGATTTTCTGAATAATCAAAATGTAACAAACAGGTTCGTTTTTCTCTCTTTTCCCCCACCGTTTCTGGCAAGTACCTCTTTATTTTTGACAAGCTTGAGGAGGATAAAATTTGCTTGTTTATAAGTTCATCCTTCGGATGAGTCCAACTTAGTTTAAGATTCAAACCCTAAGAAGGAGTGGTTCATTCCTGTTTTTAAATTGAACATGTCCTTTACTGTTAAATTTTAACGAGTCCAGTATAGGAGAAACTAGGTGTTTTTCAATTTTAGGGAGTCAGAAGAAAAACTTAAGAAAACTCTATGGGTGTAATTTTTCGTAAATTTAGTCCCTCGAGCCCGAAAAAGGATAAAATAATGCAGGAGAGAACTCTATTGACCGTAATTAGCCAACGTATACCTTTTTCGTAAATAGTCCATTTCAGTCTGTAAAAGGGATAAAATTATACTGAAAGGATGATCATTCATTTACTTTAATGAGTTCGAATAATCAAGTGCTCGGTAATCTTTTCAATTTTCGAGTCTAAAAAGAGCTAAAAAGAGGACTCCAGGGTTTCACATTTTTGCAAATTTTTGAAAGAGTCCAAAAAAGTGATAAAAGTATGCTCTTTGTTGAAAAAATTATCCGTTTTACCGAAAAATCCAATATTCTGCACAAAAGCTCGAAACAATTACACATACCTGTTTAAGATAAATAAAAATGTTTTCAAAAATTACCTTTTTAGAGTGAAAAATAAACAAATTTAAAATTCATTTATTCGAAAAAAATTATAAAAAGGACTTTTCTAACTTGATTTTTACTATTTGAATACAGAGAGAAAAAGTAAGAGCTTTTGGATAAGAAAAACTTCTTGTGAAGATTCTGGAAAATCCGTTCGTCAGAATCAGAAACTGTCAGCTCCAAGTAATATGTATAAATTCTTGACCATATGAGGGCCCAAGTTGATCTCTTGATATGGCTAGTGAACAAGTGGGACACACAGGACCAATGTTTCTTGTTTTTCAACCACCGACTCGAAGTCGAGCTGGAGTACATATATTTTTTGACTGGTTTGTCCAAGAGGGGTGGACACTTATCTCTATTCGGGACTAGACCAAGTGGCCAGTCTGTTGCTAGTCTCAAAGCAGAGCTTTGCAATGGTTGAATAGACCCCAAGGATAAACGGATAGATATCAAAACTATCATCCATCCTGAGTTCAAATTTATTGTCTTCACTGTTATTAGACTATACAGGAGTGCAGCATTACGTGTTGCCAATCTCATGCTGAGGGCATGTTAGATTTCTGTCGACATATTTTGGTTGGTTGAACAACCAACTATTTGTCATTAAGGACTTTCATATGCCAGGATGGACTACCGCGGCAATAGAGACATAGCTTTTCCTCCAGGAAAGTAATGGGATGATTTAAGTAAAAATGATTTTCAACATTTTCTAAGTCCTATTTTTTTTGTATTTTAAACCGTCCAATGTAAGACGATGTATAATTTGAAACACACTTCTATGCTATGATATATCACTATTATTGACTATTTTTGTACATGTTATCGAATGTTGTTTAATTTACTATTTTGATTATTGCAAATGTCTATTTATCATACTAGAAGCAACTACATCTGCTAATGTATTTAAATGTCTTATAATATGCTGATATTCAATGTAATCAAATTCACGTTCCAAGAGAAAAAATCTAGAAATTAACCTTAATAACAATGGATTCCTAATGGCATACACCCTGTTAAGCTGTAATACAACGAGTTCAGAGTCCAACCTAACAATCAAGCTCCGAATCCCAAATGAGATGCATTCAGATAATAACTCAATCACTGCACTATACTCTGTAATGTTATTCATTATTTGACCGAGGCTTACCCCATGCATAAACACTAACTGGTCAGAGGGTGAATAGATAACCCAAGCTACGGAAGAAATGTTCCGTGTACTACAACAAGCACCATCAGCAAAACCAATGTATGTCTGAAGAGACGTCGAAATCTACAATATCAAGAGTAAAACTCAGATAAGCATGAATAGTGATAAGAACACACTCTAAAATAGGCATGCTTTTCTAATCTAAAACACACCAACAGTAAGGAAACTAATCTAATCAAGAATCTCCACACCAAATTTAAGCATAATATCTCTTCAGATAAAGCCCATTTCTAGGTTTATCTAAAGCGACACCGTCAAAATTTATCAGCTCATAGGCCCCTTTTTCCAACTTTCGCTTAACAATGAAAGGACCATGCCACATAGGCACGAATTTTCCAGCCTCTAGCTTATCATTGGCTTGATCATACACTAAAACTAGGTCTCCTTCTGAAAAATTACGAGGTGTAACATTTTTGTCATACTGAGCTTTCATTCGTTTCGCATGAGCTTCGTTTGCTAGAGCAGCAGTTCGTCGATTCTCATCTAGCTGAGCTAAGTAAAAAAAACATTTCTCCTCTTCAGAAGTAGCTAGGATTAATTCTATGGCTAATTTCAATGATGGAATTTCACATTCAATAGGTAACACAACTTCCAAACCGTAAACCAATTGAAAAAGAGTGAAACCAGTTGATGTTTTTACTGAGGTCTAATATGCCTAAAGTTCTGAAAATAACATGGAATTCCAATTTGACTTATGAATACCAATGATTCATTTAATCATAGTGACCAAGAATTTATTGATAGCTTCAACCAGATCATTAGCCTACGGGTAATATGGAGTAGAACTATCATGGCACAGGCCAAGTTGATCTGTCATTTCAGTCATCATGATATTTCGAAAATGACTTCCATGATCTTTAATAATGGCTTGAGGAACACTGAATCTAGAAATTATATAATTGAACACGAAAGTTGCAAAAGTCTTGCCATCTGCCGAAAATCTAGGCATCACCTCGGCCCACTTAGTAAAATAATATACCGCTAAGATATAATACGCATTCCCCCCGGGCGAGTGAGGGTTACATGTAATAAAGTCAATACCCCACTTTGCGAAAGGACCGACAACAATTATAGGGTGAAGAGGAGTGGGTGGTACATGCATTTTACGATCAAAGACCTGACAATTGTGGCATTTTTGGACTGTATACATAAAATATTTAAATAAGGACGGACAGAAATAACCAGCGCGCAATATATTTTGGGTTGTGTCATACCCAGACATATGACCACCACATGCTCTAGAATGGCAGTCATTTAGTACCTTCTCAGCTTCTTCATGAGTAAGACAGTGTCAGAAAATAGAGTCCACTCCAGGACGATAGAGTGTATCACCAATAATATTGTATTGTTGGGATTGGAAATGTATTTTTCATCACTGAGATCGTGAAATTTCAAGCCAAAAATATTGGTTTTGGAGATAAAAAATAATATCCCCATACCAAGGATCAAGAGTACTGATAAGAAACAAGGATTCATTCACAATGGGCTGCTCTGCCATAGTTTCAGTATCAGTAAAGGGGAAATCACACATGAGTTCGGCAAAAACCAAAGATTTTTTTTTCCTTGGATTTTTCAAATTCCAAGTCAAATTTGTGCACGATAAATATCCATTTGGAACACTTGCCCCCTAACAATTGTTTGGTCAAGATGTGCATCATAGGGTTACACTCAGAAATTACTGTGGTTTTGCGTAATAAGATGTAGTGACGAAATCTTTGGACAGCTTGAATAGCTGCCAAGGCCAATTTCTCCACATGTGTGTATTTGATCTCAGTCGGATGCAGATTTCGACTAAGATAGTAAATCACATGTTCATTGACGAATTCATCTTCTTGAACTAAAACCATCCCAATGGTGGAACGAGAAGCGACGAGGTACAAAAAATAGTCCTAGTTTTAATTTGGAGGATGCAGTAACGGTGCATGGTTCAACGCGTGTTTGAGTGCATCAAAATATGGATCAATGATCTCATCCCAAAAGAATGGAACGTTTTGTTTTAACAACCGGGTAAAACCCTTTGTTAACTCGGCGTAGTTAGGAATGAAACGACATAAAAAGTTTACTTTCCCCTGCAAACTTAGGAGTTGGCGCAAATTCGAAGGAGGAGGTAGATTGACAATAGCTTCGACCTTCGACGAATCAATGCGAATGCCTACTTTTGAAAAAATAAATCCCAGTAAGTGACCCGATTCTACACAGAAAACACATTTGTGTGGATTCAGCCGAATTCGATAATGCCTACATCTCATAAAGATAGCTCATAAATGAGTGAGATGGTCGTCCCTACGCGATGAATGAGTAGGTAAATCATCGAGATAAGGCTGCACAATATGCTTAATGTCATGAAATGCGTAAGACATAGCCCTTTGAAAAATTTCCCCAACGTTCTTCAATCCAAAGGGTATTTTGCAATATGAAAATGTTCCCCATGGAAAAATGAATGTTGTTTTTGGCTGATCAGCAGGGAGTATTTTTATTTTATTATAATCGGAAAAACCATCCATAAAGGAGAAAATTTCACTGTCGGCACAATCATCAATTATGTGATCGATATAGGGGGTTGGATAATTGTCTTTAGGACAAGCTCGATTAATATCCCTATAGTCAATACATACTCTTATCGTTCCTTGTTTCTTCTTAACAGGAACAATATTCGATACCCAATCGGTTAAAGGAATTGGATAAATGAAACCTGCACGAAGTAATTTCTCAACTTCGGCTTTGATAGAATCAACTTTTCTCGGATGTATCTGATGTAAGCATTGTCAGACAGATTTTGCATCTGGGTAATTCTTAATTTCATGTATAACAATTGACGGATCAATTCCTGGCATTTCTTCATATGAACATGCAAACACATCACGCAATTATTTAAATAGGGCTTTATAAGTTTGGATTTCATCATCCGTACAGGAAGCACCTATATGAATGTTTTCAATTATTCCAGGCTTAATTGAAATGTCAATAGGAATTGTTCGAGAGATATTTTCCAAATTTATCTCAGAATTAAGATTTTGCAATGGATTCTGTGGTTCTTTGACATAATCAGCACTAAAAATAGAAGAGAAATCATTGTCAAAATGATCCAGCTCAGGTAAGAATGAAGATCGGTGATGTAGATCTTCCCATGGTAAATCGTCAATAGACAAAATTTCACGAATCTTCTCATCAATATGAACAGGATCGGAAAATGTAGTTGTGGCTAAGCTAAATATTGAAAGTTATTCCTCATGGATCACATTCATTGGATCAGTTTTGGTTGAAGAGGGATCGGAAAGCGACTGTATAGCCTGATATGCAATTTCAAATGGACTCAAAGGCATCGCGCCGTCAAATGAATGCATCTCGAAATCGTAAGGTACGATCCAAGGATCATCAAAAGTAACATTATTCGATGAAATCATATGAATACTTGCAATATGAGGTGATATGTTAGGAGCAGGAAAGGATAAAGTTCCTAGTAAACCAAAATATTTAATCAAACCTACGCCAACATCCTTGTAAGGGATAGTCATTTTATCGATGTGCTGGATAGTTTCTGTAGAGGCTGGATCGAATGAGAAATAAATTAGCTGGTCTATTGTAATGATATTTCCTTGATGTGGAAACTTGATAAGCTGAAAGACCGATGAAACCATAGCGGTCATAGCATAAGACCATAACATCAAGGTTGTAATCTAGAGGGGCATCAACCACTTCCACATCTATATTTACGATTTTGCGTTCGACCCCTATAGGTAAATCCTGCAAAATACCAAAAGGATTGAACCATCGACCATCAAAAGCCTTTAGAATTGTTAGAGACTGATTGAGTATAGGAGAACCAAGTGATTTCCAACACTGGATCGACATAATACATGTAGAATCCCCTTCATCAATCATAGTCCGAAAAATGGGTCTGTTTTTTACTAATACTGGAATCTGGAAAGCCATTTGATGAGGTAGGTGGGGTGTACTATTCTCTAAATCGAATATTATTAGGTTCGAATCCTGAATATCAACAGCTCCTATGGCAGAAAAAAGTAATTTGCGTTGTGCTGGGCACGATTGTAGCACTTCAAAATCCGACATTGTTGAAGGGGAAATAGTTAAGTCCTCAACAATGTTGTAATTCTGAGCAGCTCTCGCATGTGGATTGAAAGCTGATTTACGAAGTACACCTTTAGCAGGCAGTTTGATTACTAGGTCTAGATTGGGTTTCTCGATATGTAGTGGATCATAAATAGGAGGAGGTTTAGTTGATGTGTTTGAATTAGAAGATTCTGCTTCTTTACCATCAACAGGATTTTTACTACCATAATCTTGCAATCGTGTCTCAATCCTGACATGAGACATCATCAGAATGGGCTCTTTTGAGGCATTCAAGGTAGAACCAATCATCTTACTATCTTGAGTAGGAAAAGGATCCTTCAAGACAGCAAGTTGTTGATAACCTTTAACGAATTTCGAAACCTCTACTCGATGTGGGCATTCCTTGGTAAACTGATCCTCGTCGCAAATGAAACAAGGATATCAAGGTTTGCATTTTTCATCATTAGGTTCATTTTATATGTTTTATCTTTTGATTTTTGTTTGTTTTTATTCTTCCCCTTATTTTTACCATCACATTTAGATTTTTCCATAGATGACTCTACGACATGAATATCGATAGAAATTTCAGTGGAAGATTCTCCTGTCAGGGAATCAGGTAAGGTTATTATAGGAGAAGAATTCTTTGAAGATTTCTTCTTGCTTTTAGTATAAACTAAAACAATCATACCATCAGCGGCATGAGACCCTGAAGGAGCTGTAGTTATTTAACCTTGTTTTGGAAGATTCGAGATTTTTTCATGTAAAGTACCTGACTGCATATAGACGAGGTCAAGGTACTGAGCTTGAGCAATGACTTTCTCCTCAGTAACAAATCCTTCCTTAACTACATCTTCAGTGATTTTGGGTAATAGTGATTTAAAAAACCATTATGCCAAAATTTGATCCAGAATAAAAACTTTCACTAAACGCCTTCTATGTTTCCATTCATGAATATGATCAGAAATATACGTGGATGTGGATTGTTTATCGAAGTCAATAGTTCCGTGCCATTTTCGTATCTGACAGGCAACTGAAAATAAGTTAAGAAAGCAGTTGCTAACTGAATAAAATTATTAAAAGAGCCTCGTGGTAACTCAATGTACCATTTGGCGGCAAGACCAATAAGAGTTCGTTGAAAAAGACGTAAGTGAATTGAATCATCAATTATCGATTTAGTGGCAAACTAGAGGTGATAAGTCATAACGTGATTTGACGGATCCTCTCCTAACTTACCCTCAAATTTTGGTATATCACTGGGAAAATTATGCGGCATTGGCAGCTGATATGGATGATAGTAAATTGGATCATTCGTAAGGTGTGACAAATCAAGTAAATCCAAAGTTGCAATAAATGGTAACTGACGGTTAGGGTCGTAAAAACCTTGAGTAACAAGAGCAGTTCCGAGATGAGGATACCCAGGATAACTGGGAATCGTATTTGCATTAGGAATGGTATAACCTCCTGGGAAACCAGGATTAACCGAACCAAACTGTGGTTGTTGAGGCTGTTGATAAGTATAGCCAGGATATGGTTGATACTGATAAACTGGGTTTTGTGAAACGAGACCAAATTGATACTGTCCCAGGTATGGTTGATAGGTGAATTGTGGTTAAATTGTGACAATCGTACTTGTACCAGCTTGTCATGTAGGTATCTGGACCGAAGTTTGAACTGTAGGTCCTGACTGGGGTACAGAGACTTGAGGAATTTGCAATGATGCATGGATAGAATAAACCGAAGCTACAGATACTCCAGAAATAGGTGTTATAGGTTGAACAGACATTGTAGTAGTTGCAGTAGTTTGAGGCGGAGTTTGAGGTGTACTAGGTCCATGCTGCTGAACAGAACCAGGTGTAGGGATTTGAACGGTAGGTTGGGCAGGTTGCTGGGTTGGACCAGAAACCAAAGGTTGTCTAGGTTGACTAGGTAACTGCACATTAGGTTGCATAGTCTGTTGAATTTGGAATGGATCCCACACCATGTTCATTCCGGGGTATTGTCCCGTAGAAGGTGGAATGTAAGGACCATAGCCTGGTTGAATGTAGGGTTGATAATTAAGAGGTAAATTTCTAGCTCCTTGTACAAATGATTGACCAGAAGGTGGTTGGAAACCTTGAGTTGGGTACTGAACTTTAGGTTGATAAACCTGAGGCACGTACTGAATCTAGGGTTGATAAGAACCCTGAGGGATATATTGAGTCTGGGGTTGACCTTGGGGTATGTACTATCCTTGAAGTTGATAACCTTGAGGTATGTATTGTCCTTGAGGTTGTTCTCCAAAATAATATTGTGCCACAGTTTTTCCTGGGAAAAAATTACCTTGACGTTGCCCTCGGGGTGGTAACTGACTGCCTTGAGGTTGCCCCCCAGAAGGTAACTGACTACCTTGAGGTTGCCCCCTAGGTGTTAACTGATTTCCCTGAGGTTTTCCCCCAGGCGGTAACTAACTACCTTGAGGTTGAGGATTTGGAATATTACCAGACATCATAAATATTTGTTCTATGTTTGACGTTTCAGTTTTAATTCCGTTAAGACCAGGTGATAATACTTGTTTAATGGGTCGAGGAGCTGCTCTTGAGAAAGTACCAAAGAGAGCCTGATACCCCGAAGGAACAGAAGGACCATCGTGTAAAAATTATTCCAATGTTTCGGAAAACATCGATGACTCTCCTGACATGATAGATGAAGGATAGTAACCTCTAGGCATAGGATGAAATAAAATTCGAGGTGGAGAAAAAGTAAGACCTGGGTTTTCTAAAAAAAATTTCAAAGATAAATACCAAGTGTCACTTCTAATAGGGCTGTAGAAAATGGATTCACGCTCCCTAAGATTCAAATACTGAGGGGATTCGGGAAGTGATACCTCTTCATCTAGACTGACAAGTTATTCAATGGAAATGAGGCTAGATGGAAGATCTTCAGTAATAATATTTCTTACCCTAGGTGAACCAGGATCGCTAGAAGTTGGAGTAATAAATCCTGAAAATGTTTCCAAAACAGAAGGTTCAGTTTCATGTTCAGAAATTTCAGGTTCTTCAGCTAGTTCATTGGAAGGAGAAATACTCCCAGTAACTTTGGAAACTGAAATTGGTTCTTGAATGTGTTTTGTCGTGGGTATTTGATGATCAGGATGAACAACTATAGATGAACTTCCAATTTCTGTTGATCTAATTCTACGGCTACTAGATGATACTAGAGCATGCAACCCTTCAAGCTGACTTGGTGTAAACCCAGGGGGCTTCCCCTGAAGTCTCCAAGATTGTCTCGGTAATTCTGCCACGATTAAATATTAATCAATCACACGCAAACAAAGAAAATTTCAATAAAAACACCTAAATTCTCTAAAGAAACAAATAGCTGAATCACACACCTAAAAATATAAGAGTTCAAACCACACACAAACAGTAACTTCCCGTACTAAAAACACTAGTTGGTGATGAAATCCAACTTAGTAGAAGTTTAATACAGAAAGGGTGGTTGGAACAGTTACCCCAACAACCTGCTTAAAGAAACAGACTGGCACAAGTTTCTTCACAAAACCATATCATCTAAAGAGAACCCCCCAGAGATTCCAAGTGAGTCTAGTCGACGTCTGCTCCAGGTAAAGTGATATCTTTCCTTCACCGTCACCTTAGGAAATAATCTTAAGCTTATGGACACTAAGGTTATCAACAGTAACAAATAAAACTGGGGGAACAGTCTACGATCCGATTACACGTGCAAGGGTAGAGTAATAAAGCTCAATCCCCTTGAAGGCTCCTTGACATGGTAAATCTGAGGTTTACCGACAAGTGACCCTAGGCTCCTCGACAATGGTTAATCTAAGGTTTATTGTTTGTAATGCGTGCAGATATTCTATATTTCCCAATGAAATGGAATTGATTGTCTCAAAGGTTTAGACATGATCTCGTGATTAACTCCTTTAAGAGAAGCTTCCCAGATTGTACCAATTACAATTGGATTTATTTCCTACCACCAGATTTATCTACTTGTTTGTTTTTACTATCTTAGAGAGTTAATTACTCCCTACTCCAAGATACTAGCCTAAGCTATATTGGTGATAAGAGCCCTAGAAATAAAAATATTACTAGTTCAATTTTAATTAAGAGTTGTTTTTATGGGCTGTTCTTTAAGTCAATAGGTATGGAAATGAAACTTTGATGGTGTGAAGACTTGAATTCCAAAAACACTAAAAAATTCACCTAAAATGATAAACAATTTTTTTTTTCTTTCAATGAAATTCTAGCTAAAGAAAGAGTTCAAGAATGCAATTCCTTTAAGAGACAATTCTTTCCTTGAACATGAAGAATAAATGAAAAGAAAATATTTTTGTTTTTTCAATAAGAACTCAAAACGAGACAAATAATCAATGCTCACAATAAATCCCTTTCTGTTTCAAAACTCGAAACTACAAAAAACAAGTTTTATTTCAAAAGAAATTTACAAGTTCTAAAAAGCACTCAAAACTACAAAAAACAAATTTTGAGATCTACAAACTTTGAAAATCTAATAGAATAAAAGCTTTATTTTTATTTTTTTTGAGAATTTTTTTCTTAGTTGTTCAGTAAAATAAGGATTCATTTTCCTAGAATAAAAAATAAATCAAAAAAATCCAGATATGTTTTCTTTTGTAAAAATTAAATTCAAAACTTATAACGAAGTTTGTTCAAAGATTTGCAAAGAGAAAACTAGATCTATTTCTCAAAAAGAACGAATTTCACAACCAAGTTAGACTCATCAAGAAGATAAAAGATACCAAGGTGATCTAAGGCACTTTTAAGCTTCTAATATTTCAGTCACTACAGAGACAAAGCGAAAACCACTCTCAAAATGCAAAACTTCTAGAAAATCATTCAAAACAAAAGTGCTATGAGACTCATTCACACGAGATTTTCGACAGAAAAAATACAGATTTGGGCAGGCACTAAGAATCCTAAATCAAATATAAAATAAACTGAAAGAAGAAATCTAAGTTTTTCAAGACTTTAACAGGGTCTGCAACGATGTGTGGTCCCCAGAAAAATTCAAGAAAAACAAAAAGACTTCAAAAATTTTCAAAGAAAAGTAAATCTAAGTTACCCAAGCCCGTACAAATCAATCAAAAATCAGAAAAAAAGCATTTTCTCAAATCAAAACAAAAGAAAATCAAAACAAGTTCTTTCCCCAACGGAGTCACCAATTTGTTGACCGGAAAAATCGATCTTGCGGACAAGATCGATCTCCCTAGTGTTAGAAGAAAATCTAGCAAAAAATGAACAACTAAGTTTATCTTTATCTAAATATATTCATTTTACAAGTAAATGCTATGAAGGTGTTCATCCTACCTTAGATCCAAATGCTTATTTGTAACCGTAGTTCTTCCGTCGCATTAGTAATTCTTCTGTCGCAACAATAATCCTTCCGTCGCAACAAGAGTTCTTCCATCGCAACAAGAGTTCTTTCGTCGCAACAATAGTTCTTCTGTCACAACAATAGTTCTTCCATCACAACAATAGTTCTTCCATCGTAACAAAGTGTTGTCTTTCGTCGCAACAAAGTGTCGTCTTTCATCGCAACAAAGTGTCGTCTTAAAAGACCTGCAATCACAAACAAGAAAATATTAAATAGCACCAGTATAAAAAATAATTATAAAAAATACTTATCATAATGATCAAGGAATCTATGAAATAAATGATCAAACAACAACTTATTGAAATAAACAATCGAATGACAATTTATTGAGAAAAACAAAACTTGATTGTATTAATCTTAAAATAACAGAAGAACCTTACAACCTTAGCCTTGATGTTGAACATGCCTTCCCGAGGACCGAAGCAGGAGTCTCCTCTACTTTTATAAGTCTTGAACTCTTCCTCCAGGAGCACATAGAGGTATGTGATCTTTCCTCACAAAAGCTCAGCAGAAAGAAGTCTAATTCTCAACAACACTTCACCTCAATCACACCCTAAATCTTGAACTCCCTTGAGGCTACCCAATGCCTCTTTTTATAGTGCAGATGAGGAGGTTAGGGTTCCAACTATGAAGGGATAGAATACTCCTTCAAAGGGATAGGCTCCTCACATCAATGGGTTAGTTCCTTAAGGTGTGGGATGCATGAACCTTATTAGAGCATACTCATCCCCAAAAAATCTCACCCAAAAGCTTCTAGAATTGACCAAAAAATAACTTTTTTACTTTGGTTTCTCACCCTTTTGACTTTGAAGGGGGTACACAGGCATTACATTGAGAAACTACATTCTAGAATTCATTTTTTCTTCACATTACCTGCGTTCCCTAGCCAGGAATGAAGGTAAGCTTCACATTACTTGCGCACCCAAGGTTTTGGAGCTTTCCAGGGTTTTTTTTCCTGTTTTATAGCTTGACATGAGTAGAGGTTGTAAGACTTGCAGAGAAGGTAAGTATGAGTGACAATTAGCACATATAGTCAGCAGAATGTCAAGGTGACAGTTTTTAGTGCAACAAGAAGAGGGAATTGAGGAAGAAGAAGGAAGTCCTCATACTAGTGTAGAGGGAGAGATTCACTACTCTGATGAGGAAGAAGGTAGTTATCATACCTGTTAAGAGGAAGAAGATAATCGTAGTAGTGAGAATGAAAGAGAAAGAGCAGAGCCTCCCGAAACCACCACTGCAAGTTCACCACAAAGCCCTTTGTAAGAGGACCAATTGGCCCAAATTTTGGCCAACATGAGTGAATATGTGCAGCCCCACAGCCCACTGAACCTTAATGTTGATATCAAAAAATTGCAGGAGCAAGCTATTACCAGTAAATAAACATCTTAGGGAATGTCGGATGAAATAGAAGGAGGAAAAGCTAACGGAACAGCATAATCAGCTGGGGTTACTTCCCCTGAGAAGTATGGACAGGAAAAGGTGAACATTGAAGCAGTGTTCCAAACTGAAAATTCTCAGGGAACCACAGAGCCAATTGAGGTTATTACCCCTGAAGAATGAAATCGAGAGCATATGAACACTGAAGAAGTGTTCCAAGAAGAAAACAGAGAAGAAAGCCCAACCAAAGGCATGGATGTTGAGGAACAAACCCCCGCTGAGCGATTGGGTTCAGAAAATGGATCAGTCGTTCCATCAAGGAAGAGAAAGAAAGTAATTGAACTTGAAAAACTTCAGAGGGAGCGGTAGAAGCTTCAAATTCTAGTGTAACAACTTAGGCAGACTATTAGGGTTCTTAAAATGAAAAAAATTCCTAAACGAACGCCAAAGAAGAGAAGCATAGTCACCAAACGAGCCCCGAAAAAGAGGAAAGTGGCCACTAAAACAAAGCCCCAAGTTGTAGAGACTATGGAAAACCAGGCTGAGCCTAATCATGAATATATAGAACAACAGGCATCTGTTCTAGATGCAGCTTCTCTAGATGGAGCAACCTCAAGTGAAAATGCACAAGCCTATAGTCAAAACACTTTTAGCGATCCTACATTAGCCAGACTCCAAGAGGAGTTGGCACAGGCTCGACAGGAAAGGGAAAAAATTGAAGAGAATACGGTCCCTAGAAGAAAATACCAGGAGTTGCAACATCATATGAAGATCATCCATGCAGCAGAGGCTGAAGCCTATGAGAAGTGTCAGAACACAGAGGAGAAGGCTGAAAAGGTAACGAATAAATTAAAAATAGCCCAGAATTGAATGGATACTCTCTGCTCATTATACACAGATGTTTTAGCTTGTAGATGCCCTGCCAAGAATTATGCTTTATGTTTATTAGAGAGATATTTACAGTTAAAAATTAAAGCAGTTAGGGCAGGAAATTCCATAGAGTTAAACACTATAGATGATTTTGTAACATGATGTAAACTCTATGGGGTTAAGGTACAACGTCTCCTGTGTGATTTCTATTTGCATAATCTCATATTGGAAAATGATATTGAGACAAATCCTAGCCCTTTTGTGGGTGACAACCAATACCAAGCATTTATTTCATTTATTTTTAATCAGTTAAAATGGCTCAAAGCCTATAATTTTTTTCAAAGGAAAGAAAATGAGTTAGACTTGTGGGTTAGGAGTGAACCAAAACACCCATTACAATTATGGGCTAGGCAGAAGAATTTGATGACAAGATAAGGTGTTATCCAGGCATTGGGGTCTATCCATAAAGCAATTGTCTTGAATGGGATAGAATATTTTCTATCTATTAGAAACCAGGCCTACATAGAATCTAAGGTCCAATTAGGAATTTCCAATCAGAATATTCAAAATAGAGAGCCATTTAACTATAAAAATTTTGGATTAGCTGCTGACCAATTGGTTCTCTATAGAAACCTCATTTTGAGGGAAGGCCCATTCTGGCTAGGGTGTAGGTTTCGAATCCCCATTGCATGGTATCCTGTAGCAGATTATAAAGCCATCTATGAAATACCTAAAGCAGAGATAGGGCATGTCTTCAAAGCTTTAGCTGCAATGCATGGTTTTAGGCCTTTTGATGAAAAACCTTCTGCAGCTTATTCTTTAACTGCTTTGCATGTAAACTATGGTTTTCATGAGGACATGAAAAAGGGTAAGCAGGGGGGTATGTTGAGCGTTGAAAAAGGTATGAATTCACCATGTGTTTTCTCATTCTTTTACTTTAAACATAACTCGTTTTACTCTAGAAAGGTGATTTATTATAGAATTATGGTAGAATTACAAAGACTTATGTTTATTGTAAAAAGTAAATAAAAACTGCCTTTTATTGTCAAAAATAGGAATTAAGCGAGGTGAACAGCTATACAAGAGGCGAGGCTAAAGAAGGAGTAACTTTTATTCCTCCAGTGATAGACCATATCCTACCAAAGAGAATAAAATCAGAACGCATTGCTAAGAGAAGGCAGGGGACAGCACAGCTTTAGCCGAAGGAGATCGAGTGACAGCTAAAAAAAGAAAGGAAGTGAACCCCTCAGGATCCTTTGATCCTGAGGGATCCCTGTTCAAATATTATCTCATTCCTTTTCTCGTCCGTCGAAATTGTTATATAAGGCAATGACTTTAGAGATTGAAGGTGTGGAACCATTGATTAAAACATTTCTCTTGTAATTATGCACTTTATTGACTCTCGTGATTAGAGAGCGGTCACTGTAAACACTTTTTATGTTCAATTAATACAAAGACGCATTTTCGTTCCATTTCTCAAGCTCTGAAGTAACCCAGCAGTGTTTCACTGGTGCTAAGGGCCCGGCCCTAGTGGAATCGATCTGTTGTTTGTATTTCTATCCTTTAATTACCGTTGTGTGATAATTGTGTTCGGTTTCATTACGATTGCAGAGTTAGTTAATTACTGTTGAATTGCTTATTAATATTGTTGTGTTGCATTAATGAATTACATTGTTGTTCCATTTCAACAAGGATCATAATTCGTGTATCATTCATCCTGTTATTAATTATAAAGCTTTTCTATTCAATGTTTAGCTCTATTTGATGTTCCATTGGATTTTTATTCATTTCAATTGCTACTTAATAACATTTGCTGTCGACAGGGTTTGGTGTTTAACAAATTTCGTTAGTCGATTTCATTTAAGCTAAGATTTTATTCATTAGTTAGCATTTGTTGTTCAATTCCAGTGTGTTTTTCATTTCTATTTCATTGGTTTCAGATTGCAAAAAGATTTCTTACTTACATTGTTACAGTTTGTTGTTCATTTCCAGCTCATTACGTTTACAGATTTTTTCTCAGTTCAAGTTCTATTTCTCTTTAATTGCTTTAAATCAAGACTTTCAACTGTAGATAACATTGGTTATTGCCTCCTCATTCCTAGATTGATTGCCTTGTTTGAGTTTGAATTTAGTTGCATCAATTTCTAAAGCAATGAGTTATTGCTATTGTATCCTTGATTGATGTTTTGCAGAGTGAATAGTTAAGTTTTAGAGTATTTGAATTCATGTTATTGTAATGAGATTTCTTTTCAAGCATCCGTGTACTCTTGTATTTAGAATACTGTACTACATCTCTCACAACATTTCTCTTAGCTCAAATTGGAGCCTCAAATAGAGTACACTCTTGAAACAAAAAATCATTCTCGGATTGATAATTAATGTAGGATAAATAGGCGTTAAAAAGACACCTTTTATACCTCAACGGATAGGTCTATTCCCAAGACAGATTGTGAAGTGCAAAGAATGGGATGCTTCATTCTAGCCAGTACTCATTTTGAGGTAGTGTTAATGACCACCATGTTGAAGAAGACAAAGAATAGTTTCCTACAAGTTTTTTGGCCTACTCAGCTAGCTTTCTACACTTGGACATTTCTCTTCATTTGATTCACCCTTGGAAACAATCCATATTTCCAAATGATTGATAGTGTGAGAAAATTTCCTAAATTCGGAGAAGGAATATCAACAGGATGGTAGGAAAAAACTTTCTACCAATCTTGCAATCACAAAAGAAGACTTAGCATGTGATGACAGGGGTATCATGCCATGCCTTTTTTATACACTTGAAATTTGAAATTCAACCAACACATGAAAAAATATTGAGCGCAGATGGTGATAATGAATGAAACTATAGTTCTAGTTTCTCTAAGAATGAGAGTAATAATAAATTCATTAATGAATGGAAATCTTGAATATCCCCTAAGGTTCAAGAGACCAACACTCCTATATGTGATTTTGAATATGGTAGAAACTTTGGCACCCATAATGATGTGCATCTCCAATCAAAATTACCTATTAAGTTTGAATAGAACAATGCAAGATCCTATATTTTTTTCTTTTACATCCATCCTACATATGACATGGATTCTAATGAGGAAGAAAATAATGCTGATCATACCATCAAGTTGTTTTGTGAACCATATGAGACAAAGGAAGAAAGGTCAATTCCATTTGTTGAAGGCATCCTTATTGAAGATGAATAGTCTTATCATATTGGAAGAACTAACCAATATCCAGGAATACAAAATGACGTCCACAAACCCATAATTGATTTACCTAGTGAGCAGAATCATTTCCAGGTTTTTATCATATTGTTCATAGTTATGATAATAGATCTTCAAAGGAGGTTGTTCTCCTAACTACAAATTATATTTGGGTAGCTTTAATTTCCCATACAAAAAATCCCCTTGTCAGCAATACTGATGTTCATGGCCAAGATAAAAAATTTCCTCTGTTTGATCCAGAAACTTTGGAACTAAATTCTCAATATTTCCTTCGACCATAATGACCCAAGGAGACCAGACCTTTATAATAATGGAGAGCCAGATATGGATCTCTCTCCCAACTCAAGGTAGAGTCTCAAAGGGCCCAAAATATACCCTCTACACCGAATTATTTTATGGGTTGTTCCCTAGTATTAGAAATAAGTTATAGTTTCTTCTATTTCCTTCTCAGGGAATTTTATGCAAATTGGTTCCAAGATTGAAGGAAAGTTACATAAGACCATTCAATTATTTTAGATGAAGGGAATTTTGTCCTCGTTTTCTTTCTACTAATTACTCACCCCAACAATATTGGGTAGAACAAACGAGAAACCAATTCCATATCCTCTACCCACTGTGGGAAGAAGAAATATGGCACCTATCATAGGAAGCTTGCCCATTCCAATGAGGAATGTCAAACATTTAGGCCAAAAGAGCTCTAAAAGGAAAAATACTTCCTTTATAAGAATTATTTAGAGGTTGAAGACTTAGAGGTTGATGTCAAAAATCCCAGCTACATTGACCCACACTTGATACTAATTCCCAAAGAGAGCCTTTCCAGCAACAAGAAAGCTATTTGTACATAAAACTGTCAAATCAAGCACAACCTAGCATATATGGTCATTGATAATGGCAACCAAAATAAATTTTTCTTGCTTTAATTGGAAAAGGAACTTAAGTCACCAATCTCAACTCATCCCAACTCATATTACCTTGGATGGGTCAAAGATTCACATTAGCTTGTGCTAATTAGTTGACAATAGATCAAAGTGTTACTAAAAGATGGAAATATTTTTCCCAATATCTTATATGTTCTCGCAAACAAAGATGAAAAGACTTACAAAAATAAGATGATGACAAAAAGTGTAACTAATTACATAAGTGTAAGTAATATAAGTGGCATTTAAAAAATAAAAGGAAGACTACAAAAGAGGAATGCCACAAATGCAGATATATTATAGTACATAAAATCCAAAATATAATGAAGTCAATTGTTGGAGAAATCAATGGGGTCATTGGTAGTTGTTGTCTCCCAAACATAAGAGTTGCAATTATATGTTTACAAATACACCGTGATACATTCCCACTTTCCACTTGTCACCTAGTATTATTCTCACCTCTTCCTCCTTTCTTACAAGGAATTGTTCCCTAAATTACCAAAATGGAAGCCACATGTTTCACATTGAAATGGGTGGCTATGATATATATTTGGGTGATGAATGTGAAAGAACACTAGCACCTATCACCATGGATTTCTTGGAATTCTACAAGAGTTTTTAAGAGAATGGGAATTCCTACATGCTCAAAGCTTCCAAATCAACCATTAGAGAAATAATCAACTACCATTGTATGAAAAACCCTCTGAAAAAGGACCATTGTTTTAAAATGGTGGATATGTGAAATGTGAGGGAATACATATTTGTTTCCACTTTTCTAATTGACTAGGTGAAAGATTTAACTATTTTCTATACTTCCTCATGGCTGACATGCTACAGGTGTTTTTAATGGGATCATTGGGTTCATCAAAGAGGTTAACCAAAAAACATAATCAATGTACCAAAATAATTTTGTTAAGAGGGGCCACAAGTAATGGTATGATATGGTCCACAAAAATAGAAAAATTAGTTACTGTAAAGTGACACCACAACAATCAATGTTTCACAAGGATTTTAGTCATTTAT
This sequence comes from Pinus albicaulis, assembly GCA_034641835.2. NCBI lineage: Eukaryota > Viridiplantae > Streptophyta > Pinopsida > Pinales > Pinaceae > Pinus > Pinus albicaulis. Next base: position 940,891,443 of record CM076579.1, on the reverse strand, counting down.
ATCTCTATAATACATTAGAATAGGATTGATTGTCCCTTATGTGTTCCGCATTACACATATGAAACAAAAGTGCTTTGGATGCCTTTCAGGTAGTTTATGGGAAACAATCTAGCTTAGTAGTCAAGCGGGTAGGTAGAGCCCTCTTCCGTGGCCTCGAAAGGGAAGGAGCAGTTTCCATAATCATGGTCACACCAAACAAAAATATTTGGCAGGTAATGAGAAAATTCAAATCTTAGCAAAATGTAGCCATCTAGTAACAAATGAAGCAAGTAACGATGCCGTAATGAAAAGCCAACAAGCAAAAATTGCATAATATTAGCTTATCCCCCCAGTAGTGTTCAAATGCCATTATTCAAGAAGATAATTTTACTTTCAAATGTAATTTGGGGATTCAAAGTTGTGCTAGCCTTTATGTTGTCTCACTTTCAGGCTATCATTCAATATGATAAGCATTCAACTCCTCTATCTATCAAGAAATTATCAACTCTTGTGAGATTATATTTGGAGATGGATTACCGGGAAAAGAAGTGGGAAAGAGTCATTCCCAATAGTCAATTCATTCTTCTTCCCATGATGTTACTACTATTAATTAAAGAGGAAATTAAGGGCCTTGACTTGAGAAATAAACATATCCCTATTATGAAGTCGAGTAGTGCTCTCTACCCAAGGGATATCCTAGAGGTCATTGTACCACTCGACCTATTGATGGGTGTTGTTGGGGTTCCCATGTTTTGGCCAGATTGGCAAGACCAAAAGATGAGACAACATCAGAACCACTTTGGGGCCCTAGGATCTAGCCCTCCTGGACCCGGAGAGGGATCTCTCCAATAAACAAAGAATGATTTATCTTTGAAGCTCGAATTGAAAGATTAGGCTAGTTATGAAGCACAGAGGGGGGTTTAAATGATTTGGTTGGAGGGTTGCTGGGTTGGTTAGGAGATCATGGACTGGGAAAGCAATGGGAGAAAAGGAACAAAGCAGCAGGATGTTTCAGCAAGGAGAATGGGCCAAGACAGTGCCATCCATTGGGCTATGGAGTCATGAAAGGGAATTACTTGCAACAGCTAGCCAAGGCTTCCAAAGGGCAAGTCATCTACACTAAAGGATCTTTTAGATAGATGATGGGATGGAACATTAAGGAGGAAAGTGAAAGAAGGAAAGCAACCGAATTTATGTCTATAGATCAGGTCAGAGGTCATTTAACTCCAGACCTGCTTGGACATACTCAAAGGCAGCTCTCAAAGAGACAAAGGGGCTGCTTATAGATCAGACCAGAGGTCATTTAACTCCAGTTCTGCTTTAGCAACTCCAAGGGAAAAACAGAGATAAGATTACAAAGAAACATCTAAGAAGAAAACCCCCAAGTTCATACATCAGCCAGCAGGCAATAACATCCACTGCACTGGTTAAACTCCACGAATTTACTCTTAGATACACATGAAGCAGAAAACATAAAGGTAGGGAGAGCAGACAGCATAGGGCACCTAACACGGGTGAATCCTATACCATTATTCTGACGCCTACCAGCAGAACATGAAACAATATGAAAATGTAAATAACAGAGTTAAGAAAAACATCACCAATAGTAATAGACCAGGATCCTGTGAAATGTGCTTTGATTAATTGATGCAAAACCAATCATGTACAATATGGCTCAATGGCTAATACAGTCCCAACTTCTCCTCCCAGCTTATTACATACAAACTACTCTGCAACTTCCTCCCAAGGCTGTTCTAACATTCAAACTGAATCCCTCTAACAGCAGATGCCCAACAAGGCAACAACAACATTTACATTATGTTCTCGGGGATCTTTATAGGAGAAGAGAGAAAACAGAGGTAGATGAACAATTAAATGAATCTCATCAAGACAGAATCGGCAGAAGTGTCCAAGCCCATACTGCTTAATGGCTTTCTGCAACGTACTCTGTAGACTGTTTGGAGGCTCTACCAGGCCAGAAATTGACCTCGGATGTTTCTTTGGGATCCTTTCTGGTGCTTGGAGCTCTGTGCTGCCATTCTGAAATAAATGAACTGGATGGAAGTCTGCAAGGCTGCTCCATACCTCCATAACTGCTGCCTGACTGTCTTAAATGGGTCTCAGACGGTGCAATTAATCTTTTCAGGGCTTGAGGAGGCATGGAGATTGTTGTAGGTAGCTGTACTTCTGGAGAGAAAAAATCTGCTATTAGGTAGCGCGGTTATGGCGTTACTGGTGCGCTCATTAGTCTTCAAACAGTGCCTTAAGCCTTTGAATGCAGGGTTAACGTTAATTATATCGATAATAAGCATTAATCTCGTTTAAATCCTGTTTCTGCTGCTTCGCTAGCAATGCTGAACTGGCCATCTCTGTACCACCTGCATGATGAAATAAACTGTTACAAGCCCGGGAAGTGGTGGCAGAGAAATGCTGCAGAGGCCGGAGAAGTGGTGGCGGAGCGGTGGAGGAAAGGCGGTGACGACTGTGGAAACAACGGACACAATGGTGCGGAGCCGTGGAAGCGAGACCCGGCCATGGTGGAGGGCGATTCACTAAACCTTAATGTAAAACACAAAGGTTTGAATAATGGAGGAAATACAAAGAAAATGCATGAAATGCAATGAAATGTGGTAGAAAGATCGTACGAAGTGGGACCCAACAGAGGCGGAGGGCGATTAAACCTGATCCGTCAGATCCGGGAGGAGACGAACGGTCAAGATTCAATCGGGCAATCGCAATCGGGGGGGACAGAAAAGACACACATTGAAACTTTCGATTGCGATTGGGCGGAAGAAGCGATGACCGTCGGATCATGTAGCAAACAGACGGACGAGATCAAATCGGGCGATGGAGGGAAGGGGATGCGATTAGCGTCGGGCCGTTTGATCACGGGAAGGATGAACGACTGTGATGTAATCGGAGCATCGCAATCAGAGACAGGAAGATGGGACTTGCGATTGCGATCGGAGGGGCGGGTGCGATTAAGCACTGACCGTTGGATCTGTGATCAGATCAACGGTTCACAATCAATCGGCGGGAGAAAAGGAGGCGCAATGGGCGATGATGCGATTATGCGATAGCCATTGGATCAGCAGGGAGATGGACGGTGGAGATTTAATCGGAGCACGCGAGGAAAGACTTGCAATCGGAGGAAAATGGAAGTGCGATGGCCGTTGGATCAACAGGGGAGTGGACGACCCAGATTGAATCGAGAGATCGCAATCGGGGGTCGGACGAAACGGTGGGGACAACAATTGGAGGGGCAGGAGAAAGACTTGCGATCAATCGGGGGGTGTCACTTGAATGTTGCGATTGCGATTGAGCCGCGGCTATGATTAGCGCTCAGCCGTTGATCTGGTGATAGATCGACGGTGCACAACAACGCGGAGGACTTAACGTTATAAATGATCACATCAGGGCTTTCCGCTGTTAACAAAGGATTTACACCCACCCGAACTTCCGATTGCGATAAGCGCCGGGGACTTAAGCACTTGGTCCTAGCGCCTGGGCACATGTGGGGAAGTGGTTTGAGAGGAGTTACGGGAAAGGGGCTAGGCCTTTTAATAAGGTTGGAAAGTGGGTTTTTAGCCCATTTTAATGGATTTTAGGGCTGGGGAAGGGGAACGATAGAGAAATAAAGGGGGAAGAAGGGAAAACAAAGGGTAGGGGAAGAAATTAAAGGGGATTTTTGGAGGATTTGAGGGGTAAATGGGGAAAGAAGGGGGAATAAAGGGGAGAGAAAAAAAAGGCTTTGGGGGATGAAATAAGAGGGAAAGAGGGGGCCTTTGGGCATTTCTTCACCTAGCAAAGAGGCTTTATAAGGGGAATCAGCAGAGGGGATTTGATCAAAGGATAAAAGGCACATAGAGGCTTCAAGGAGACTGTGTTTCAGAGGAAATGAATTCCTTGAAGACTCAACAATGATTTAGCCCCCTATTTTCTTGTCAAAAATTTCATAGGGGGGCTAACAGTGGCTCCACACGGGGATGGCTTCTTCTTGAAGGAGCCAAGAAACCAGAAGATGATCTCTTGGTGTAGGCCAGATGCCTGCTGCTTGAACCATCCATCTCTTTCTTTGATCTGCTGCCACAAACTATGAAGACAACATATCAGCAGTACAATTCTTCCAAACAACTACCTACCCAGACTATAGTCCTAACATTTTTTCTTCTTGGGTGCATTTGGACTTGCAGACCCTTTACATCATTAAATTTTACAAACAGGAAAAATAAACCTAGTCTACTTCTACCCTTATTGCTCCATGAGACCAGATTAGACTGTTGGTCTCACATGTTTCTCTACCTACACTACTACCTGCTAGGATTAGACTATCTAGCAGGTTTCTTCTCTATATTCTAAGACAGAAATTGAAACAACTAATCTACTTGCTCATAGGCTGAGCTTTATTGAGCTTCCTACCTACCCTACTCTAACTGGAATATTTACAATCTAGCTTACAAACATGGTCTTCCAATGTAACCAGTCCATCAAGTGATCCCATGGCTGGTCCTTCTTGCTCAACTCCTTGAGCATGCTGGATAGGCAGGGCAGCTCCCACTCTTTTTGTTCAAAAACAACAGCTTTGAAAAAAATTCTTTCTGTCTGCAACATGCTGCTCAAAAAGACCTTTGATCCTTCTTCATATGTTTGCAGGAAATGTGCATAAGGATCATGGAAAGATACCTGGCTATGAATATTTGGCAGGCTGGCTTCGACCAGGACCTCTTCTTCTTCCACTGGATCAAGAAGAAGACTCTCGAGAGAGAGAGAATCTCCCTCATCTTCTGAACTGGAGGACTCATCGTATATTGGGGTTGAGTCCTCTCGGAGCTCCAATATGTTCTGCTCTGAGGTGCAGGGCTCCGTGAAAAGATCCATGTGTTCTTGAGCAGGGGCGTATTCCTTTGCTTCCTCTTCTTCAAGAGTAAGCTCCTTGCTTTCATCGTGCTCAAGAACCTCTTCTTTGCTTTCCTCCTCATCTTCTGAAAGGAAAGACTGCTGGCGTCCGATCTCATGACACTCATCACTGATGCTTTCATAACTTTCCCCATCAGTGTCATAGATAGGCGAACCTGACCAAGTCCACCATTCTGGGCGCACATCAAATCTTTCTTCGTTCTGATCCACAGAGGAGTCTTCTGAAACTAAATCATCAAACTCAACTAATGACTGAGCAGGAGCTTGTGTTCTATAGAAGATTTCTGGGGTGGACTATCGGTTTAATATCTGATCGATCTCTTCTTCTGTCAAAACAGGGGTTTCCCTTTCATTAGCGACAGAAGAACAGCAGTCCTCTCTCTCTTGCATTAGCTGACTGGGAGGTAGGATGTCTTCTTGAACCTCTTCTTCTTCATCAGGTTCTGCCTCTTCCACGTAGTCGTCTGCTTCCTCAAGGCAACTTTCCCTATCAGCGTTTACTAATAGGTCCTGATACTCTTTGGTCAGCATAACACAAGGCATAGGTAAGCAATCGGGAAATTCCTGATCACTTTCCTCTTCATCTTCTACAGATTCTTGAGCATCATACAGGTCCTGCTCATCTTCTAGATCTTGAGTTTGTTCTTGTTCTGAAGACGACATGGCCTGCCCTAAATAATCATCGTCTGTATTCATATTGGCCATGTGCATCTCCAGCATTTTGCCAAGCACTTCTGTTATTCTGCATACTTTGTTATACAAAGCATTATACTTTGCATCCCTGTCCATGCTTGGATCCACGCTTATGCAAAGAAGGCTACTGCCTCTTCTCAACCAGTTCAGTGTCCTTCACCAGTAGAGTCATTTGGTCTTTGGATCATAGGGAGTGTGGAGTCGCCAGGTGGATGATTATGAATGTTTGGAGTAGGATGTTGTCCACCATCAGCAATTAGAAGCCAATCTAGAGGCAAAGCGGTCCTTGACTCTCAGATTTTCCCCAGTGGAGTCGCCATTATGTTGGGGTTCCCATGTTTTGGCCAGATTGGCAAGACCAAAAGATGAGACAACATCAGAACCACTTTGGGGCCCTAGGATCTAGCCCTCCTGAACCCGGAGAGGGATCTCTCCAATAAACAAAGAATGATTTATCTTTGATGCTCAAAATGAGATGTTAGGCTAGTTATGAAGCACAGAAGGGGGTTTTAAATGATTTGGTTGAAGGGTTGCTGGGTTGGTTAGGAGATCATAGGCTGAGAAAGAAATGGGAGGAAAGGAACATGGCAGCAGGATGCATCAGCAAAAAGGATAGGCCAAGACAGTGCCATCCATTGGGCTATGGAGTCATGAAAGGAAATTACATGAAACAACTAGCCAAGGCTTTCAAAGGGCAAGTCATCTATACTAAAGGATCTTTTTAGATAGATGATGGGATGGAACATTAAGGAAGAAAGTGAAAGAAGGAAAGCAACCAATTTTCTGTCTATAGATCAGGTCAGAGGTCATTTAACTCCAGGCCTGCTTGGACATACTCAAAGGCGGCTCTTAAAGAGACAACGGGGCTGCTTATAGATCAGACCAGAGGTCATTTAACTCCAGGTCTGCTTTAGCAACTCCAAGGGAAAAACAGAGATAAGATTACAAAGAAACATCTAAGAAGCAAACCCCCAAGTTCATACATCAGCCAGCAGGAAATAACATCCACTGCACTGGTTAAACTCCACGAATTTACTCTTAGATACACATGAAGCAGAAAACATAAAGGTAGGGAGAGCAGACAGCATAGGGCACCTAACACGGGTGAATCCTATACCATTATTCGGATGCCTACCAACAGAACATGAAACAATATGAAAATGTAAATAACAGAGTTAAGAGAAACATCACCAATAGTAATAGACCAGGATCCTGTGAAATGTGCTTTGATTAATTGATGCAAAACCAGTCATGTACAATATGGCTCAATGGCTAATACAGTCCCAACTTCTCCTCCCAGCCTATTACATACAAACTACTCTACAACTTCCTCCCAAGGCTGTTCTAACATTCAAACTGAATCCCTCTAACAGCAGATGCCCAACAAGGCAACAAAAACCTTTACATTATGTTCTCGGGGATCTTTATAGGAGAAGAGAGAAAACAGAGGTAGATGAACAATTAAATGAATCTCATCAAGAAAGAATCGGCGAAAGTGTCCAAGCCCATACTGCTTAATGGCTTTCTGCAACGTACTCTGTAGACTGTTTGGAGGCTCTCCCAGGCCGGAAATTGACCTTGGATGTTTCTTTGGGATCCTTTCTGGTGCTTGGAGCTCTGTGCTACCATTCTGAAATAAATGAACTGGATGGAAGTCTGCAAGGCCGCTCCATACCTCCGTAACTGCTGCCTGACTGTCTTAAATGGGTCTCAGACGGTGCAATTAATCTTTTCAGGGCTGGAGGAGGCATGGAGATTGCTGTAGGTAGCTGTACTTCTGGAGAGAAAAACTCTGCTGTTAGGTAGCGCAGTTATGGCGTTGCTGGTGCGCTCATTAGTCTTCAAACAGTGCCTTAAGCCTTTGAATGCAGGGTTAACGTTAATTATATCGATAATAAGAATTAATCGCTTTTAAATCATGTTTCTACTGCTTCGCTGGCAATGTTGAACTGGCCATCTCTGTACCACCTGCATGATGAAATAAATTGTCACAAGCCCGGGCAGTGGTGGCGGAGAAATGCTGCAGAGGCCGGAGAAGTGGTGGTGGAGCGGTGGAGGAAAGGCGGTGACGACTGTGGAAAAAACGGACACAATGGTGCGGAGCCGTGGAAGCGGGACCCGGCCATGGTGGAGGGCGATTCACTAAACCTTAATGTAAAACACAAAGGTTTGAATAATGGAGGAAATACAAAGAAAATGCATGAAATGCAATGAAATGTGGTAGAAATATCATACGAGGTGGGACCCAACGGAGGCGGAGGGCGATTAAACCTCAGCCGTCAGATCCGGGAGGAGACAGACGGTCAGGATTCAATCGGGCAATCGCAATCGAGGGGGACAGAAAAGACACACATTGAAACTTCCGATTGCGATTGGGTGGAAGAAGCGATGACCGTCAGATCATGTAGCAAACAGAAGGACGAGATCAAATCGGGCGATGGAGGGAAGGGGATGCGATTAGCGCCGGGCCATTCGATCACGGGAAGGATGAACGGCTGTGATGTAATCGGAGCATCGCAATCGGAGACAGGAAGATGGGACTTGCGATTGCGATCGGAGGGGCGGGTGCGATTAAGCGCTGACCGTTGGATCTGTGATCAGATCAACGACTCACAATCAATCAGCGGGAGAAAAGGAGGTGCAATGGGCGATGATGCGATTATGCGATAGCCGTTGGATCAACAGGGAGATGGACGGTGGAGATTTAATCGGAGCACGGGAGGAAAGACTTGCGATCGGAGGAAAAGGGAAGTGCGATGGCCGTCGGATCAGCAGGGGAGTGGATGGCCCAGATTGAATTGGGAGATCGCAATCGGGGGTCGGACGAAACGGTGGGGACAACAATCGGAGGGGCAGGCGAAAGACTTGCGATCAATTGGGGGGTGTCACTTGAATGTTGCGATTGCGATTGAGCCGCGGCTGCGATTAGCGCTCAGCCGTTGATCTGGTGATAGATCGACGGTGCACAACAACGCGGAGGACTTAACGTTATAAACGATCGCATCGGGGCTTTCCGCTGTTAACAAAGGATTTACACCCGCCCGACCTTCCGATTGCGATAAGCGCCGGGGACTTAAGCACTTGGTCCTGGCGCCTGGGCACATGTGGGGAAGTGGTTTGAGAGGAGTTATGGGAAAGGGGCTAGGCCTTTTAAGAAGGTCGGAAAGTGGGTTTTTAGCCCATTTTAATGGATTTTAGGGCTAGGGAAGGGGAACGATAGAGAAATAAAGGGGGAAGAAGGGAAAAAAAAGGGTAGGGGAAGAAATTAAAGGGGATTTTGGGAGGATTTGAGGGGTAAATGGGGAAAGAAGGGGGAATAAAGGGGAGAGAAAACAAAGGCTTTGGGGGATGAAATAAGAGGGAAAGAGGGGGCCTTTGGGCATTTCTTCACATAGCATAGAGGCTTTATAAGGGGAATCAACAGAGGGGATTTGATCAAAGGATAAAAGGCACATAGAGGCTTCAAGGAGACTGTGTTTCAGAGGAAATGCATTCCTTGAAGACTCAACAATGATTTATCCCCCTATTTGCTTGTCAAAAATTTCATAGGGGGGCTAACAGGTGTATGGAGGTGTAGTATTGCATTAGTGCAGCAAGGTGAAACAACAATTCTTGGAGATGTATATTGGGTCAAGTTGATGACAGGATTGGAGAAACCTGTTAATGCCAAGTAGATGACATTCTGTGGTGGTGAAGTGTCATCTTAGGAGTAGATTCAAAAATGATTGGATTGGGTGCCATAGGTCTATTGGAGGGCAGCGTGTGGACTACCCAAAGTAGCCCTAGACGAGCTATCTTGAAGAATGAAGAGCGGTTGAAGGTTGGGTGAAGATAGGTGTCGAAGTGCAAGACTTTGATGGACGAAAGTTGTTTCTAGCCAGGTAGTTTGGAGCTCGAGAATTGGGCGACCCAACGAGCTGATTAGATCAACCCATGTACACTCTACAGATGGACATGTAGCAGTTTTAGGTGGTATTCCTCCTGGAGTCTCAATGTGTAGATGCCTTGATGGAATAAGGCACTATTAGTGAGTAGTAAGAAATCAAAGGACCGAAACGATAAGATATGACAACGAGTTTGTCATTGTATCTTGTATATGATAGACTATTGTATTATTCAGATTTGGCTTTATGTAATGAAGATTGGTGATTGTACAATATTGTACAATTTTTTTCAAAACTGTGTATATTGTGCATATGTGATTTACTGCTTTATATTTATGTTGTGCAAAGTAGCTTAGTGGTTGAGATTCTTGGTTTGGTAGCTTTAGTGATTTAAGACTCTAAACTAGACCCAAGGTCATGGAAATTGAAGAATCACTAGGGGAAATCACTAGATGAGCAACAGGTACAAAATCTAACAGTCTAGCTATAGATTCATATTGTCTTGTTAGTGACAACACTGGTATTGATCCAACCTTTTTGTGGTTAAGCACCATCTTATGGCTCACTCTTTATTTGTAGAATATTGTCTTGCATTAGATTGCACTAACCCTTAACTCTTCGTGGTTTTGATTATTTTCCTTAGTCGGGAAGCTATACAATCAGATGACAGAAGAAAAAAAAAATTTGATAGAGGCATATTTTCAAATTAAATTGTGTGAGATCGACAAGCTATTAAAGGAGCACAAAGTGAATGGTCACAATACAAAGAAAGAGATAATGGTAGTTGCAATTTTCAATTCATACATTCTTGAAATTGTTAGTGCTTTGGAATGAAAAATATAGTTCTCTTCTACATCACGAATGTGTTGGGAAAAATACTGAGAGGGGCGGGGGGGGAATCAAATATTTTGTATTGACCGGGAAATTTTTTAAATTTTTCGTGTTTTCAAGTCAATACGCTTAAATTTATTTACTGCACTCGCGAATACACGCGGATGTCCTTAAGTAAACTCGCGTATGCTCAGAGATCTAAATATGCATTTAATTCTTAACTTATATCATTGCATCATTCATTCATAAGATGTTTAGTAAACAGGTGCAGTAAGAACAGAATAAATCACCACACATAAGCAACACACATGAACACCAGGATATAAGGTGGAAACCCAATTCGGGAGAAAACCACCGCTGCCATCGTCTCAGTCTTGAATATTTATTATATAAAGAAAACTTCTTACAATCATGTACTGGCGCAAACTCATACCAGCACGCAGGAACCCACCTGCAGAAGGCTACAACCTTCTCTCGTTTAATAGCCTCTCCTGGAAGGGAGCTACAACCCCCTGCTCTCATTTACCAGCCTCTCCTAGAAGGGAGCTACTATCCCCTGCTCTCGTTTACCAACTACCACTGGAAGGGAGCTACTACCCCCTTACTGAAGGCTTCAACCCTTAGCACTAGTTCCGACCGCGTTTCATTAATTTTCAAACTGGATCAAAAAGCTTCAACACAACCCTTCACTTATCAACAAATATACTTCGCCCAATGTTTCAAACAGAACAGTGAAACCACTATAACCAGAATATCAGAGATAACACAGACTTCAGAATAGATATGCAAAAACACATTCAACCTTGAGCAATCATTAGTTTAGATACCATACGCGCTTTTATTTAATCAAACCCGCGTATACACGCGATTTTCATGAAACGAACCCGCGTATACATCTGTGCATTTTTCAGAAAACCCTGACCATATTTCTTCAATTTCTTCATCAGATTTGTGCCAGGTCTTCATCACTTCTTTTCAGATCATCCTAGAGATTCATCATTTCTAGATCTAGAGATCTTGAACCTTCATCATATTCATAGGTGCATCATAGATTCATATCTATCAATTAAGAACAGAGTTCAACCATGTAGATATACTTCAGAGTGAAGTATTCATTAATGCCCAGACACTTGCACACCTCCTTGCACTATGATTTTCTTCTCCTTAAATAGATTTGGCCTTTATCAATACCATGAGTCAAAACCACTCAACCACTGATGGTATTCCTGGATGGGATCAAATAGATAATCAAGCTCTCAATACTTTGGGCCAATACCATGGTAATGCCCCCTAGTTTTATAAAAATAGAGCGCAAATTGGCATACATGACTTGGCATGTTCATTTCCGCATACATACGCGACCTCTCCTTAATAAAACCGTGTATGCCTTGTGACATACCTTGTTCAACATTATTCTGGCACTTTCTGAATTTCTTTCTTCTGCTACTTCTGAATGGATCTGTACATACATCAGATTTACATTATTTCCATCAAGGACAACTTCATCAAGAAGGTTCCATCAAAGTCAATACATTGTATCACATTGTCAACAATCTCCCCCTTAACTCATCAAGTAGGTTTTCATCAAGTTCAATAGGTTTCCATCAAGAAAAACTTCATCAAATAGGTTTCCATCAAGGAAAACACTCTGCATCATATTGCCAACAATCTCTCCCTTTGGACTTGATGGAAACCATGATGGTGTTTGATCATCGCAACAGATAGATACATTGATTATAATCATTATGCAAGCACCATGATATTCTCCCCCTATTCAAAACACCATGATAAAAAAGTCAAACACCATGATACTACTCTCCCCCTTTGACATCAAGGGCAAAGGGTAGATCAAAACCAAAACAAGGTTTTTCTTCCTATGTAGAAAGAAGAGCTCTGTAGATTTGACGTGCACTAAAGTTACCATGCTCCCCCTGAGTTCATGCTGAATCTTCAAACATATTTTTCAATGAATTAGATGACTCTATAACCAAGGGCTCATACTTACTTCAAAGATCCAACCAAGTGGATTTACATATATGACTCATGTACCCAACCTAGTGGGTTTACACAATTTGACTCAACTACCCAACCAAGTGGGTTTACAAATTTGACGGAGCCCTTTACATGACTGAATATTACAATTTACATCATAGGTCATAGCCTCTTCATCAAATTACACATATGACTTTTTATAACCAAAATAAAAAAGACCTCATGAGAGATCATAATTCAGAATCATCATAATGCCAACAATGCATTATATTCAGCAAGGCTAATTCTCCCCCTGAAACTGTGCATCCAATGCATCCTTTCCATATGACCAAAACTCCTCCTTAGCTTGTGCAACCTGAACACTTTCAACAGCCAATCATCAAGGCATATTTACCCAATATCAGAGAATGATATACAGAAATATAAGAGCTGAAACATCATCAGTGATACCGTACAGCATCATAGATACCAAACAACACTGCAACTGTGTTGAAGAATGCTGACCCTAAGTAAAAAAATTTAGCAACTAACCATACGCGGTTTTATTTGTATAAACTCACATATATATGCGACTGTCTTTCAGGAAACCCGCGTATCCAATTTAATCTTCTGAATTTAAGCAGTTTTGATTTTTTGCATGGCAGAGACTACTCCCAACTTCTGTCTGAGATATTCGAACGCTTCCTTGGGCAGAGGTTTGGTCAGTATATTAGCAACTTGTTCTTTGGAGGGAACATACTCCAACTTCACCTTTTGTTCAAGCACTTTTTCACGTAAGAAGTGATACTTGATGGGAATGTGCTTGGTCTTGGAGTGCATAACAGGATTCTTTGAGATATTGATGGCACTTGTATTATCACACATAATGGAGATAGGAGGTGAACATTTGATTTGAAAGTCTTGTAAGGTTTGCATCATCCAAAGAAGTTGAGTGCAACATGATGCGGTAGCCACATATTCTGCTTCTGCTATAGATAAGGCAATAGAGTTTTGCTTCTTGCTGAACCAGGATACTAACCAGGGCCCCATATAGAATGCACCACCACTAGTGCTTTTCCGATCATCAACATTTCCATCCCAATCTGCATCAGTGTAAGCATGAAGAGTAAGATCAGCAATCATTGGATACCATAGTCCAAATTCTTGAGTTCCTTGTAGATATTTGAATATTATTTTGACAGCCTGAAGGTGAGACTCTTTTGGATTAGCTTAGAATCGTCCACCAATCCCAACTGCATGCATAATTTCTGGTCTATTCCTAGTGAGATAAAGTAGACTTCCTATCATAGATCTGTATTTTGGTTGATTCACCGTGGGAGAATCATCATGAGAATTGAGATTACATTCGGTTATCATTGGTGTACTTATAGGTTTTCACTCTTCCATGCCATACTTCTTCAGAATTTGCTTAAGGTATTTTGCCTGTGATAAGAATATGCCATCTGTAGTTTGATGCACTTGCAAGCCAAGAAAGAATGTTAGTTCCCCAAGTAAAGACATTTCAAATTCTTGTTGCATAGCAGAAGCAAATTTCTGACTCATAGATTCTTCATTGCTTCCAAAAATGATATCATCAACATATACAACCAAAATCAATAGTTTATCATTTTTAGTTTTTGTGTATAAATTGCTATCAGCAGACCCCTTTAAAAATCCTTGTTGATGAAGATATTTGTCAAGACGATAATACCATGCCCTTGGAGCTTGTTTGAGATCATATAGAGCCTTTTTAAGTCTGCAAACAAGTTTTTCATCATTTCCCAAAATTAATCCTTCTTGTTGTTCTACATAAACTTCTTCTAGATCACCATTGAGAAACGCAAATTTAACATCCATTTGATAAACTTTGATTTGTTGGAAGCTTGAAAAAGCAAGAAACATTCTTATGGCTTCAAGTCTAGCTACAGGAGCAAAAGTTTCTTCAAATTCTATACCTTCTTGTTGAGTATACCCCTTGCAGACAAGTCTAGCTTTATTTCTTATAACCTCCCCATTCTCGTTTAACTTGTTTTTGAATATCCATTTGGTTCCAATGACATTTTTGTCATGAGTTCTTGGTACTAATTCCCAATTGTGATTCTTTTCGATTTGATCAAGCTCTTCATTCATGGCTTGAATCCAACATTCATCTTTTCTAGCTTGATTGACATTGTGTGGTTCAATAGTGGATAGAAATGCCAGATAGCTAGAAGAGCCCACAAGAGTCCTTCTTGTTTGTACACCTGATCCCTTATCTCCCAAGATTTGAGATTCTGGATGATTCTTTTGAACATATCTTGATGGAGCTTTTTTAGATAACTCATCTTCAGGTTCTTCATTGGGTTCACTGTCTATATCATTGCTATTTGATGTAGGAGGATATATGTCACCATCGTCTTCATTTTTTGTTTGTTTTTCTTCTTTTGGGGCTGCAGGAGACTCATCAATAACAACATCAATACATTCAACAATCTTCTGAAGTCTTTTATAGTAAAATTTATATGCTCTACTCCTAGAGGAGTAGCCAAGAAGTATTCCTTCATCTGCTCTGGATTCAAACTTGCCAAGTTTTTCATCATTATTTTTGATAAAACATCTGCTTCCAAAAACTCTAAAATGCTTCATAGTGGGAGGATTACCATACCAGAGTTCATATGGATTTTTATCACTATTTACTCGAACATGTGCCTTGTTAAGAATATTTACCACTGTATGTGCTGCTTCTCCCCAAAAAGTGTCAGGTGTTTCGAAGTCATCAAGCATAGCTATAGCCATTTCTTGAACTATTCTGTTCATTCTTTCTGCTACGCCATTTTGTTGTGGAGTGCCAGCTACAGAAAATTGTCTTTTTATGCCATGTTGTTCACAAAATTCAAGGAATTCATTTGATGTATATTCTCCTCCTTGATCAGATCTAAGACACTTGATTTTCAGATCTAATTCATTTTCAACTAGAGCTTTGAAGGTCTGAAATTTCTCAAATGCTTCATCTTTGTGTTTAAGCAGCCCAATCCAACACATTCTAGAGAAATCATCAATAAATAAGATATAGTATTGTTCACCACGTGGTGACTTTTTCCTCACACGTCCACATATGTCAGTATGAATAAGTTCAAGAGGCTTACTTGATGATCCTTCCTTGGCATTAAAATGTACTCTGGTTTGCTTACCAAATTGGCAAGATTTGCATATGATATTTTCGGGTGGAGTAATATTGGGAAGATCACGGACAGCTTTAAGTCTGCTTGATTTGTTGATCTGAGAGAAGCTCAGATGCCCCAACCTTCTATGCCATAGCCAGTTTTCTGAAGATTTACTCAAGTAACATTGTTCTTTGTAGTTCTTCAATACATATAGGTTGCTTGGAGTTCTTTTTCCTTTTATAATTGTTTTACCTGTATCAAGATCATGTACCACACATTCTTTTGAACTAAAGACAACTTCAGTTCCTTGATCACACATTTGACTTACACTTAACAGGTTATGCCTTAATCCATCCACATACATGACATCATTAGCTTTCACCTTTTCTTTTAGAAACATAGACCCTTTTCCCTTAATTACTGCAGGAGTATCATTTCCAAATGTAACCTTCTTTTCTTTTTCTAGAGCATTATATGTAAGAAGTTTTTTTTTGTCACCTGTCATGTGTCTTGAGCATCCGCTATCAATGTACCATTGATTTTCTTCACCTTTTGCAAATAACGCTATGCCACAATTTTCAACCTGCAATTCCTTCTTTTTCCATACTTTGGAGCTTGAAAGAACATGCTCTTTTCGCTGAACTTTGCTCCTGCATTCAGATTCTTCATGGCCAAAGTTATTTCAATAAGCACATTCAACTTCATTTAGAAGAGGAGAAAAGTTGTTATAGGTATTTTTCTCAAATTCAATCCTTTTCTTTCTTGCTTCTCTCGTCATGATGGTTTTATATGCAACACATTGAACAACTTTATGACCCAAATTGTGACATGAGAAACATTGTCCATTGAAGAAGAAATTTATGCGATCATGAAATCTTCTACTTGAATTTACCTGTTGATTGGTGTTTCTTTGAGAGATATTCTTGTTAGTGTTCTTTGAATTGAGATGATCATGCTTTACCTGTAATGATTCTTTATTCCCTTGCTGAGTGGCAGAATTTTGTAAACCAACTGTAGCTGCTTTTAGATAATTTGGTGCTAAAGCCTGAGAAGATTCTCTGGTATATCCAAGACCTGTCTTTATAAGAGGATAACTTTGTACCTTGATAATCTCATCTAAGGTTTCAGATCCTTTAGCAAATCTAAGATTCAGAGTCTTTACTTTCTCAAAATATTTTCTTAGACTTACCACTTCACATTCTAATTTCTCAATGTGTTTCTTTGCTTCTTCAACCTGCTTTTCCAGAGTCTCTATGGTTATTTTCTTTTCTTCTAGGAGTATTTTACTTTCTTCTAAGTGTATTTTGAGTTTATTTTTTTCTTCAAGAAAATCATTGTCCTCTAGAGCATCCACAAAAGTATCATTTTCTTCTCTAGATTCAAATGCCATGAGAAGTCTAAGATCTTGTTCACATTCTTCCTCACTATCAGATAACCCATCACTGTCTTCATGAGTATAGTAACTTTTCCTAGTGTTAAATCGATTCTTATTCCTTCTTGCTACTTCCTTCCCTTTTGCAGGTGTTTCTTTTTTAGGAAACTTAGCAGCATAATGACCAACTCTTCCACACTCAAAAAATTTGAAAGGAAGCTTACCTCTGAACCGTCCTGTGCCAAGTTGGAGTTTCTTTACAAAATTTGCCTCGTCTTCTTCTGAGATATATCCTGATCCTTCTTCTTGGACTTCTTTCCCTTTTGTAGAAGCTCTAAAGACAGCCTCTTTGACTTCAGATGGTCCTCCTCTTCTCATTTCATATGCGGTTAGTATGGCATGAAGTTGTACCACAGTAAGATTTTGAAGATCCTATTTTTCTTCAAGAGCAGAAGCTTTTGACTCAAATTTTGTTGTTAGCGATCTTAAAATTTTCTCAACCAAAGTAGATTCGGTTATTGTTTCTCCCAGATTTCTCATACGATTTACAACATCATCAACATGTAGAAAGAAACTGGAAATATTCTCATCATTATGCATTCTTAAATTTTCATATTCAATTCTGAGAGTTTGAAGTTTTGCAGTTTTTACCTTTTCATTACATTCATAACTTAGAATTATTTTGTCCCATATCTCCTTTGTTGTATTCAGCTGCACAACTTTGACAAATTCAAAATCAGTTAGACTTCCTGTTAGAGCATTGAGTTCCTTTGCATTTGTTTCATAATTCTTCTTTCAGTCGGATATGTTGATACTACAGCTGGATATTGATATCCTCGTTCAACAATGGCCCATACATATGCTCCCATAGACTGAAGATAGGATCTCATCCTTATTTTCCAGAAGATTAAATTGCTTCCATTAAAGAGCGGAGGTTTGATAGATGTTGTTCCATCTTGATTTCTCATCTTGCTTGATCTTCCTTCTAGCGGCTAAGCTTTTTCAGAAGGACCTGTTCTGATTCCAATTGTTGGGAAAAATACTGAGAGGGGGGGGTGAATCAGTATTTTGTGCTGACTGAAAACTTTTTAACTTTTTCTTAATTTTAAACCCATACGCTACTTTAATCAACACAACTCATGTATACACGCGGATATCCTTAAGTAAACTCGCGTATGCTCAGAGATCTAAATATGCATTTAATTCTTAACTTAGATCATTGCATCATTCATTCATCAGATGTTTAGTAAACAGGTGCAGTAAGAATAGAATAAATCACCACACATAAGCAACACACATGAACACCAAGATTTAAGGTGGAAACCCAATTCGGGAGAAAACCACCGCTGTCGTCGTCTCAGTCTTCAATATTTATTATATAAAGAAAAATTCTTACAATCATGTACTGGCGCAGACTCATACCAGCATGCAGGAACCCACCTGCAGAAGGCTAAAACCTTCTCTCATTTACCAGCGTCTCCTGGAAGGGTGCTACAACCCCCTGCTCTCGTTTACTAGTCTCTCCTGGAAGGGAGCTACTATCCCCTGCTCTCATTTACCAGCTACCACTGGAAGGGAGCTACTACCCCCTTACTGAAGGCTTCAACCCTCAGCACTACTGCCGACCACGTTTCATTAATTTTTAAACTGGATCAAACATCTTCAACACAACCCTTCAATTATCAACAAATATACTTCGCCCAATGTTTCAAATAGAACAATGAAACCACTGTAACTAGAATATCAGAGATAACCCAGAATTCAGAATAGATATGCAGAAACACATTCAACCTTGAGAAATCATTAGTTTATATACCATACGTTCTTTTATTTAATCAGGCCCGCCTATACACACTCTTTTCATGAAATGAACCTGCGTATACATCTATGCATTTTTCAGAAAACCCTGACCAAATTTCTTCAATTTCTTCATCAGATTTGTGCCAGGTCTTCATCACTTATTTTTAGACAATCCTAGAGATTCATCATTTCTAGATCTATAGATCTTGAACCTTCATCATATTCATAGGTGCATCATAGATTCAGATCTATCAATTAAGAACAGAGTTCAACCATGCGGATATACTTTAGAGTGAAGTATTCATTAATTCCCAGACACTTGCACACCTCCTTGCACTATGATTTTCTTCTCCTTAAATAGATTTGGCCTTTATCAATACCATGAGTCAAAACCGCTCAACCACTGATGGTATTCCTGGACGGGATCAAATAGATAATCAAGTGCTCAATACTTTGGGCCAATACCATGGTAATTCCCCTTGGTTTTAGAAAAATAGAGCGCAAATTGGCATACGTGACTTGGCACCTTCATTTCCGCATACATACGCGACCTCTCCTTAATAAAACCATTTATGCCTTGTGACATACCTTGTTCAACATTATTCTGGCACTTTCTGAATTTATTTCTTCTGCTACTTCTGAACGGATCTATAGATACATCAGATTTACATTATTTCCATCAAATTCAATACATTGTATCACATTGTCAACAATCTCCCCGTTAACTCATCAAGTAGGTTTTCATCAAGTTCAATAGGTTTCCATCAAGAAAAAATTCATCAAATGGGTTGCCATCAACTTTATCAAGTATGTTTCCATCAAGGACAACACTCTGCATCATATTGCCAACAGAATGGTCAAATGTGTACAACCAAATCATGTTGTTCAAGAAAACGACCCAATTAATATGTTGAAACACTGCCAATTGGGTTGTACTCTACAGAGAACAAGACAAGAAGGTTAATGGGAAATTGACAGCATTAGAGACCCTTTTGTCATTATAGACATTTTTTGTTCGCAATACTCCGGGAAATTATATCTGTAATAAGATAGTTGAAGATGCTATGGAAATTCCACATATATCAAATATTTTATGAAGGTAAAACTTAAAATCATAATGGTGTGCATGAATGTAGTGAGTATCATGATGTGATGCAAATGGGATCTAGAGTTGTGTGACAGAGTCTTATAAAGTTTTATTCTTATTAATATTTATTATTAATGGCAAAGAAATTTTTTTCTATCGCAAATAAATCCTAGCAATTCATTTTGAATGTCCAATATAGAGCAGAAGAGGAAGATGACATTGATGGAGCTGCTTATTCTGGGGTCAGAATGCATGCAAAATTGGCAATCAAGCAAAGCTTCGAATGAAGCAACAAGTTTTCCTCAGGAACTTTCCTTGGTAATGTGAAAGTTGTGTTTGATAATGAATAGGAAGAAATATTTATATATTTCAAGGTCGATGGTTCTTGAAAATTCATTACCAACCTACCAAAGGATTCATTAGGTGTCAAACCTCTGCTTACTTGGTAATTCTGAGCACCTTGTCAAAACTCTACTAGAAGAAAACATAGATTCATGCATTGATACATGGTTCAAACTCTCTCCCTCCATGATAAAGTGGATTTTGGTGTTCATATCTACCAATAAATTAGCTATGAATTCTTAACATAGCATAGGAGAGGAAAACACAAAGTATCATTTTCATCCAAAAAACTTCCTTTCACGCTCCCTAAACCGATGGAAGATCTAATGGTGTGTTGGAAAATGCATTGTTAATGAATGCTATGAAGAAGTAAAAATAAGTGTTAATAATAATATTTTCCAAACCCAAAAAGGTATTTTGCAATAATTGGTTAATTATTTATATTAAAAATATATAGTTTCATGTTCCGACAATATTGCTGGGACAAAATGATAGAAAAAAAATCAAAACACTAACTTTCCTTGCCTACGGCTTAAACACGATCCCGAAAACCCTACTTCAAAGTTTGACATAGTGCTCCTTGAGGCCATTGTTGATTAATAAATAATAAGAAAATTGTAAGTTAACAGTGTTGTTATCATTGAGTTAATAAGTGTGGTTGGCTTTGAATTTGGAGTTGAACACGCTTTTTCCTTCTGCAGGATTGTTGCTTCAGGCACAAAAATTTTAAATTCTTTATTGATTAGATTTCAAATGTTGGGTTTTGGGGCCTTTGTTTGGAACCCTCATAGATCGTTGAGTGCATTGTACTCTCTTTTTTGTTCTGTGAAATTTGAAAATTTGGACACAGTGGGCCCTAGAAATGCCAACTCCCATTCCATTTGCAATTTGAGCTGCATGTTGCGTCACAGTCTTTAACTTTCAGGTCAATTAAAAAAATTGATGATCATACTTTTTATATCATCAACTGAGGCCCCAATTTGTCTATTTTTATTTTTGGTTAATGCATATTAGCATTATATTCCATAAAATAAAAAAATAATAGCGGATAAAAGAACCTAAAGTCATTATAAACAAAATATTATGAATGAAGAACACAATACCCAATTTCTAAATTGAAGCCCTCATTTTGTGTTTCATAAGGTCTATTGTTTCTTAATAGGGTGCATTTCAAGCCCTTTAAAGGAGAACCCTTCAAAAAGAGTTTAATCCATATCTGGAATTATCACGAAACATCTATTGCATACCGGAACCTTCATTATCTCTAAAATTATCGTTACGACTTGTTACTATCCATAAATGATTTGATACCATGTGCGTTCCATAAAATCTGCACGGATGGTAATAACACAACACCGTTAATTGCAACTATGATTATGTACACTGCAACTGAAAAATTCTCTGAGCCATTCTCAACCACGATGAGAACCATGAGAAACCATGCCAATCCCAAAACTATGTAGAGAAAATGGTAGAATCACTTCAGCTCATTTTTTTCTATGGTCTCCTTTGTGGGACAAACTGTAAACATAACAACTAGAGAAAATGCACCGGGAAACAAACCCAACAGCAGAATCACACCAGCAGATCCACTGGCACGATTTCCATAAACTGCATGCTATATCTGACTAAACATTTCTCCACTCAGACCCACATATTGTTTCATTGTGAAATAAATATTCCTCGAAGATGGTGGTTCATGACAAACCTTATGAATCTAGTTTTGTGACTTTTTTTTTCTGAGACTGGTGGCCTTGTCTCAGAAGAAATCAGGTTTTTTCCACCATTCAATCCATTTTTGACGATTCTATAAAGGCAAAGGGGGTGAATATTGGGCACACTATGTTTCTTACAAGTCTGAATCTATCAGGAAACTTGATTTTTTCTCAAAATATGTTCGGATGGGACTCTCAGGCTGTTGAAGAATTCAAATAAATAGTCTCCAAATTGATAGTAATTGGGTTAAAGCCGAACCTGGTTGACTACTTTCCTTTTCTGGGAATTTTGGACCATTGGGGCATGAGCCAAGATATAACCAAGAATATGGGTATTATATTTGGGTTGTTGGATCAATTTATAGAGGCTTGCATCCATAGTAGAAGAGAGGTTAGAACTTATGACAACGGTGGTGTTGGGGTTCCCATGTTCTGGCCAGATTGGCAAGACCAGAAGATGAGACAACATCATAACCACTTTGGGGCCCTAGGATCTAGCCCTCCTCGACCCAGAGAGGGTGTTGGAAATGTTGTCTTTGATGGAAA
This sequence comes from Pinus albicaulis, assembly GCA_034641835.2. Lineage (NCBI taxonomy): Eukaryota > Viridiplantae > Streptophyta > Pinopsida > Pinales > Pinaceae > Pinus > Pinus albicaulis. Next base: position 940,869,163 of record CM076579.1, on the reverse strand, counting down.
AGGAATTGGCAAAGGAATTGGCATTTGAAACAGTAACTAGGAACAGAGAAAAGAAATGTAGCAGAGAACAAAGGTCAGCAGAGAAGAACAGAGAAAGAGTGCACGGAGAAGAATAGAGAAAGAGTGCATCTATAGAGAGAAGTGTCAGTCAAGGAGCAAATTGAATTCAGTAGGAAGGATATTTGAGTCCCTGTGGAATTAATTCATGTGTGAACATATGTATGCATCCTGATGGAGGATAATTGAAATCCGTGATAAGCAAGAAACCCTATGAGGGGATTAATGGTGCTCTGTATGTAGTTCAAGGAACCGATGTTAATACAGTCGACTGTGTATCCCAAACTGGTAGACAGTGGAGTTATATATATTCGTTGAATATAATACTGAAGGTAAATTGGGATAAATGTTGGGGATTGATCTCAGAATTTTCTGTGCCTTTATTAAATTGAGCAAGTGTAATATATGAACGTGTTCTTGATGACGAAATTGTGAATCCCTGCAACCAACATGGAACTCGGTGACTGAATTATGTGAATATAGGCTGTCGAACTTTCATTGGAACAACTCTTCGGAATTACGAACGGAACCTGGAAGGGAAGTGGTGGATCATAACAAAAGGAAGCGCGACGGAACCTGGAGTAGAAGGGCGGAACCACGAAGGAGGAACAGTACAGGTGGTTTCCGGTTTTCATCGCATTGCTTTCGACGGGCAAGAGGTATTCAAGAGGTTTGGAGCGATTCCATAGAACGAGCAACACGCGTCCCTGAACGAATTTGCAAAACTGCCATCACTGTGTGCCATCGCACGTTAAAGTCCGACCAAGGATGCTGCGCGATATGGTTAAGCGTCGTCGATATGAAGGGGAGCCATCGGACGATGGCCGTATGAGGAAGGTGCGCGAAGGATAACCACGGTACGGTGTGAGTATGTGATTGGGTTGTTGATCATATATGTGGGCCCAGTTTAACTTATATTGATTGGGACTTTTTAATGTTTGTGGGTTTAACCAAGGTTTGTTTAAATTAAATATAATTTATGACGAAAAGAGATTGGGCCATCACTTTGAATGTTATTCCAAAGGTGGTGATATTTTCCATGGTCGAGCTCAGAAATTGTAACCAGAGTGCGGACTAAAAGAAGTATTGAGAAAAATAATTCACCAAATATGTGATATGATTAATATTCACGTCTGCCGAGGGATAAGTAAGGGCTTGAACCTTAGGAGAAATTTGGATTAATATCTCAATCTCAGATTGAGATATTAAAAATCCTTAGATTAATTATCTAATTTCCTAACCAAGAAAATAAGAACAATGAGAAGTTTTTTGGGGCTTGGGTAAACCCCACTGGATTATCTATTTGATCTCGTCCAGGAATACCATCAACGGTTGAGTGGTTTTGACTCATGGTATTAATAAAGGCTAAAACTATATAAGGAGAAGGGGATCATAGTTCAACGTGTGCATGTGGAGGGGTTGTTAAAAGAATAAATCTCTTTAAGAGATATCTACATGATTGAACTCTGTTTTCTGATAAATCTGATTCTATGATGCACCCATGGAGTTGATGAAGGTTCAAGATCTATAGATCTAGAAATGATGAATCTCTAGGAAGATCTGCAAAGAAATAATGAAGACCTGACGCAAGAATGATGAAGAAATTGAAGAAATTTGGTGGATCTGAGTGTTGAAGTCCTCAGCATGAAAGTGGAAGCTTTCTGCCAGTACAAGCTGGTGTTAAAATCAGGGGGTTGGAGCTCCCTTCTAGTAGTAACTGGAGAACGAGAGAAGGTCGTATCCTTCTACAGGTGGGTGCCTGCGTGCTAGTATAAGTCTACGCCAGCACAAAAATTGTAAGAAGTTTTCTTTATAATAACTATTGAAGATAGAGATGACAACAGCGGTGGTTTTCTCCCAAATTGGGTTTCCACCTTAAATACTAGTGTTCATGTATGTTTCTTATGTGTGATGGCTTATTTTTTTATTACTGCACCTGTTTACTGCTTAATGAATGATGCAATAATCTAAGTAAATAATTAAACAAGATCTCTAATAAAAAGTTTTTAGTCAGATCAAGCCTCCGCTCTTCAACAGAAACAATTTAATCTTCTGGAAAACAAGGATGAGATCCTATCTTCAGTCTCTGGGTGCAGATGTATGGGCTATTATTGAAGCAGGATATCAATATCTAGCCGCAGTACCAACAGATCCAACAGAAAGAAAGAATTATGAAACAAATGCAAAGGTGGTTAATTCTCTATTGGGAAGTCTAACTGAATCAGAATTTGTCAAATTCATGTAGCTAAATATAGCAAAGGCAATATGGGACAAAATCATTCTAAGTTATGAAGGTGATGCAAAGGTAAGAAGTGCTAAACTCCAAACTCTCAGAATTCAATATGAGAACCTAAAAATGCATAATGAGGAGAGCATTTCTAATTTCTTTTTACGTCTTGATGATATTGTAAATCGTATGAGAAATCTGGGAGAAAAAATAACCAAATCTAGTTTGGTTGAGAAATTTTTAAGATCACTAACGACAAAATTTGAGTCAAAAGTTTCTGCTCTTGAAGAAAATCAGGATCTTCAAAATCTTACTGTGGTGAAACTTCATGGCATACTAACTGCATATAAAATGAGAAGAGGAGGACCATCTAAAGTCAAAGAAGTCATATTTAGAGCTTCTACAAAAGGGAAAGAAGTGCAAGAGACAGAAGAATCAGGGTAAATCTCAGAAGAAGAAGAGGTAAATTTTGTAAAGAAACTCCAACTTGGTAGAGGACGGTTTAGAGGTAAGCTTCCTTTCAAATGTTTTTCTTGTGGAAGAGTTGAACATTATGCTGCTAAGTGTCCTCACAAAGAAACACTTGAAAAAGGAAAGGAAGTAGCAAGAAGGAATAAGAATCGGTTTAGCACTAGAAAAAGTTACTATACTCATGAAGACAGTGATGGGTTATCAGATAGTGAGGAAGAATGTGAACAAGATCTTAGACTTCTCATGGAATTTGAAAAAGAGTCTAGAGAAGAAAAGGATACTTTTATGGATGCTTTAGAGGACAATTATTTTCTTGATGAAATCAATCAACTCAAAATATGCTTAGAAGAAAGTAAAATATCCATAGAAACTCTGAAAAATCAGCTTCAAGAAAAGGAGAAACATAATGAGAAATTAGAATGTGAAATAGTAAGTCTAAGAAAATAAATTGAGAAAGTAAATACTTTGAATATTAGATTTGCTAAAGGATCTAAAATCTTGGATGAGATTATCAAGGTACAACGTTCTCCTCTTCTAAAGAGAGGTCTTGGATATATTGGAGAATCTTCTTAGGCTTCAGCACCAAATTATCTAAAAGCAGCTACAACCAGTACACAACATTCTTCCCCTCAGCAAGGAAATAAAGAATCTTTACAGATAAAGCATGACCATCTCAATTTAAAGAAAACTAACAGGAGTACCTTTCAAAGATACACCAATCAACAGGTAAATTCAAGTAGAATATTTCATGATCACAGAAATTTCTTCTTCAATGGACAATGTTTCTCATGTCACAATTTTGGTCATAAAGTTGTTCAATGTGTTGCATATAAAACCATCATGACAAGAGAAGAAAGAAAGAAAAGGATTGATATTGGAACAAAGAAGAATACATATAACAACTTTTCTCTTCTTCAAAATGAAATTGAATGTGCTTATTGCAATAACTTTGGCCATGAAGAATCTAAATGCAGGAGCAAAGTCCAGCCAAAAGAGCATCTTCCTTCAAGCTCCAAAGTATGGAAAAAGAAGGAATTACAAGTTGAAAATTGTGGCATATATTTATTTGCAGAAGGAGAAGAAAATCAATGGTACATTGATAGTGGATGCTCAAAACACATGACAGGTGACAAAAAAAAACTTCTTGCATATAGTGCTCTAGAAAAAGAAAATAATGTTACATTTGGAAATGACAATTCTGCTGTCATTAAGGGAAAAGGATCTGTATTTCTAAAAGAAAAGGTGAAAGCTAATAATTTCATGTATGTGGATGGATTAAAGCATAACCTGTTAAGTGTAAGTCAAATGTGTGATCAAGGAACTGAAGTTGTCTTTAGTTCAAAAGAATGTGTGGTACATGATCTTGATACAGGTAAAACAATTATAAAAGGAAACAGAACTCCAAGCAACCTGTATGTATTAAAGAACTGCAAAGAACAATGTTACATGAGTAAATCTTCAGAAAATTGGCTATGGCATAGAAGGTTGGGGCATCTGAGCTTCTCTCAAATCAACAAATCAAGTAGACTTAAAGCTGTTCGTGATCTTCCCAATATTACTCTACCTGAAAGTATCATATGCAAATCTTGCCAATTCGGTAAGAAAACCAGAGTGCAATTTAATGCCAAGGAAGGATCATCAAGTAATCCTATTGAACTCATTCATACTGACATGTGTGGACCTGTGAGGAAAAAGTCACCACGTGGTGAACAATACTATATCTTATTTATCGATGATTTCTCTAGAATGTGTTGGATTGGGTTGATTAAACACAAAGATGAAGCATTTGAGAAATTTCAGATCTTCAAAACACTGGTTGAAAATGAATTAGATCTAAAAATCAAGTGTCTTAGATCTGATCGAGGAGGAGAATATACATCAGATGAATTCCTTGAATTTTGTGAACAACATGGCATAAAAAGACAGTTTTCTGTAGCTGGCACTCCACAACAAAATGACGTAGCAGAAAGAATGAATAGAACAGTTCAAAAAATGGCAAGAGCTATGCTTGATGATTCTGGAACTCCTGACACATTTTGGGGAGAAGCAGCACATATAGCGGTAAATATTCTTAACAAGGCACATGTTCGTGTAAATAGTGATAACACTCCATGTGAACTATGGTATGGTAATCCTCCCACTGTGAAGAACTTTAGAGTCTTTGGGAGCAAATGATTTATCAAAAATAATGATGAAAAACTTGGCAAGTTTGAACCCAGAGCAGATGAAGGAATATTTCTTGGTTACTCCTCTAGGAGTAGGGCATATAAATGTTACAATAAAAGACTTCAGAATATTGTTTAATGTATTGATGTTGTTATTGATGAGTCTCCTGCAGCTCCAAAAGAAGAAAAACAAACAATAGATGAAGACGATGATGACATATATCCTTCTACATAAAATAGGAATGATATAGACAGTGAACCCAATGAAGAACCCGAAGATGCTTTATCTGAAAAAGCTCCATCCAGATATGTTCAAAAGAATAATCTAGAATCTCAAATTTTTGGAGAAAAGGGATCAGGTGTACAAACAAGAAGGACTCTTGTGGGCTCTTCTAGCTATTTGGCATTTCTATCCACTATTGAATCACAAAATGTCAATCAAGCCAGCAAAGATGAATTTTGGATTCAAGCCATGAATGAAGAGCTTGATCAAATTGAAAATAATTACACTTGGGAATTAGTACCAAGACCTCATGACAAAAATGTCATTGGAACTAAATGGATATTCAAAAATAAGTTAAATGAGAATGGGGATGTTATAAGAAATAAAGCTAGACTTGTTTGCAAGGGGTATGCTCAACAAGAAGGTATAGACTTTGAAGAAACTTTTTCCCCTATAGCTAGACTTGAAGCCATGAGAATGTTTCTTGCTTTTTCAAGCTTCCAACAAATCAAAGTTTATCAAATGGATGTTAAATCTACTTTTCTCAATGGTGATCTAGAAGAAGATGTTTATATAGAACAACCAGAAGGATTCATTTTGGGAAATGATGAAAAACTTGTTTGTAGACTTAAAAAGGCTCTATATGGTCTCAAACAAGCTCCAAGGGCATGGTACTATTGTCTTGAAAAATATCTTCATCAACAAGGATTTTCAAAGGGGTCTGCTAATAGAAACTTATACACAAAAAATGAAAATGATAAACTATTGATTGTGTTTATATATGTTGATGATATCATTTTTGGAAGTAATGAAGAGTCTATGAGAACTATGGAGATTCCGAGTTGTGATCCTAAAAATCTACACCACAGAAATATACAATCAATCGAAGAGTCTATGAGTCAGAAATTTTCTTCTGATATGCAGCAAGAATTTGAAATGTCTTTACTTGGGGAACTAACATTATTTCTTGGCTTGCAAGTGCAGCAAGCAATAGATGGCATATTCTTATCACAAGCAAAATATCTTAAGAAAATCTTGAAGAAATATGGCATGGAAGATTGCAAACCTGTAAGCACACCAATGATAACCGGATGTAATCTCAGTTCTAATGATGATTCCCCCACAGTGAATAAAACAGAATACAGATCTATGATAGGAAGTCTACTTTATCTCACTGGGACAAGACCAGACATTATGCATGCAGTTGGGATTGTTGGACGATTCCAAGCTAATCCAAAAGAGTCTCACCTTCAGGCTGTGAAAAGAATATTCAAATATCTACAAGGAACTCAAAACTTTGGACTATGGTATCCAAAGAATGTTGATCTTACTCTTAATGCTTACACTGATGGAGATTGGGTTGGAAATGTTGATGATCAGAAAAGCACTAGTGGTGGTGCATTCTATATGGGGCCCCAGTTAGTATCTTGGTTCAGTAAGAAGAAAATCTCTAATGCCTTATCTACAGCAGAAGCAGAATATGTGGCTGCCACATCATGTTGCACTCAACTTCTTTGGATGATGCAGACTTTACAAGACATTCAAATCAAATGTTCACCTCCTATCTCCATTATGTGTGATAATACAAGTGCCATCAGTATTTCAAAGAATCCTGTTATGCATTCCAAGACCAAGCACATTCCCATCAAGTATCATTTCTTACGTGAACAAGTGCTTGAACAAAAGGTGAAATTGGAGTATGTTCCTTCCAAAGAACAAGTTGCTGATATATTTACCAAACCTTTACCTAGGGAAGCGTTTGAATATCTCAGACAGAAGCTAGGAGTAGTCTCTTCCATGCAGAAGATCCAATCTACTTAAATTCAGAAGACTAAATTGGATATGCTCATGTTGAAAGTGTTCAGGATGCACAGGCTAAGGGGAAGCATTGGTCATGTGGCAAGGATGCGTTGTTGGCATTCTAATTATTTATTGTAGTCTGATCTCATGCTTGAGAATCCTTGATCTTGATTGAATGAGTCATTTATGTTATTTCATTGAATATTATGTTTGAAGATGCAACATAATCTCAAGGGGAGCATGGTATTGTCGGTACAGACCCTTTGCCATTGATGTCAAAGGGGGAGGAAAAGAAAAACAAAAGGGGGGGCTTCTATAAGACAAATAGTGGAAGAGTATTGCCATCAGTGCTAAAGGGGGAGATTGTTGGAAATGTTGTCAATGATGGCAAAGGAATTGGCATCTGAAACAGTAACTAGGAACAGAGAAAAGAAATGTAGCAGAGAACAAAGGTCAACAGAGAAGAAAAGAGAAAGATTACACAGAGAAGAATAGATAAAGAGTGCATCTATAGAGAGCAGTATCAGTCAAGGAGAAAATTGAATTCAGTAGGAAGGATATTTGAGTCCCTGTGGAATTAATTCATGTGTGAACATATGTATGCATCCTGATGGATTATAATTGAAATCCGTGATAAGTAAGAAACCCTATGAGGGGATTAATGGTGCTCTGTATCTAGTTCAAGGAACTGAAGCTAATACGGTCGACTGTGTATCCCAAACTGGTAGATAGTGGAGTTATATATATTCGTTGAATATAAGACTGAAGATAAATTGGGATCAATGTTAGGGATTGATCTCAGAATTGTCTGTGCCTTTATTAAATTGAGCAAGTGTAATATATGAATGTGTTCTTGATGAAGGAATTGTGAATCTGGCTTGCAACCAACACAGAACTTGGTGACTGAATTATGTGAATATAGGCTGTCAAAATTTCATTGGAAAAACTCTTCGGAATTACGAACGGAACCTAGAAGGGAAGTGGTGGATCATAACAAAAGGAAGCGCGACGGAACCTGGAGTAGAAAGGCGGAACCACGAAGGAGGAACAGTACATGCAATTTCCGGTTTTCATCGCACAGCTTTCGACGAGCAAGTGGTATTCAAGAGGTTAGGAGCAATTCCATAGAACGAGTGACACGTGTCCCTGAACGAATCTGAAAAAACGCCATCACTGCGCGCCATCGCAAGTTAAAGTCCGACCAAGGATGCCGCGTGATATGGTTAAGTGTCGTCGATCTGAAGGGGAGCCATCGGACGGTGGTCGTATTAGGAAGGTGCGCGAAGGATAACCACGATACGGTGCGAGTATGTGATTGGGTCGTTGATCATATATGTGGGCCCAGTTTAACTTATATTGATTGGGACTTTTTAATGTTTGTGGGTTTAACCAAGGTTTGTTTAAATTAAATATAATTTATGACGAAAAGCGATTGGGCCATCACTTTGAATGTTATTCCAAAGGTGGTGATATTTTCCATGGTCGAGCTCAGAAATTGTAACCAGAGTGCGGACTAAAAGAAGTATTGAGAAAAATAATTCACCAAATATATGATATGATTAATATTCACGTCTGCCGAGGGATAAGTAAGGGCTTGAACCTTAGGAGAAATTTGGATTAATATCTCAATCTCAGATTGAGATATTAAAAATCCTTAGATTAATTATCTAATTTCCTGAACAAGAAGATAAGAACAATGAGAATATGTTTGGGGCTTGGGTAAACCCCGCTGGATTATCTATTTGATCTCGTCCAGGAATACCATCAACGGTTGAGTGGTTTTGACTCATGGTATTAATAAAGGCTAAAACTATATAAGGAGAAGGGGATCATAGTTCAACGTGTGCATGTGGAGGGGTTGTTAAAATAATAAATCTCTTTAAGAGATATCTGCATGATTGAACTCTGTTTTCTGATAAATCTGAATCTATGATGCACCCATGGAGTTAATGAAGGTTCAAGATCTCTAGATCTAGAAATGATGAATCTCTAGGAATATCTGCAAAGAAATAATGAAGACCTGACGCAAGACTGATGAAGACATTGAAGAAATTTGGTGGATATGAGTGTTGAAGTCCTCAGCATGAAAGTGGAAGCTTTCTGCCAGTACAAGCTGGTGTTAAAATCAGGGGGTTGGAGCTCCCTTCCAGTAGTAACTGGAGAACGAGAGAAGGTCGTAGCCTTCTGTAGGTGGGTGCCTGCGTGCTGGTATAAGTCTGCGCTAGCACACAAATTGTAAGAATTTTTCTTTATAATAAATATTGAAGACAAAGACGACAGCAGCAGTGGTTTTCTCCCAAATTGGGTTTCCACCTTAAATACTGGTGTTCATGTATGTTGCTTATGTGTGATGGCTTATTTTTTTATTACTACACCTGTTTACTGCTTAATGAATGATGCAATAATCGAAGTAAAGAATTAAACAAGATCTCTGATAAAAAAAATTCAGTCAGATCTAAATACCGATTCACCCCCCCTCTCAGTGTTTTTCCCAACAGAGGGATCTCTCCAATAAAAGCAAAGAATGATATACCTTTGAAAGCTCAAAATGAAGTATTAGGCTAGGTATGAAGCACAAAGAGGGGTTTAAAATGATTGGTTTGGTTGGTTGCTGGGTTGAGTCACGAGATCATAGACTGAGAAGGTAATGGGAAGAAAAGAGCAGAGCAGTAGGATGTTTCAGCAAAGGATGATAGGTCAAGAAAGTGCCATCCATTTGGCTATGGAGTCATGAAAGGGGATTACTTGCATAGAAACTAACCAAGGCTTCCATAGGGAAAGTCATCTATACTAAAGGATCTTTTAGATAGATGGTGGAATGGAACATTAAGAGTGAAGGTGAAAGAAGGAAAGAAACTAGAGGGCAGTCTGCAGATCAGGCCAGAGGTCATTTAACTCCAGGCATGCTTTGACATGCTCAAAGGAAACTCTCAATGAAGGCACAAAGGGAAGCTTATAGATCGGACCAGAGGTCATTTAACTCCAGGTCTGCTTTAGCATGCTCCAAGGGGAAAACAGAGATAAGTTGACACAAAGCTAGAGTCTATAGATCGGAGAAGGAATGTTAACCTTCCCTGCTTTGAAACCAGCAAGAAACATCCAAGCAGCAAGCTCCGAGTTCACACATCAACTAGCAGGAAATAAAATCTGCTACACTGGTTAAACCACATGAATTTACTCTTGGATTCACAATCAGCGGAAAACATTGAAGGTAGGGAGAGCATAAACATAGGGTACCATGCAAGGGTAAATCCTATGCTATATTTCTGATGCATACCAGAAGACCAATGAACAACATGAAAAATGTAATAAATAGTGTTAGAGAAAACATCACCCATAGTAATAGACTAGGATCCTATGAAATTTGCTTGATTAATTTATGCAAAACCAGTCACATACATTGAGCTCAGTGGCTAATTAAAGTCCCAACTTTCTCCTCCCAGCGTACTACATTACAAACTATCTACTACTCCCTCCCAAGACTTTTCTAACAGTCAAAATGAATCCCTCTAACAGAAACAACAACAACCGAACAACCACATTTACAATATGTTCTCAAGGATTCTTATAGGAGAATGAATAATAGCAAGAGTAGATGTTCATTTAATTTGATTCATTAAGTCAGAGTGGCGGACGGGTCGACGCCCATTTTTCTTAATGGCTCTGTGTTGTACTCTATATTCTGGTTCAGAGTCTCTATCAAGTCGATATTTGACCTCTGATGTTTCTTTGGAGTCCTTTTGGTTGTAAGGCCCTCTGTTCTGTCTTCTAAAGCAAGTAAGGTGGTTGAAAGGTCTTCAAGTCTCCATGCTTCCATAACTGCAGTCCTGACAGTCTTTAAGAAGTTTATGTCAGAGTAATTAACTTTTTCTAGGCTCGAGGAGGCATGGAGACATGGAAACAACAGTGAGGATTTATCAAAGGAAAAAAGCACAAGGAGGCTTCAAGGATGATGTGTTTTCAGAGGAAATGCATTCCTTGAAGACTTAAAAAAAAATTTAGCCCCCTGTTTGCTTGTCAAAAAATTCATAGGGGGATAAAAGGTGGCAAGGCAAAAGACTTTCTGGACATTTTACTTGAAACTAATAGATATTAATTGTTTGTGCTCAACTTAGTGTTCCTAAATTGAGTTCATTAATTGTCAACCAGGGCTAGTAAATTGTTGAAGTGTCGTGCACTATATGTGCCTAGGTATTTTTTTCTCACTACGTTGTGTTTAGTGTTTTATGATTTATGTTTGAAAAGGGAAAGAACTAAGTGCTGGTGAAAAGAAGCTATTGGTTATATTAAAACAAAACAAAGCCTAAACTATGGATGGCAAACAACAATTGCAAAGCTTGATAATGACTTCATTGCAAGGAAGTAAATCACAACATGAGCTTGAACTTATCCAATTCATTCATTAAAGATGTGTTGGAAGAGCTTGAGAAATGGACAAGTTAAGTGTAAATGAAGTTCTCCTAAATAAACAATCAACTCACAATATTACAAAAAAATGATTATTTGTAACACAGTAAGGTTTCTATTCTAGATTAACCTATGATGTTGAAGTTACCCTATTCTGCAACTTGACTTATCACTACTAGGCCTTGTTCAGAAGTTTAGAGATTTTCTAGAATAATGTTTGCGAAAAAGGCTATAGGTGAATTTGTAAAAGATTTGCAGAATAATCAAAGCCTTAAACTGATATTACTGACCCCTGTTCATGTGATGATGTATCAATATAAATTTAGAACAAAAGTAAGTTGTAAATAATGAAGGCCGAGAGACTAATTTTGACAACTAGTACTACTTGAAATACAATGGATAACACTAGGCTAGAACGTGGTCTATCAATCTTAAAATACAGTGACTACAACTAAACTAGAATGCCATTAATATTTTCTTGAAACAAAATGAACTGAGACTGAACTAGAGTGCTACTAATATACTTGAAGTACAGTGAACAGAGTGAAACTAGAATGCCATTATGAAACTTGAAATGTAGTGAAAGAGCTGAACTAAATGCAATCAACCTCCAGAGTGTTATAACTAAATTAACATGCAGCTAGTCTATGGAATTCTACAGCCCATCTCGTTCAATATGAATGATATTTTGGAAGAGTTTGTAAAAACAAGTCTGGCTGTATTATTCAATGCAATTGAACATAAACATAAGATTTGAAATCAAATACAACTAGGATCTAAGATACCACAGCTGTTTCTTATTCATTTTTAATGATGTTTTGGAAGAGTTTGTAGGAGTAAGACCGGCTATGACACTTAGTGTAAACAAGCATAAATCATAAAATTCGAAAGGAAATGCAACTAAAATCTACAACACCACACCTATGCCTTATTCATCGTGATGATATTTTGGAAGAGTTTATAAGAGTAAGTCTAGCTGTGATGATTAATGTAAACAAGTATGAAACATAAACTTCAGAAACTTGCTTAAGATAGAAATGAAAAACGAGACTAAAATACTTATCTAAACCGTATGAACAAAGCTGCTCAGGTAGCAGGGGCCCTCACCGGAGTAGCACACAAAATTTACTTCAATATTGACTCAGCGCTTTCAATAAAATGATGCTTCTTTCATTAAAAGAGAAATTACTTCAAAACAGAGTGTTTTTGGACTTCTAAAATCTAGCAGTCAAACACAAAATCTAACCTTGTCCCTCGGTTTCCCGAGACATATTTATAACAAAATTACATAACTGTCTTGAGATAACCTAGGGATAATTTTATTTCCAAATAAAAATCAAACTAGAACTCTGATGGTGGTCTCGTAATATGATTAAGGACATCTGGACTGTCCTTGTCCTATTAGGAGTCTATCTCCTAGTTTGAGTTCCCACGTGCATAACCACCTACAGAATTTTGTTCAAACTTCGTGGAGAGCAAAAAATGATGAGAGAATGATGTGGAATACGACCATATGTGTTTTTCTCTGAGCTGACACCTGGAACCTGCGTAGACATGAAGACAGCTGCAGAATCGGCAAGTAGCTACAGAATGTCTGCATTCTGTAGCTAGATCTAGTTCAAAAAGTATTACAATGACAAAATCATAAAAACATAGCAAGTTAGTCATGATATACATTCTTAAAGCAATTTTAATTAATTCTATTTATCATTTGATCTTGTAATTAATAATGGACAAAGGAAATGGAGTGGAATGTGGTGGAAGAAAGAACATCTTTGGAGCTCAACATACCCCCACTGCTAGGTTATTGCATGTCCTCATGCAACTATTCCATGAACTCTGAGACCTCTACAAGGAAATCCAACCCTCTTCTTCTGTTTTGCCTGGCAGTTAAAGGCCTTCTGGGCTTCCTTATGAATAACTTGAATCTCAAATTTGTGAGTGCCCTGGTTAACTTTTTATTTTTCTTCTTCAAATTTTCACTGGTCTTGTACAACTTTTGCATTTGTAGAGACAAAATTGAATTCATATCAATTTTCAGTTTAACCTGCTCTCTTAGAATTTCATTCTCATTTTTGATATGCCTCTTGATTATTTCTAACTCATATTTATCTCTCCTTAGGATATCAACTGCAGATGTTGGTGGACTAGGAGTTCTGTCTCTACTTTCTGAAGCTGTTTTCTCTAATGTCTCAACATAGTTGTAAATTTCTTGCTGTGCTGGATCTATTTCAGGAGCTCCTTCATCAAAATCCTCCTCAGTAGGTGTTTCTTCATCCTCTATGTTTATGACTCCAGTTTTTCTAACCTTTTTTTTCTTTAGTATCCCTCTAAGTCTGTGGCTCCGCCTTGGTTGAGATGGTCCTTCTCCTTTCTCTTTGGCAAATTTTCTTATTATCCTCTCTTTTTTACGCTACTTCCTAATCTGAGCCAATTTCTCAGAAATCATTTCTTCACTGCCTTCTTGTATTGTTTTACCAGTTTCAGTTTTGGAGGTTTTCCATCTTCTGCTTCTTTTTGTAGGTTTGTCTTCAGGTGGAGGTTTCTCGGGTTCTTCAAAGTGATTTCTCACTAATAACTCTTCCCAATTATCTCCCATTTTTCTCAAATGATGTTCAATCAAAATTTTGACTAAACCATGGTGGTATAAGGTTGTTTCTAGAAATTGAACTCTCTTTTGAACACTTGAGGCCAGTTTCTTTAAACTATGAAGCAAGAAAAAGGGAAAATTGGGTTCTTCTTCTAAGAAATGCATTATCAACCGAATATGATAAACATAGAAGGTACCATATCTCCCTTCACAAGTGATGAATTTTTTCAAGATAAGAAACATGTTCCTCCATTTGTTCTTTAGTGCAGAGCTAGGGATACCCTTTTTAAAAATGGAAACATCCATACCTGGTGACTTGAGTATCTGCTTCCATGCCTCGTTATGAAATTCTCTATTCTTGAACCACCTTTCTCCTTGTCTGGGAAATTCCATTGCTTCTGAAATGGAGGATTCTGTAATGGTGAATTTAATATCTCCTATCTCGACCTTAGCTCCATTGAAGGACCGTGCAAACATTTTAGTCACCTCTTTGTGAAAACCACTGAATTTTTCAAAGAATTGCAACCACCCTGCTTGTAACATTTCTCTGATTTGAGGATAACCTTCCAAGTACTTAGTTCCAACCAATTCGGTCCTCACTATGAGACCCATAAATTCTCTTTCCAACCTTCAAATTTTTGCTCCTCTGTTCACGGTGACAATGGCTGTTACAGAGATGTTTTTGCCCCACAGATGTTTCCTTTGTTTTACAGACTGAAATGGTTAAGAGTTGGCTACGGGAAAGACTGATATGGCGTGATTACCGAATGAACATAATGAGGTGAGGATGATGTATATGATTTGAAAGATATCATGGAAGAAAAGACTGCGGAGATATTTTGTAATGAATTCAAAATCATCATTAAATGCTTTGGCCTAGTGACGTGACTAATCCAATCACTTCAACACTTTAACTGTTTAGATTTTTAAATGATGATCGGATATGGGATTTGAAATGGTGGAATAGAAGGAGTTTTATCCAAAGTTTCTACGGGAGGTTTGTTAGGCATGATCAACAAAATTAATTAAAACAAATTTTTGAATTATTCATAACTTAACTATACTAAAATTTTTCATGATATGTCATTATAATCAGAACTTTTACTTTTGCCTTTCATCTGATTTTTGTGATCTTTATATGCTTTGTTCTCCCCTGAAAATCATTACTTTTTGAGTCTTCATAACTCCCTTGATTTTTCTTGTTGTCATGGATATGCAGGATCATTTTATTGCAGATTAGGTGATTACTGGACAGTGCTTTCAGGATCTCTGGCTGCAGAATGTCTGTCTGGCTGCAGAATGTCTAACTGATTGCAGAATGTACCTGTAGAAGAATTGAAACATGAAATGGAATGGTTTGGAGCATGAATGGAATGTTGTATGGAATGAGTGAAGATGGATAATAAAATATGGTGTAATTGAATATGAATGAGATGAATAATGGAGTGGAATGGATCACAACTTATGAAATGGAGTGAAGTATGAGAAGTGGCCTGCAATTCATGATATGTATTATTCAATTGCAGTAAAACATCAAACTTAAAAATCTGGGATGGAAATGAGGTGGAACATGGAGTGAAATGAATGAAGTGTAGATGAATGAATGAAATGGAGTATGGATGAATGAAGTGAGATGGATCATAAGTGAAATGGATCTGCACTTAAGATTTTTTAATAACTGCTTGCAGAAAGAACGGATTTGAAAAGCTAGAGTTTCGGAAAGATTCTGATTTTCTCTCCACCTTTTTTGTATAAACATGCCAATCAGTGATTGGTTTTCATGTTTATACTTTATTATTATTATTATTATTATTATTTTCAATAAAATGATTTCAGAAAATTCAATTAAGTTGATGAAGAAGAAAGATTCTTCTTCATTAACTTCACATCACTCTTTTCCTGGAATTTCTTGACAAATTCTTCTCTTGAAAGTGGCTTATGATACAGCTTCAATCTATGACCATTCACAAGAAAAGTGACCTCTTATTCATCTATTTTCTTGATTTTTACTGCCCCATTGTCAAAAAAATTCACAATTTCATATGGCCCAAGCCAATGTGTTTGGAATTTACCTTGAAAATCTTTGAACTTTGAATCAAACAAGAGAGCCCAGTCACCTTCTTTGAACTTCTTTTCCTTGATGTACTTATCATGCCATCTAGTCCTTTGTTGTTAGACTATACTTGTTTTCTGAACTGCATCTTGTCTGATCTCATCCAATTCATTAATCTGCTCCAATCTGTGCTTTTGTGCCTCTGCTAGATCAAGTCCTAGCTGAACTGCCATTTTGAAAGTTTGAATCTGGAACACTATGGGAAACAAACCTTGCTTTCCATAAACAAGTTCATAAGGAGTATGACCTGTTGTGCTTCTCCATGTAGTTCTATAGGCCCACAAGGCTTCAGGAAGCCTATCTTCCCAATCTCTTCTATGTAAATGAATAGTCTTTGTTAGGATCCCTTCAATGACCTTATTAGTAGATTCCACTTGACCATTTTCTTGTGGATGATAGGGAGTAGATTTTCTGTGTTTGATTCTGTACCTATCCATCATTTTTTCCACTAGCCTTGATGTGAATTGAGCTCCTTGATCTGTAACAATTTCCCTTGGGACACCAAAACGAGTAAAAATATCCTCAAAAAGAAAATTAACTACAGATGCTTCAGTAGAAAAAAGTAATGGCTTGGCCTCTACCCATTTGGTAACATAATCAGTGAAAACTAATATATATTTCTTTTGTCTTGATGGAGGAATAATAGGTCCTACAAAATCCAAAGCCCATTTTTCAAAAGGTTCAATATGTACCTGAGGTTGTAATGGCATCTCACCTGAAGGAGAAGGTTTCCCTACCCTTTGGAAACTGTCACACCTTTTGACATACTCTTTAGCATCTTTAAAAATGGATGGCCAATAGTATCCTAAATGAAGGACCTTATAAGTTTTCCTCTTATCAGCAAAGTGTCTGCCACAAGGTTCATCATGACATGCTTTAAGAATCTCAGGCATCTCATCTTCCCGAACACATCTCCTAATGATAAAATCTGGACCTATCTTGTACAACTCATTAGCAACCCATGAATATTTTTCACAGTCATAAATGTTTTTTCTTTTGTTTCTTGCATTCATTATTGAAGGAAATTTCCCTGAAACTAAATACTTAGCAATTTCAGCAAACCAAGGAGTCTAAGTAGAAATTGCAAAAAGATATTCATCAGGAAATTGATCTTCAACTGGAGTGTCATCTTTGATGTTTTGGAGTCTAGATAGGAAATCAGCTATTGTGTTTTGTTTTCCAGGCCTATCTAGAATGGTAATGTTGAATTCTTGTAAAAGTAATAACCATCTTATGACTCTGCCATTAGTAATTGATTTGTTCATTAGGTATCTAATTGCAAAATGATCTGTGTGAACAAAAGTTTCATAGCCTGTTATATAGTGTCTGAATTTTTTTATGGCATGAACAACAGCTAAAAACTCTTTTTCAGTTACAGTATAGTTTAACTCTGAAGGAGTCAAATTTTTATTGGTATAGTAGATGGCATAAGGAATCGGGTCTTTTTGTCCCAATACTGCTCCTAGAGCTGTATCTGAGGCATCTGTTGAAATATGAAAAGGTAACTTCCAGTTAGGTCCCCTTAAAATAGGTGCTTCAGAAATTTTTGTTTTCAGGGTCTCAAAAGCTAACTGGCAATCAGAATTCCATTTGAATTCATAGTCTTTGGTAAGTAATTTGAAGAGTGGAGATGCTATCTTGGTGAAGTTTTCTATAAATCTTCGATAATATCTTGTAAATCCTAGAAAACTCCTAACATATTTTTGACAACTTGGAATAGATAAGTTAGAAATGACTTCAACTTTTGACTCATCAACTCTAATCCTGTCCCCTGAAATGTGATGTCCTAAAACAATTCCTTCAATAAACAGCAAAAACACTTCTCATGACTAAGTGAAAGATTTGCTTCTTTACATCTTTTTAAAACTTTTTCCAAGTTTTCTAAGGCTTCTTCAAATGTGTTTCCATAAACTATGAAATCATCCATATATACCTCTACACAATCATGTATTAGATTCGAAAAGATTCCTAATACTGCCCTTTGAAATGTTGCAGGTGCATTGCATAATCCAAATGGCAATACTCGGTAAGCATAGGTACCCCAAGGACAGGTAAATGTGGTTTTGTCTTGATCCTCAAGTGCTACTTGAATTTGATTATAACCACTAAACCCATCTAGAAATGGGAAGTACTTTTTTCCAGCTAAGGTATCTAACACTTGATCTATGAAAGGTAGGGGAAAATGATCCTTAAGAGTAGCTTTGTTTAATTCTCAGTAGTCAATACATACCCTCCATTTACCATTTTTCTTTGGCACAATTACCAAAGGAGAAACCCACTGACTATCTGAAATACGATAGATAAAGTTGACATTCAACAATTTCTGCAATTCTTCTTTAACAATCTCCCTAAGATTTGGATTCATCCGTCTTTGAGGTTGTCTGATTGGTTTACAATTTTCCTCTATGTAGATGTGATGAGTGCAAGTCTTAGGGCTTATCCCTTTCATATCAGTGTACTCCCATGCATATGTAGAAGAATGTCTCTGTAAGATCTTGACTAGCTCTTCTTGTTGAGATTTTTCTAGGTTCTTGTTTATGTTTAAAGTTTTTCCTAGAAATATCTCACTTGTAGAGCTACCAAATTTATCCATAGAATGAAGAGACATCTGTCTTGATGATAAAAACTCAATGTTGTATTCTTCTTTAAATTGTTCATGTTTGTATTCCGAAGAGGATTCAAAGTTTTCTAAAGTATTCAGAATTTGACTATCTTCACTAATTTCTGAAATTGTGAAGAGAGGTTGTAAGTCTTCTTCATCCTCTATCCATTGAGTATCATCTAAATCTATAATTGTCCTTGCTAGAGGATACAAAGTGAATTTCTTAGTTGAACTACCATCAGAGATATACATATCACCGGATCTACAACTAATGAAAGCATCAGCTATAGCTAACCAAGGTCTTCCTAATATAATAGGATGCCCTCCTAGATTATTCTTAGGAGTTAGGATCATGAAATCCACAGGGTACTCCCAAGAATCTAGGGGCACTGGAATGTATTCTATTACCCCATCAGGTTTGATCACAGATCTATCTGCTAATTGTAATAATGTGGGCGTAAAAAGAAGATTAGGAAGTTTCAGTTTATGCATGATTTGTCTACTCATGATATTGATTGCTGCTCCTAAATCAATGAGTGTGTTTTGGATCTCAATTCCATTGATGTGAATTTTAACAACTGGATTTCCTGGGTCTAGATACTTTGGAATAGCAATCTTACCCATCATAATATCTGCTATTTTTCCTGCCCGTTGAATTTTCTTTGTCTCTCTTATTCTTTTTCTTGTTTTCTTCATGCTCAACTCCTTTATTGTCTTTGCTAAAATTTGAATTTCCTTGATAGCTTGTAATAATGGAATCTTAATGCAAACATTTCTCAGCTCATCTAGGAAATCATAATTAGGCACCATAATTTGTTTTTCTACACCTCTATCAATTTGTAATATTTCTGGAAAGGGAGGTGTAGGAGTGGATGTTGATGGCTGCTCTAATACAAGAGTTGAAATAATTGCTTCTTTTTGTTTTGGTTTTTAAATGTTTGGGTCCTGAAAAGATGTGTCTTCTTCAAGACTTTTATTTTCCCGTAGAGAATCTTCCTTAGAGTTGTCCTTTTCTTGTATGATCACAGAAGGTTTCCTCTTTTCAAGTATTCTTCTAGACCTAAGTTGAACATCACTAAGGTCTAGAGGGGCAATTAAATAAGTTGGAAACTGTTGGCCTTCTATCATGTATGTATTCTGAGGATTTTTATTGTTGGGGTTTGGTATGGGTTGAGTAGGCAACTGATTTGATTTCTAAGGCAATGGTAATAGGAGTGGTTGATTTTGATGTTGTGGGTTGTGAGGATTTTATTGAGGATTTTGAGGAGAAAAATGTGGGTATGGTGGATAGGATGGTGGATATTGATAGTACTGGGAGTATCTTCCATAGGGATTTTGTGCTCCTTGTGCCCAAGCTTGAGATTGATTTTGAAATTGGGGCCAAGGTTGTTGCCAAGAATTCCAATTTAGTGGAGGTTGATTATACAATTGATCATGGAATCCTTGTGTTTGAGGTCCTTGCCAAGGCCTTCTAGAGACAAAATTGAGAGATTCTGTGGAATTTGTAGGAGTTTCCTCTTGAAAGACAGCTTTAAGACCAGGAAGTGAAGGACATCTCTTGGTTTCATGTTTTTTTGAACAAATTACACAGGTCTCTACAACTTTTGCATCCAAAGGACATTCTCTCAAGGCATGCTTCTTTCCACATTTGGGACAAAAGATTGCTAAGGCAGCAGATTCAGCTTTTTGCTTGTTTTGTAACTTAAAGGTGTCTATTTGTTCACTAAGACTCCCTAAGATGTCAGATTTGAATTCATCAAGCATATGCCCTATCTCTGCCCTACTTATTGTCCCAGAAGCAGACTTACTTGCCCTTGCAAGAGCAGGTCTCTTAGACCTTTTGCAGTTTTGGATTTCCCTCTTGAAAGGTTGATACATAACTCAGATATTTCAGGTAATGTGAGCTGAGATATATCCCCTTTTCCCATCATGTTAAGGATATCCAAACATTCATCCCTAATTGTCTTCAACAAGAGATCTTTTAAGGTGTCTTGATCTAAGTTCTCCATTTTTTCTCTTTTGATGTTGTAATGAAATCTCTCCAACAAATCTTCCAGGTTTTCATGTTCTTTTTGTATCATCTTGAACACTTCCTCCTTACGATTGACTGGCATACAATAATCCAAATACCTCTCTAGAAATGCTTGTTTCATATCTTCCCATTCCTAATAGAACTGTTGATCAAACTCATAAACCACTTCAACACTGCTCCTTTCAATGTTGAAGAAAATAGTTTAAGTTTTTGAGCATCTTGTAAGTAGTCATAAGTTCTACATAGGACTTCAAATTCAAATAGGAAGGTTTCAGGATCTTCAGTTTTAAGTCCATAGAAGTTTGGAACGACAGAGGGTGAAATGTTTTTCATAGTTGTATTGGTTTCTTCATCTACTATAGGAAACCCAAAAGAGCTTCCCATTTCTCTTCTACCTCTTCCTCTACCTCCTTCTCGTTCTGCACCTCTACCTCCTTCTCCTCTACCTCTACCTCTACCCCCTCCAAATAATGTGTGTTCTCCATTAAAGACTCCTCCTCCCCCTTCTTCTGCCATAGTTGATTCTTCTGTGGAAGTGGAAAAGTTTGTGTCTCTAGTAGGGATCCTTGAATCTTCTTCTAAGACAGGTTCAGTGGATGAAGTGGAAGATCTTTCTAATGGAATATATGATCTTAAGTCTTCTGGAAGTCTAGGATCAGTAAAGAATGGAATGTGGGTCTGAGTTGGAGGTGTGCTAGCTCTTGGTCTGGGTGAAACAAGAGGTGTTCTAGGAATCAAGCTTCTGCTTCTACTTCTTATGAATCTACCCCTTGAGTATCTCTCTCTATGCATATCATTGTTTTTTTTTTTTTTTGGAGTTAAGGAACAAGGCTACCTAATTACACTTCCCCGGCAACAGCGCCAAAATGTTTGTGCTCAAATTAGTGTTCCTAAATTGAGTTCATTAATTGTCAACCAGGGCTCGTAAACTGTTGAAGTGTGGTGCACTATATGTGCCTAGGTATTTGTTACTCACTACATTGTGTTTAGTGTTTTATGATGTTTTTGGTTTTATGGTTTTATGTTTAAAAAGGGAAAGAACCAAGTGCTGGTGAAAAGAAGCTATTGGTTATATTAAAACAGAACAAAGCCTAAACTATGGTTGGCAAACAAAAATTGCAAAGCTTGATAATGACTTCATTGCAAGGAAGTAAATCACAACATGAGCTTGAACTTATCCATTTCATTCATTAAAGATGTGTTGGAAGAGCTTGAGAAATGGAAAAGTTAAGTGTAAATGAAGTTCTCCTAAATAAACAATCAACTCACAATATTACAAAAAAAATGATTATTTGTAACACAGTAAGGTTTCTATTCTAGATTAACCTATGATGCTGAAGTTACCCTATTCTGCAACCTGAATTATCACTACTAGGCCTTATTCAGAAGTTTAGAGATTTTCTAGAACAATGTTTGGGAAAAAGGCTATAGGTGAATTTGTAAAATATTTGCAGAATAATCAAAGCCTTAAACTGATATTACTGACCCCTGTTCATGTGATGATGTATCAATATAAATTCAGAACAAAATTAAGTTGTAAATAATGAAGGCCGAGAGACTAATTTTGAAAACTAGTACTACTTGAAATACAATGGATAACACTAGGCTAGAACGCGGTCTATCAATCTTAAAATACAGTGACTACAACTAAACTAGAATGCCATTAATCTTTTCTTGAAACAAAATGAACTGAGACTGAACTAGAGTGCTACTAATCTACTTGAAGTAAAGTGAACAGAGTTAAACTAGAATGCCATTATCAAACTTGAAATGTAGTGACAGAGCTGAACTAAATGCAATCAACCTCCGGAGTGTTATAACTAAATTAACATGCAGCTAGTCTATGGAATTCTACAACCCATCTTGTTCAATATGAATGATATTTTGGAAGAGTTTTTAAAAACAAGTCTGGCTGTATTATTCAATGCAATTGAACATAAACATAAGATTTGAAAGAAATTACAACTAGGATCTAAGATACCACAGTTGTTCCTTATTCATTGTTAATGATATTTTGGAAGAGTTTGTAGGAGTAAGACCGGCTATGACACTTAGTGTAAACAAGAATAAATCATAAAATTCTAAAGGAAATGCAACTAGAATCTACAACACCACAGCTATGCCTTATTCATCGTGATGATATTTTGGAAGATTTTATAAGAGTAAGTCTAGCTGTGATGATTAGTGTAAACAAGTATGAAACATAAACTTCAAAAACTTGCTTAAGCTAGAAATGAAAAACAAGACTAAAATACTTATCTAAACCGTATGAACAAAGTTGCTTAGGTAGTAGGGGCCCTCTACCACCAAAGTAGCACACAAAATCTACTTCAAGATTGACTCAGCGCTTTCAATAAAATGATGATTCTTTCATTAAAAGAGAAATTACTTCAAAACAGAGTGTTTTCAGACTTCTGAAATCTAGCAGTCAAACACAAAATCTAACCTTGTCCCTTGGTTTCCCGAGCCATATTTATAACAAAATTACATAACTGTCTTGAGATAACCTAGGGATAATTGTCTTTCCAAATTAAAATCAAACTAGAACTCTGATGGTGGTCTCATAATATGATTAAGGACATCTGGATTGTCCTTGTCCTATTTGGAGTCTATCTCCTAGTTTGAGTTCCCACGTGCATAACCACCTACAGAATTTCGTTCAAACTTTTTTGAGAGCAACAAATGATGAGGGAATGATGTAGAATATGACCATATGTGTTTTTCTCTAAGATGAAACCTGGAACCTACGTAGACATGAAGATAGCTGTAGAATCAGCAACTAGCTATAGAATGTCTGCATTCTGTAGCTAGATCTAGTTCAAAAAGTACTACAATGACAAAATCATAAAAACATAGCAGGTTAGTCATGATAAACATTATTAAAGAAATTTTAATTAATTCTATTGATCACTTGAGCAAGTAATTAATAATGGACAAAGGAAATGGAGTGGGGAAGCTAACAAGAACATAAGGTAAGACTTCCAAATTTCATCCCCCTGTGATGAGTGTGTCATGTGCCAAAATCAGAGTGGTATTGAGTTGGTAATTGGTATCCAAGGAACCACGTCCTTTATGTTCCTCTTCACATGAGACTGCATGGATTTTTGAATAGTTATCATTAGTGTCACTCATTGCATCCGTGATGTGAAAATTTTCTTAGAAACCATCCTGGTTCAAACTTGGAACCGATATCACGCCACCTAGATCAAAAGCTTTAACAACGAGATATATTGACTATAATGTGAAATTAATACCAAGGATGTAAATGAAGAGAATCCTCCATATCAAATCAAATAGGTAAATTTCCATAGTGTCGATGTGGGGGCTTCAGAAACCATGGGAGCAGGGGAAGCTAGATACACTAGAGGTTGTCGAATAATTTGATGGACTCATATAATCGATGAATGTACGACCATCTATGTAACAATCCCATGCATCCTCTCATTACATTATCTGGAATGTGGTATTCAATATAGTTGCAACTTGCAATATGTAACATGAAACATCCTCTCATAAAATTGTTTGGAATGTGGTATGTTGTATAGTTACAATCATTCTCCAATGACATCCTAGAATGCATAATCATCTATATAGCAGTTGTAGGGTTGTTAAATGCACTTTGTAGTATAGGTGATCTTCTACATAGCAGGTCAATGAAGTGTGAAGAAACACCTTGAAATGTATACACTAATTAGAATGCACAATGTATGATGGTAGCTCAATGCTATCATTTGTTATAGTATAGAATGAGTAAGCATTGATCAATTGTTATGACCCTCTAGCCAATGTAAAGGATCATTTGTGGAAGTAAATGGTACATCAGCCCAGAACTTAGCCTACACAAGGAATGATTGTGAGATTAGTATATATAGGATGTACGCTCCTGTTTCTTAGAATTTGCAGTACAATGCATCGTCATTATTCTAGTTCCCTATCAGTAGGTACCTAGTTTAACTTTTCGTGCTAGATGCACTAATATACACGCTACATCAACAGGTTTACTAGAGATATCATGCATCCCTTGGGTTACTTCACAAGTTTTTCTTTGGGAAAGAAGAACATTATCATAATTCTACTTGGAATTCCCGATCCCCGTTTATTTTTAGCATATTCAGAATAACCTATGCTATTTTGGGCTTATGAAACATTAAAAATGGTATCAGAGAATTTGGGATTGGTTACATCTAATCTGTAGCATAATTTCCACCAATTTTCTTTGACATATGTTTTATACTTGACTTTCAGGTTAATTGAGGTAAATCGAGAGAAATTTGACCAATAAAAATGTTTAAGTTGGTATAGTGGAGTCTGAGATTTAAATGAGAAAGTTTTTAAACCTCCATACAACTAAAAGCATACAACAATAAACAGAGAGAGAACTACTTACCTAGTCCAGGGGTTTCCCTTAGCTTGTTTTTCATATGTGACTACCTAGCTAGCATAGCATCATCAACATCTTGCGACTGTGACATGACATCAATCTCTATTTCTCTCTACACTTTATGAAACTCATTATGTCGAGAGGTTTCCGTAGGCGTCACAACATCTGAATCAGATCCTTTCTTAACTTTGGGTACCAAACCAGGGGGAATGGAACAACTGGGATAACATTAGTAGCACTTTCATTCTCTACCACTAGCGAGGTAGCTCTCGCCTTCTCAATTGCCTTAATACCCCCATTAGCATTCACAACTCCTATTTCTAGATCCCCCACTCGACAAGCCGAAGGCGCAAGAGGAGGAGGCGATGGCTTGGGCACAACATTGCTAGTCCATGCATCCACATTACTTATCTCGAAATCACTAGATGTGCTAACAGTCTCGCCATAGAGATTACTTATAAATCCAGTTCTCTTAGCCCAAGTCTTCGACACTTTAGGGTTGTGATTTGTATCATGGGGTAAGGGTTCCATTCTTGGTGGCCACAGCCAGGCCTGTTCTTACCTTGTAAATTCTTTGATACATTCTCAGTTCCTCTAGTCCACACTGATTCCATTGCCCTTACTAAGCCAGAAACTCCAAATGCAACTTCACTTAATTACATGAAAACCCTCAAATGTGTTTAATCACACCATTATATGTATTTAGCCAGAGTTTTCATATCAATCCCTGTCTGTAACTATAAATGCGGGTGGTTGGAGATCTAGGGGATGTTTAACCAAAAATTTATAACTAACGCCGTGTCGTAACTCACCCAAATTGTTTATGAAAAAAATGGAAAAAGACAAAGCGGATCCAGAGCTATATTCCAACGTTTTTGCATATCTGCACCTGTTGCATATTTCTAAATACTCTGGCCTTGCGGAGAAACTTTCATCAAGAAAGACATTGTCCCTTTCTCCGACATAAATATATGAAGAAATGTAAATAAACCCAAGTTACCACATCAAGAATTTGTGTCAAATATCTTATAACTAACCAAAACTCTCCTGCCAAAGGAAAAAAATTGGCAGTCAATTTCATGGTAACTCATAGTGCCAAAGAGTGAGTTTTGTGGTAACTCAAAGTAAGGATAACCAATTTTTTCATGGATGGTTCAAAAAAGGGTTTTATAGATTTTCTAGTGGACCTTCAACTTTTTGTTGAAACTACAGTGTTTTTTTTTTCCTTGGTTTCTTCTTTATATATAATTTATAGTGGACCTCCAACTTTTTTGTTGAAACTGCACTGTGGTTTTGTCCTTGGTTTCTTTTTAAGATAGAGTTTCTAGTGGACCTTTAACTAAATTGTAGTGTGATTTTGTCCTTGGTTTCTTCCTGAGAGAGTATACTAAGCTTGAAAGTATTTGTGTCATCCTAGGGCTTAGCATATATATGGTCGATGGATGTGGGTGTCATCTAAGGGCTAAGCATATATATTGCAAATGGATTTGGGGAATTTAGGGTTGCATAACACTAAACTATGCATATGTTGCCTCTTAATGTTAAATTAAATATAATCAATGTTTTCTGCCAATGCTATTAAGACTATAATGGATGCTAATTATTAATATAAACTAACAAATAAAATATAATATAAATATATTTTTAATAATAACAATAAAGTGCCAACGGGGCATATAATAGACAGTGATGGGGTAATTTGTTAAGTCACTTTGTGATGTGAAGGTTACGAGTTTGAAACTTCATGGGAAAAAAATCATCATGTTAAAGGTTGTTGTGGCCTAGGCCAGGTGTGATCCCCTGGTGATTTTAATAGCTTAGATGCCCCTAGGCCGCAGTTTTTCAAGCCACGGGTCAAGTCTGATGTAATCTCTGATAAACTCATATTGCATGATAAAAAAATAAAATAAAAATGAATTAAAATAATTTAGATAATTGCAATTTAACAAAATGTAACACTTTGGTATCAAAATTGCATTTTTCCATTTATGGAGTGACACAATTAAAAATTACTAACATAAATGACTAATTCATATAATTGTTGTACTTGTTATTTCCTCATATTTTTATCTTGGACTATAATAGTCATTTACATTAATCATTATTAATTTATGTCACTTGTTATCTAGTCATATATTGTAATCCTAGACTAAATTAGTCATTTAAGTTAGTCTCTTTTAGTTTAGCCACTTATTATCTAGTTTTATATTTTATCCTAGACTAAATTAGTCATTTAAGTTAGTCATTTTTATTTTAGTCACTTATTATGTGGTCGTATATTTTATTCATAGACTAAATTAATCATTTAAGTTATTCATTTTTAGTTCGGTCACTTAAAATTGCTCAAATTTAGTAGTAATTCACTTGAAATAATTGTGTTGACTAACTTTTTTAGTCACCTGGTCATTGATTTCATCATTTTCTACTAGTGATTGTGCCCCATAGAAGCCCACTATTGTTATTGTTATGCCCTTACATTTTTATTGTTATGTCGGATAGGATTATATTGTAACCCCTTGGACTCATATATATAGAAAGGAGGTTTTTTCAATTGTATCATCTAAGAATTGTTCATTTATGTAATGTAAAAGAGGATTCCCCCTCGAAGAGGCTGATTTCTAAGTCGCTAATCCATATTTCTTCTATTTTGTGAGTTGGTTTCATAACATACACTTTCCTAGTTTAATGGGTTCTTAGAATATTTCAATGTCATTTTCATATTTTATGTGCCTTAACATGTTTATTATGCATGCTTTTAAGAGATATTGAGAAACTTCCAAGAGATCCAATATTGGAGATATTTTTGGGATTTGTTCCTTGAGTAGGAAGGCCTAAACTTGATTGGTCCAAGGCATTTAATTTCCTCTCTTGTTATTGCGAGCTTGACTACGAATTGTTGGAGGGAAATGAAGCCCTAATATCAAGGAATTTTTTCCCCACTTTATGTGTAAATAAGAGGTTTGAATAGACCAACATGCGATAGAGATAAAGGTGATAACTAGGAATAAAGATAAGGATTTTTGTATTTTCAAGCAATTTTTATAGTCCTAGACTATAATAATAATTTTTTAGTTAATCAAAGTATTTTTTTATTGGATCTTATCTTGGATCTCCTTTAAAGGCTCTAGCAATCCTTAGGTTGGGTCCACCCTAGGAGCTTGAGAGCCCTCTTGTACTTCTGTTAGTGTTATGCTTTGTATTTTTTCATTTCTATATTTTTTGAAAGTTAAAATTTTCATGGTTCTTATGCATGGTTAAGTAGACGATTCTTTGAACAATTCTTTCTCATAAGTTATTTATGTAGTTGTTAGCCATATTATCACTTATTAATCTAATTTCAAGTCTTCCTTATTTTTGTTTCACTTGTTGTTATAGATTTTGATGTTCATTATTGTTTTGTGTAATTGGTTTTACAATAGCATGAAACACACTAATATTGATTTCATAATGATAAGATTAAATTTATTTTCCTTGAGCTTTGATAAGTTGAATGTTATCATTCCCTAAATTTTCCATAAATTTTCCTCATCTCATACTCACATTCCATCTAGTTTACATGGTCGTTGGATTGTCTCCTATATAAAAATAAATAACCTTATAAAAACCTATAACTAGCCCTCTTTTCTCACTTATCTTCGCAATAAACACATGGTTTGACCTCTTTAATGTATTACAAAAGTTATGGGGAATTGATAATGAAATTTGTAAGTATAGAGACCTCATAGATTCCTTTGTCAATTATTTTCTAATTACTATTTTTCTACAAATTAGAGTTTTGATTTTGATTCCTTCCTTTTAGAAAGTGTGCTTTTCCATTTATTAAAGATAGCATAGAAGTGTGTGTCATTTAGTAATTTTTATTTATTTAATTTCAAGTAGCAAATATGTATGTTCAATTTCATTTTCTACAAATCATTTCTTCAAATCTATTTTCGTTGAAGCATAACTTAGTTAGCTTGGCCTTTGTGTGTCTAGCCTTCATTTCAATACTTCCCACCTTCATAAATATCAACAAGAGAAGAAGATAGTTATTGTTTCACATACAATGCCAACCCCTCTTATGCTTGTATGACAAACATTGGGTTGATAATTAATGTTGAGGCCCTTGGGAGTTGTAGAATTGTTGTTGGAGCATTGAGGGTCATCTCTATCTTGCGCAATTACCAGGGAGGTGCCAAAGTATGTACAACCTTTCTCTTTAGTTTATTTACCTTTTTCAAAAAATACAAAAAGGGATATTCTTTTTCATAATTTATTTCTTTTATTCCTCAAATAGTTAGGAATAATACATGAAAAATTCAACCAAAAAACCCCAATTCCACTAGACACCAACCCTTTTTAGGTGATTTTGAGCGACCTTCCCTATCCATAGAGACTTTTCAGGCCATTTTTTTTGTGAGAAAGTGAAGATATTTGAGGATATTTCAAGAGGAAAAAATCCTTTATGGCCACCAATACTATACTTGAAGATAAACAACCTGAAGTGTTCACAATTCCCATTAGAGAAACAGATGGATAAGTAATAATGAAAAATATTTACCAATATTTCCTCCCACACTTCTATGGTTGTTGAACCCTTAGATAAACTAAGAGGGGGGGGGAGTGAATCAGTTCAACACATTCATGGACTTTTTAAAACTTTTTCATTAACACTTGTTTACACCTTCATTTCATGTTCATCTTAACATGTGAGTAATCTTATAATGTGAGCAGCAAGCACTAATATAATGTAACAGTAGACTTAATATGAGAGCAGCAAGTATTAAGCAGATGTTATAAACCAGATCAACACATAAAAATCATGCACAGAGACACCAGATATCAGTGGAAACCCATAAAGGGAGAAAACCACATCTTATTATTGTTGTGATGCAAAGGCAAGCTCCAACTCCCTATCACCACTAATTTTCTGTAGGCACCAACTTACAGGAGGCTCCAACCTCAATTCTGAAAGCTACAACTTGCAAGGAAGCTCCAACTCCCATCAATTTTCTGCAGGCACCAACCTACAGGACAGGAGGCTCTAACCTCAGTCAGCTACAACTTGATGTGGAAGCACCAAATCCCATCTATTTTCTGCAGGCACCAACCTACAGGAGGCTCCTACCTCAATCAGCTACAACTAACATCTATCAAGCTACAACTTGATAGGGAAGCTCCAAATTCCTTACTCTTTCAAAAGAAAAACACTTGCTAATTTACCTTGGATATCAGCTCTGTTCTGTACCTTCTCTTCTGTTGTTCAACAATCCTCATATCTATCCTCATATCATTTATGCATCTTCTTAGATTCACTATCAGCTTCTCCTTCTTCTTTTCTCAGCTCCTCCTTCTACTCTGCCTCATGGCTTCATTTCTGCATTCTCTAACTTTTCACAGCATCTTGTTCTGCTCCTCCTTCTTCTTATCTTCTCTGCCTCAATTCCATACTCTGCATTGTCTATATTCACTCTCTCTAACCTCTTGCAACTTTCTTATTTTCTTCAAATCTCTTCAATTCTGCTACACACTCTCTTCTTCTCTCACTCTTTTTTAGTCAACCTTCTCCCCTTGGATATTATCCTATTTTATAAAAAAAAGCTTCATGGCTGTTTTTATTCTACTGGGAATTCAAAATGGACAGCCATGTCTCTTTACCTTCTGCCTTCTCATCTCTTTTATTCGCTAATTCAGAAAATATAACTGTAGATGCTTATTTTAATATTACAGTGGGCTATTTTCTCTCTTTCGGAGACTTTCCAATGCATCACAAACAATAAAAAATCGATTAAAACATTTACATTCAAATTACAATGAGAATTCCAGCTCAACTCATTTAGTCTTTTGGCTCGTTGTGCGTTTGTATTTTCTTTGACTGTGTCTGTCTTTTCTGTGACTGTGTTTTATCTCTTTTCATGTCAGTTTGCTCTTCTGTCCTCTACTGTGATGTAACTGCTGCATACACGTAACTGAGCTTTTTATGCCAACTGACTGTAAATCTAGACAAATTCCAACGCTCTGTAAATAGTACATGTCTTGTTGATGTGGCGAGTTCCGCAAGCGGAACATACGTTCATCACAATTGTTTTATATTAATAATCGCCCTCCCATTAAGCCGAGGCATATCTATATAACCCACGGACCATGCAGCACATTGCAACAACATTATATATATAATCCAACTTCAGCTCTTGGCATAAGTTTAACATACAAACTGCCCTTTTAGGTATGACTTAAATCAATTCTTGGCGTATATAATAAAACCTGTTTAAACATATACAAACTCATTTCGGGTGCACTTGACACGTTTTCCAATGTGATATGCTTCTCCTCCAGTGATTTCCGATTCCGATTTATCACAATCGCAAACTTCTATTTGCATGTTCCGCTGCTTTTTTTAAATCCGTGTGATTGACCTAATGCGATGCGTTTAATGGCAATCGCAAATTATATGTTTATATATGTTTTCGACACATATCAATTACGGTTCATAAACCTGTCGGGTCCAGACTTCCAATCGCAATCGCAAACTTTTTGTTGCATGTTCCAATGCCCTGCTTAAATCCGATGCGATTGGTCACTGTTCAATAAGATTTGCCGATGCGATTAGAACTGGAACTCCATCTATATATGAGTTGTGTTTTATATACCCATCGGGTCCGGACTTCCAATCGCAATCGCAACTCTTATATTCTCCGATGTGATCATTATTGTTCACCGGAACTCATGGTATGTATGAGTTGTAGTTTATATACCCATCGGATCCGGACTTCCAATCGCAATCGTAACCCTTGTATTCTCCGATGCGATCATCACTGTTCACCGGAACTCACGGTATGTCTGAGTTGTATTTTATATACCCATCGGATCCAGACTTCCAATCGCAATCGCAACTCTTATTTTAACCTGTTTCACTGCCCTTATAATCTCCGATGCAATTGGGAAGGGTCCCACCTTATATTACTACATTTCTTTGGATCTCGCGCTGCATATATATATATATATATATATTTTGGTCCTTTGAATATAAAGCACAATACTTTGCTGCTGGAGTATACGATTCCCGGAATGAAATTTATATTAACTATGCATTACATTGCCGTTTGGGTTATGATTCCCGGAATTATATTTATGTTATGTGTAACACCCGGCTGGGTAAAGATTGTCGGAATTGTATACATATATCCTCCGGCTGAGGTAGCGATTCTCAGAATTTAGTTTTATATATATATCTATATATATATATATATATATATATATATATATATTCACCAGGTGGGAACAACGATTCTCGGAATAATAGTTGTTTCTCTGCAATAATAGCTGTCTCTGCCTCTGCTGCTTCTGTCGCTCTGCCTCTGCCTTTACTACTGTGATAACGGCTCTGCCTCTATTATATTCTCTTCCTCTGCCTCTGCCTTAGCTTCCTTTGTTCGCTTCTTTGCTGCCTCCTTTGTCTGTCTCTGTCTTTTCTGCCTCCATTTCCTTATTTCTGGTTCAGATACTTCTCCTTTTCCACAGGGTTTATTCAACTCTGTTTATAAACCCTTATAGACTCACAATCATCCATGCACAGTCAATTGCACATAGGAGCCATTTATACTCCCAATTATCTTCTTCTCTTTGCCCCTTTTGAAATCCAATGGCCCTCATTTTGTCCTTATGTCATCAGATCGCATCGCAAATTCATTACTCTTCCTCTCTGTTTCTTTCGCCGATTGCGATATGCGATTGCATGCATCGCACCGCAAGCCTATCACATCGCATCGCATATTCATTAAATTTCATCTGCTTCTATTCACTATCTCTGCTTTGTCTGCTGCCTCAGTTCCTTATCTGCTTTACTTCCTTTGCTGCCTTGCTACCTCTCTCCTTCTTTGCTCTTTATGTTGGTCTCTTTGCTGCCTCAGTTCCTTATCTGCCTTGCTTCCTTTGTTTCATATACTGCCTCTACTACCTCTCTATCTCTCTTGCCTTATGGATAGTTTAGGTGCTGCTCCTATCTTTACCTTTTCCATCAATGACAACATTTCCAACAGTCTCCCCCTCTGGCATTGATGGCAACACATCCATCGATAATCCAATGCTTCCTCCAAGTCTTTCTCTGGTTGTCTTCTTTTAGAAGACCCTTTCTTCTATTACCTTCTTTTCCTCCCCCTTTGACATCAATGGCAAAGGGTTGCACATTTATCAGTGTTGATTTTGTCTTTGCATTTCCTCTCTCTTATTTGTGTTTAGACCACCTTCTTCTGACTTTGTACCCTACTGCTCCAGACTGGTGTACAAGACTTTTTGAGAGAAAACTTTGAGGATTATTGGACTTGACTGTACACTGTAAATTAATACAATCCCAAAGCATAGATTCCTTGCACTTGTGTAGAGTGTAGGTGATGATAGAACAACCATATATCATCAGACTCATATAATCAGAGATGCTTCATTTGACCAAAGTTAACATGCTGAGAATGCTTCAAATACACTTCTGTCTCTAGTATGCTCTTCATCAGAAATACAAATCTGTTGAGGAAGATCGTAGATGGAATATGTCTTCTCCTGCAATACTCATCTGCAGTACCACACCTGTTCAATTATGATAATGATGCCAATATATCTTTGGTTGTTGTGGTACACCTTTCCTGCCTATTGGTGATGATATGAGCTAGGATGCTGATATTATTCTTAATAGATGAAGGTTCTTGTTACATATGTGATCAATGAATTAACCAGAATTTGATCTAAGAGATCAAATGCCTTTACTGCTTGCATAATGTACTTTCACAACAAAACCTTGAGGCTAGCTACATTCAATTTATTGTTTAGTCTTACTTATCAACCAAGCACTTTTCTTTATGACATAAGGGGGTATGTATGTCAGTGATCAATCTATTTTCAATGGTGAGATGTCAGAAAATCCTTTCTGCTGAAGTATGTTCTTGATGATTCAAAGACAAAGTTTTGAGCTTCAACTGACCCAATTAGTCCTTCATACTTTTGATACTTTAACTATTCTATCAGAATGAACTTCCACGAAAGCATATTCAAGATGCTTAATTGAAAACTCAGCAAATAGACTTCACACAGTTTTGTAACTGATCTTAAGAAATAGGCCTTGAAGATATACATGTACCAAATTCAGGAAGGCATGCAATTATATATATAAAAGAAGATATTGCTTCAGTGCTCAATATACTACTTCAAGTGTAAGCAAGATAATATTATTTTTTCTCTACTAATGACCTTTTCATGCTGAATGTAGATAATACTGGGAATATTACCTTGAGGTTCTTTTGCCATAGTTCTTTGATCCTATGGACCTGTATCATACTTCTGCTCCATTGATAATGCTTGGTAATCTATTGATAAGAATGCTCCTTGTTCCTAAACACCAATTGATATTACTTTGAAAAACCATGCAGAGGTTTCACTTTAGCTAGCACATGAACCCATAGCTTCTACTATTGGTATTTTCACTGTTCACACCAACAATCATCAATATACTGAATTTAATCTTTGCATCATTAACCTTTTTCTTATTCTGTCATTTTGGTTTAAAAGAATGTCACTGCATTTCTTTTTCTTGGACTGCTCCAAAATCATTGCTGATTTATACAAA
The DNA here is from genome assembly GCA_034641835.2 of Pinus albicaulis. Taxonomy (NCBI): domain Eukaryota; kingdom Viridiplantae; phylum Streptophyta; class Pinopsida; order Pinales; family Pinaceae; genus Pinus; species Pinus albicaulis. The sequence goes on along the minus strand of CM076579.1, from coordinate 940,834,503 downwards.
CTTTCAACTGTTCTAGCATTCAAATCTTTAGGAAGACATCTTCAATTTATTTTCTATGTATCTTCATGGGCTGATTACTCAAATATTTATTACTCACTTAACTGCATTTCTCCAAGTGGAACTTTTGAAAGATGTAATGAACTAATGATAGGCACTTTTCTTACTCGTCCTTCTTAATGTGATACATTGTTAATTCTAGCAGTAGGAAGTATAGTGTGATCATCACTTTAATGTGCTAAAGTCTTCTTAGCTTATATGTTCATTGCTAAGGTTTCCTCTATCATCATGGCTTCTTGCTCTCTTCTCTTCTTCCATCAATCTGTCAGCTACTTAATACTTCAGATGATCTTCTTTCTCTATAGTTCTCTTTTAGAGGAAAATCCTTTCACTTATTGATCTCATAGTTGTTCTTATTTCATGGAGCTCTTCTTATACTACTTTCATGGGGATTATTTATGAACTTCTCTCCCCCTGGGATTTTGCTTCAAATTTATCACTGGTTGGATATTTGCTATGTTTTCTAGAGCAGCTCCCCCTGAGACTATGCTAGATTCATTATGTTATTGAGATGATAGGCTCCCCCTTTCTCTTATCCTTCCATACTTTATTGGGGTTCTTCATAATGTCTTCACTTCTTTTAGATTAATAGTTTTGTTTGATTTTCTTTATTTCTATCATCTGTCTAGAGTTCTTTAATATATAAGGAAGTTTACAGTCCTTTGCTTTGTGGCAAATTTTGAGGCATACATAACATTTTATTTTATCAAAGCACATTTGAGCTGATGTGTAATACTTTGTTCCTCTTCTTGAATACATTTTACAATCAACAATTTTGTGTCCAAAATTATTGCATGCATAACAATAGCCATGGAAATAATTTGCGTACCTGGTGAAAAATTGTCTTTTCCATTTTCTTGCTTGAGGTGTTCTTCTTGTTTGCTGCATCTTTTGTTGGTTGGACTGGGTTTGCTTTGTCTTACAACATGTTGCAGTATGTCCTTGTTTGTGGTAGGTAAAACATGTGATATTTTTCATAGGAGGAAAGAACCTCCTTTGACATCTTCCAAATTTATTCAATTCATCTTCAGGAGCATATGAGCCTTTAGAAGCTAATTGTTTCATCTTCTCATTCTCTGTCCTAACATGTTGTTGCTTGATTCTATTTTCTTCTTCACAAATCTTCTTCTTGCTGGCTTCTATTTTTGTAGTAGTCTGCTGAGCTACTTCACTGTCTTTTACAACTTTTACAAATATGATTTTCTTGTTATCTTCAACCTTGGACTTACGGGTTTCACCTTCGTATCCTATCCCAGTCTTTATGAGAGGTGACCTTTGAGAATTTAGTATTTTGTCCAATTGTTCAGTGCTTTTCCTTAGAGGTGTATTCATTAATAGTTCTCTTTGGGATTTTTCTAAATTCTTTCTCAGGCTCACTACTTCTTCTTCCAATATTTCACATTCTAGATTTTTCTCTCTCATTTGTTGCATCAGAGTGTCTTCTACTTTCTTTGCCTCCTCAAGCTGTGTCTTTAGATCAATAATTTCTTTCCTATCTTCATATTCTCTCTGATCACATATTTGCACTAATGTCTTAAGGTCTTTTTTTTCTTTCTTCAATATTTCTATTTCAGTCAAAGCAGTGTCAAGTTTGGCTTTTTCTTCAGGTGTAATTTCTTCATGGTTCTTATGTCCATTCACACTAGCAGGTACTTCATTTGATTGAATATTTTATTTTTGACATGAAGTTTTCTTCTTCTTGATTCTCTTATCCTTCTTGTCAGTGTAGTCCTTAGTGTTTGCTCCATGCATGAAGTGCAATCTATCCAAGATTTCTTTTGCAGAGGTTAAATCCATTATCAATTCAAGGTCCTTGTTATGAAGACTGTTATATATCACACATTTTTCCTTGGCATTCCTCTATTGTTCTTTCACCGTGGGGGAGTCTGTGCAGTAACCATCACATACAAGCTTCCATACTTCAGGTTCATAAGCCAATAATCCTGTTTTAACCTTACCTCTCCATTCAGGAAAATTTGTCATACTTAACACAGGTACATTTTGATAGTCCATGACTTAACCAGATCTCCTTCAAGCTATTAGGCTTGCACCAAAGGACCCTGGCTCTGATACCAATTGTTGAACCCTTAGTTAAACTGAGAGGGGGGGGGGGGGGTGAATCTGTTTAACATATTCATGGAATTTTTAAAACTTTTTCATTAACACTTGTTTACACCTTCATTTCATGTTCAACTTAACATGTGATTAATCTTAGAATGTGAGCAGCAAGAATTAATATAATGTAACAGTAGACTTAATATGAGAGCAACAACTATTAAGCATATGATATAAACCAGATCAACACATAAAAATCATGCACAAAGACACCAGATATAAGTGGAAACCCATAAAGGGAGAAAACCACATCTTATTATTGTTGTGATGCAAAGGCAAGCTCCAACTCCCTCTCACCACTGATGTTTTGTAGGCACTAACCTACAGGAGGCTCCAACCTCAATTCTGCAAGCTACAACTTGCAAGGAAGCTCCAAATCCCAACAATTTTCTGTAGGCACCAACCTACAGGAGGCTCCAACCTCAGTCAGCTACAACTGACATTTTATCAAGCTACAACTTGATGTGGAAGCACCAACTCCCATCTATTTTCTGTAGGCACCAACCTACAGGAGGCTCCTACCTCAGTCAGTGAAAACTGACATCTATCAAGCTACAACTTGATAGGGAAGCTCCAACTTCCTTACTCTTTCAAAAGAAAAACACTTGCTGATTTACATTGGATATCAGCTCTGTTCTGTACCTTCTCTTCTGCTGTTCAACAGTCCTCATATCTATCCTCATATCATTTATTCATCTTCTCAGATTCACTATTAGCTTCTCCTTCTTCTTTTCTCAACTCCTCCTTCTACTCTACCTCATGGCTTCATTTCTGCATTCTCTGACTTTTCACAGCATCTTGTTATGTTCCTCCTTCTTCTTATCTTCTCTGCCTCAATTCCATACTCTGCATTGTCTATATTCACTCTCTCTAACCTCTTGCAGCTTTATTATTTTCTTCAACTCTCTTCAATTCTGCTGCACACTCTCTTCTTCTCTCACTCTTTTTTTTCAACCTTCTCCCCTTGGATATTATCCTATTTTATACAAAAAAGCTTCATGGTTGTTTTTATTCTACTGGGAATTCGAAATGGACAGCCATGTCTCTTTGCCTTCTGCCTTCTCATCTCTTTTATCCACTCATTCAGAAAATATAACTGTAGGTGCTTATTTTAATATTACAGTGGGCTATTTTCTCTCTTTTGGAGACTTTCCAATGCATCACAAACAATAAAAAATCGATTAAAACATTTACATTCAAATTACAATGAGAATTCCAGCTCAACTCATTTAGTCTTTTGGCTCGTTGTGCGTTTGTCTTTTCTTTGACTATGTCTGTATTTTCTATGACTATGTTTTATCTCTTTTCATCTCTGTTTGCTCTTCTGTCCTCTGCTGTGATGTAACTGCTGCATACACGTAACTGAGCTTTTTATGCCAACTGACTGTAAATTTGGAAAAATTCCAACGCTCTATACATAGTATGTGTCTTGTTGATGTGGCGAGTTCCGCAAGCAGAACATACGTTCATCACAATTGTTTTGTATTAATAATCACCCTCCCATTAAGCAGAGGCATATCTATATAACCCACGAACCACGCAGCACATTTCAACTACATTATATATATATATATATAGAATCCAACTTCAGCTCTTGGCATAAGTTTAACATACAAACTGCCCTTTTAGGTATGACTTAAATCAATTCTTGGTGTATATAATAAAACCTGTTTAACCATATACAAACTCATTTCGGGCCCACCTGACACATTCTCCAATCCAATAAGCTTCTCGTCCAGCGATTTTCGATTCCGATTGATCGCAATCGCAAACTTATATTTGCATGTTCCACTGCTTTGTTTAACTCCAATGCGATTGACCTGATGCGATGCATTTAATCGCAATCGCAAATTCTATGTTTATATATGTTTCTGACACATATCAATTACAGTTCATAAACATGTCGGGTTCGGACTTCCAATCGCAATCGCAAACTTTTGTTGCATGTTTCGATGCCCTGCTTAAATCTGATGCGATTGGTCACTGTTCAATAAGATTTGCCAATGCGATTAGAACTGGAACTCAAGCTATATATGAGTTGTGGTTTATATACCCATCGGGTCCAAACTTCCAATTGCAATCGCAACTTTTATATTCTCCAATGTGATCATCACTGTTCACCAGAACTCACGGTATGTATGAGTTGTAGTTTATATACCCATCGGATCCGGACTTCCAATCGCAATCAGAACCCTTATATTCTCCGATGCAATCATCACTGTTCACCAGAACTCACGGTATGTATGAGTTGTAGTTTATATACCCATCGGATCCAGACTTCCAATCGCAATCGCAACTCTTATTTTAACCTGTTCCGCTGCCCTTATAATCTCCGATGCAATTGGGAAGGGTGCCACCTTATATTACTACATTTCTTTGGATCTTGCACTGCATATGGCTATACATATATATATATATATATATATGTGTGTGTGTGTGTGTTTTGGTCCTTTGAATATAAAGCGCAATACTTTGCCGCTGGAGTATACGATTCCCGGAATGAAATTTATATTAACTATGCATTACATTGTCGTTTGGGTTATGATTCCCGGAATTATAGTTATGTTATGTGTAATGCCTGGCTGGGTAAAGTTTCTCGGAATTGTATACATATATCCTCTGGCTGAGGTAGCGATTCTCATAATTTAGTTATATATATATATATATATATATATATATATATTCACCAGGTGGGAACAACGATTCTCGGAATAATAGTTGTTTCTCTGCAATAATAGCTCTGTCTCTGCCTCTGCTACTTCTATCGCTCTGCCTCTGCCTTTATTGCTGTGATAACGGCTCTGCCTCTATTATATTCGCTTCCTCTACCTCTGCCTTAGCTTCCTTTGTTCGGTTTTTTACTTCCTCCTTTGTCTGTGTCTATCTTTTCTGCCTCCATTCCCTTATTGCTGGTTCAGATACTTCTCCTTTGCCACAGGGTTTATTCAACTATATTTATAAACCCTGATAGACTCACAATCATCCATGCACATTGAATTTCACATAAGAGCCATTTATACTCCCAATTATCTTCTTCTCTTAACTCTGCCCCTTTCAAAATCCAATGGCCCTCATTTTGTCCTTATGTCATCAGACCACATCGCATAATCATTACTTTTCCTCTATGTTTCTTTCGCTGATTGCGATATGCGATCGCATGCATCACACCGCAAGCCTATCACATCGCATCACATCTTCATTACATTGCCTCTGCTTCTATTCACTGTCTCTACTTTGTCTGTTGCCTCAGTTCCTTATCTGCCTTGCTTCCTTTTCTTCCTTGCTACCTCTCTCCTTCTTTGGTCTTTCTGTTGGTCTCTTTGCTGCGTCAGTTCCTTATCTGCCTTGCTTCCTTTGTTTCATATACTGCCTTTACTACCTCTCTATCTCTTTTTCCTTATGGATAGTTTAAGTGTTGCTCCTATCTTTACCTTTGCCATCGATGACAACATTTCCAAAATTTCAGCGTGAAAATTTGATGATGCACCGGGGTGACCTAATTGTAAAACACCGATGCGTAATAGTTGCAAAGCACCGGTTTTTTGGCCTTATTTTTTATAAATAATGCTATTTTAGTGCGTGCAGTTTTGGGCACACCAGTGCTATTAGAGAAGAACGCATCGGCTCATTCCTGTTTTGGCGAGGTGTTTTATGATCCACTGGCGTGGAAAAGTATTGATGCCCCGGTGCATTACAGTAATTGGACGCCCCGGCGGTGTGTGTACTACATGCACTTTGTCTGGTGTGCCAATGTTCGGTGCGCACCGGTGCATTCTGTGGTATCATGTGCACTGGTAATTGATAGCTCAGGAGCACTGAAAAATTGAAAAATCCGTGTTTTTTGTCATAAATATTTTTTTAGTTTAATCGTTTACCAGTGTGCATTGTTTATAGATGCACCGGTACTGTTTGGTACAAACACACCGGTCGGTTTGTGTGTTGGCACGTTTTTTTATGATGCATCGGTGCAATTGCTTTCTACCGCACCGGGTGGTTTCGTTGTTGGCATTTTGTTTTATAATGCACTGACACAGGCGAGTTGTGGGGCACCAGTGCTCTATTATATTATGATGCACCGGGCATGTGTGTATGGAGTGCATGGTGTCTGGTGTGCCAATGATTTTGCTGCCCCATTGCGTTCTTTTTTTGAGAGCATCGGGGCGAGTTGTAATGATAAGAGCACCGATAGGAAAACATCCGCAAAACCCTCCGCCCACCAACCTCCTCTAGTAACCTACACTAGAAACGGATTTATGGGGTATTTTTCTTTGTGGTTCCTCAAAAACATCCGTGAGAGGGTTTTTTCCTTGCAGTGTTCTGTCATGACAGGATCAAATTGATAAGCAGTCTCCAGAAACAATATCGCAGCTTGGGATAGGAAACACAACTGAAATTATGTAAGCCTCAACCCAAGGTCTTGGTCGTCGCTTCTCTAAATTTCATATGTCTGCACATGTGAATGAAGGAGTTGTAGTCGAACATGCGGGAAATCGTCTGATTACCATTCAATAGAAACAATAGTTAACAGACACGAGGGTGGCTACCGATAAGGATGATGGTCCCCAAGATGCACAGTACAATATAGAGAGTGTGAATAAAAGGAGTTGATGGCGAACACTCGTAGAATCATTCAATCGGGAGCCAATAATGAGAACCCCCAACCAAACACAAGGTGACCTGCCACTGATGTCTGCAAGTACTCAGGTACTGATGTGTTTTTGGATCAACTTCCAAGATAAGATGTTGAAGTCAATAGGAAGAGATCTGTCGAAATGTAGGCACTGAGGCATCTTACATCAGTCGACCCAAAACGAGAAAAGATGATTTTGTTTTGGAGATAGTCAAGAGAAAATAGGAGTAACTGAAGACAAATAATTTCTGGTATATGATGGTTTGGTTGATACAAGGAGTAGTAGATAGTGGGATCCTTTTGAACAATAGAAGGCACTACAACAAGCTACTAGGCAAGTTAGGCTTAATGAACACCAAAGAGTGTCAGGATTCACCAATGTAGGAACATTGGCATATGAAGGTTACACTCATATATGGTAGGGTTCGGCTAATTGCGAGTGATTTTTCTGGGAAATTCCATGTTCAAGATTTTGTGCTACCAAATCGACCTTTAAAATATAACAGAATAAGTATCCATTTTCTCCAAATTTTCCCATCTGATTAAGTTTAACGAGTCCAAATGGGTAAACTCAGTGATATTTTCATAATTAGAGAGTCTGAAAAACATCGTAAAAGACAACTCCGGGGGGTACCTTTTTTATGTTTGATAACGGGGCACGACGAAGGGAGAATAGTAAGCCTGAAATAGTTCATTTTTCGCGAGTCAGTCCATTGAATCCAGATAAAGTGAGAAACCTATCTTCAATGGACATCTGACTCATTTTGTTATGAGTACGAGGAGATAGATTAAAATCAATGTTCTTAATGAAATTTTAACGAGTCCGACAAAGAAAAACTCGATGCTCTCTGTGAATTTTTAACAAGTACAACAGAGAAAAACTCAGTTACTTTTTCAGTTTTTTAATGAGTTAGAAAAAGACGGAAAATAATGACTCATATTTCTTTGTCGTAGTAGTTTAACAAGCTCGATGAAGGTAACTTGGGGGTTTTTCAATTTTACGAGCTAGAAAAAGTCCCTAAAAAGAAAGCTTGTTTCTTCTTCATGTAAGTTTAACGAGCCCGAAGAAGAAAAATCGAGGTTTTTTGGTTTAACGAGCCAGAAAAAATACCATAAAAATAATGCTCAATGCTTCTTCGTGTAAGTTTAATGAGCCTGAAAAGAGAACTCAATGTTTTTCGATTTAACGAGTGATAAAAATACCATAAAAAAGAATTCTCGGGTTTGGAGTTCAACACTTTCTACGCCATAAATGGCGGATGATCCTTCACCGGAAGGATGAGTACCACTGTTTCCCCTTTGCGGGGGTTGTGGTGGGTTTGCAGCCATGTGTTTTTGTTGCTGATGTGGATTAGGTAAGGGATTACGAAGGACGATAGGTGTCCTCCCAAATTCCTTGATTGGGATAAAATATTTGCATCCCTGTAGCTAAGGACATTTGTATGTCAAGTGGTCCTCCACACAGATTCTGCAAGGAAATCTCATGGGTTTCTCCTTTCCTTTTTCATTCTTAGCAATGTTTTTCTGATTGGGATTATTATGAGTACCGGAATTCTCTTCTGAAGGAGAGGTATTTTTCTTGTTCTTCTTGTTCTTGTTGCTAGGTTTTTTTGTAGACTGCATAGTGTTTACCTCAGCGGTAGGAGGAGTAGTCGATTGGTTAGGGGTGGTGGCAGCCAAAGCTACCTGAGAGGTTTGCCCACTATGCTGTTTTATGGCTACGCTAGAGGTTGCACCAACGATGTCGTCGGCGTGCACTCCTGGTTAATTGAGTAGTGGGAGGATTCAGATTTCCAGGGGCATGGGGGTGTAAGTCATACAACGTGCCATATTGTGAATAGATAAGATCTAAATTTTGCACACGATGAATGGATTGGTCTTCCATGACCACACTAGACAAGAAAACGTCCTCAGATAGGGGTGGTAAGAGTGACTTACAAAACTAGGTGGATAAGAGATCATCCAGGATTGGCGCTTTGATGAGCCTATGCCTATATCTTCATTCATGAATGTGATCAGATTTGTTGGTGGCAATGTCTTGACACAGTGAGGTTAAGAATTTCATGTCGGTTTAGTATCGAATAGGTAGTTATAATTTCTTAAGAAATTTTGTAGCTAAGGACCAAAAAGTGTTGACGGCCCCATGTGGTAACTCAATGTACTAACTGGTAGCGTTTCATGTGAGAGTGCAGGGGAAAAGTCTAAGCTGGATACTATCATCCACCATGGAGTTAGAAACAAACCATAGATGAAAGGTGATGACGTGTGTAGCCGGATCGTCCCCTTGTTTCTCGTTGAATTTAGGGATGTAAGACAGAATCTTGTGCGGTACTGGAGGCGAGAGTGGGTTGTGGTATATGGGATCATTGGTCAGTTTGTAGAGGTCATGGATGTCTAGAGCTGCCAAGAATGGAAATTGCATGTTTTCCCCCGAATCTAGTCAAGGAAGTATTGGATGACCATTCAAACCATATGGTCTTCCCATCAATGTGTTACCAATGGGATAAGTAGGACTTTGTTGATAAAATTTCCCTATAAGTTGGGGTGTATGGTTGCTATTTGTAGTGTATGTTGTACTGGGGGGCGAATTGTTGGTTTCCCCTAGTGTAAAAGCTACCCCCTTACCTAAATTGACTTTGGGGTTGGTTCACCCATATGGATGTGATAGAGTCAGCCAAAGGCATATTGCTATTCGCATATTTAAGCATCAACATAGACCCTACACCAAAATTTTGACCACTCAAAGGAACAACGTTAACAATAGGTTTTCCTATTTGTCCTAATGAATGTAGGGGTACCAAAATGCTCCTCGGCATATATGTATTGGTGATACTGAACCTTGGCATGGTAGCGAAGGGGTTTGAACTCATCAAAGGGTTCCAAATAAAAGGGTTGCTAAAAGGAATTGAAGTAGCCCCGCTAGCAAGAGCGGAAACCGTGGGTCCCGGCAGAGTCACAATAGGAGCAGATCCCAAAGGGTTCGGAGGTTTGCTAATAGTTGTGGTGACCAAATTGCTGGGACAGGGTATGGCCTGGCTACTGGGGTTGCCAATCATTGGCATAGAACTGACAATTGTCAAGGAAGATGGTGGTGGACCAGAGTTGGTTACCAACAGTATTGGTCCCATGGGCGCCATTTGTGAAACGGATGTTGGTGTAGCCAAAGAAATATCTTGGCCTGGTGTAACTTGAACTAACAATGGCCCTAATGGGTAAGTGAGAGGAGGATTGTAAGGAGGTACGAATCCTTCCGTAAAAGAATCCTCTGGAAACTCTGTGTGATATGGAGCTATATGAAAGTCAGGGGTTATCACTAGAGACTGTTCCTCCGGAGAAGGCACTGGCTCTCCGAGACTCGACTCCTTCCCCGGTGTTAACGGTGGGAGACCTCGCTGTCATCGAGAAAGACGATGAGGGTGGAAGGAAGCCACGGTGACCTATTTACTTTTATCAAATTTTAATTATTTGTGATGTATGATAAAGTCTCAATGATAGTAACCACACACGTAAAAAATAAAAAAGAAAAAAAAGTACTTCTAAAATCAATCAGCAAGCGGCAAGAACATGTATGGTCTTGTCTAAGTACTATCATTTGTTGGAGATGAAACCGAGTATCACAATAGCATACAGAAAGGGTTGGTCAAAAATACAATTACAGTTACTCTAGAGCTTCGCCTAAACCTCAGACAATAGGGGTAAGCACTCTCGTGAAGACGAGTACCCTCCCAAAGACCGAAGAAAGAGTAGTTTTTTCTGTTTTAGGTACCAGGGCAGCTCGCCCCAGTCACCTTGTGTAAGTCCCAAAAATGTTTGGCAACTACATATACCTCAAATCACAGACATGGGGTCACGGTCATAAACAACACGCTATATGGGAAGAACACGTAGATCCCTGATCTAGTTTCGACATCCCCGAAGGGAACCCAAATATATAGCATGCCCACTGAATGCACTCGAAGTTGGGCTACCTTCTAATGCACCATGGTGTTGTCTCGCGCTTAACTCTGGTGGTAGTGGAGTGGTCCCGACAATATGAGTGCAGTAGGATTTCACTTTTTAATGACTCTAGTTTTAATTTTTGAGATCTTGGGTGATTTTCTCACTTCTCCTACCCCAAGATCCCAGCCTCAACTACTGTTTGTGTGAGTTCAGAAAAATTTATATGATTAATTTTATTATCGCTTGATTCTTAGTGTACTTGATTATTAGTCTGGAAGAGGGGAAGTTTACATATGAAATGTGATGAGATTATGACTCAAAAACAATGCAGAAACATGTTCTAAATATTCAATTCAATGAAGAGTTTATTCTATAGGGAGAGATTTTTCCAACATCGATGCACCAAACATTCAAATAACACAATTCAACCTTAAAGATTTATACATCTATCTATCCTCTCTAATAACTTTTTAACCAAAATTTTCGAATGAATTTAGCTAAGTTTAGAAAACTAAAAAAAAGATTCTTCTTCAAAAAGTAGATGCTACTAACATTGAAATTTTTAAACAAGAACTAAAAAAATAATAACTGGTAATCAAGCACAGGGATCCAACAAAATAAGCGAATCTAGTAGCTAATAACTCCACAGCCAAAGGGAAACAAAACAAGGGTGTAAACAATAGATTTTGGTTGGGTAAAAATGGCAAGCAGAGCCTACAAAGCGTTAATGATGAGACTAACGCACTGTATCTGAGCATAAACAACCTTATAACACACTAAAACACTCTCAGAGGGAGTGTTACTCAAGGTAAATTTGTACAGATGGCTAAGCAAGGTCTATTATGGACTCAGTGAGTTGTTGAGATGATTACTGAGCATATAAAGTGATCAAAAGGATATTTGAACAAAGGGAAGGAGTTAAATTCATAGGAAAAATCCGGAAAATTGGAGTTTACTCCCTAGTGGAGTTGCCATTTCTGCTATAGGGTAATATTCTTGGGTGGTGGTTATTGAATATCCCTCTTAGGGCTTTTCGGTGCTTGAGGCAGACTGTAAGATTAGCTATAAAGTTCCAAAGGTACTGCATACATATTCATACTAATATGTAATTGAAAAAGAAATATTTGGAATAATTACCTCTTTGTGGACAATAGATCCTATGGAGAGCGCTAAGCGGTGGGGTAGAAGTCCTTCCTCACCGGCTCCAAATCTAGATCTTGCAACCAATCAAAGCACCCGTGTAATCTTCACAAAAATATATATTTCTAACAATTAAAATAGTATATAACTAACATTAAACTATGTAGATCTAAGCCATTAATATCATGCTACATAGAAAAATGAACAATAAATGTGACACTAATGCATCCAATGGACAAAACATATGTAGTTCTATTGATTTATAAAAAGGAGGATTAGAACTGTCAGTTGCACCAAGCCCTCCTTAGCCTTACAATTCCTCTCTCTCTTTCTCTATCTCCAAGTGAGATGATGCTTAAGGCAGAGAGTCCTCAATGAACCTCGTTGATCTTCAAGCCTTACACTACAACAATGAAATTCTGCTCCACATATAATCAAACATTCAACCTTAGACCAAGAGCCCATACCTCCGATTTATAGGAAATGGAGAGGAGAAACCTTGCCATCTCTTTCAACCAGTTCAAATCAGGAAATATCTATATGTGTCCTCACTTTTCTTTTCTTTTTCCTTCCATAGGAGTTCAATTGTGTTTGGCAATGTGTAATAAAATTTTTGTGCCATTAGTTTCTAATTTTGAACTGACTCTTTCTGAGGAAAAGTTGGAAATAATAGTCATTTTTCCACGATATATTTCCATTTTTACATTCAAACAAGGATAACTCTGCCCCTTGGGCAAGATAGATCATTACCCTAGGCATTAACGCTTCCTTTACATGGCTAGGATGTGTTATAACTTTGCCTAGTTGTTCCTCGGGTGCGTTACCTTCGAAAAAATGGGTCTTGTCTAGGTCATTTTATTCCTTCCATGTTACCTTCTCCTATGAGCTGATGAGGAGGTCACTTATCTTCTAACACTCAACATTGTATTTTTTTTTTGTGTTTTGGCCGACAGGATCAGTGTGATGAAAGCCATAACCTTCCAAACAACACTTTCAAGCCATAAAACTACACCGCACAAATTTTTCTTAACCTACCATGTATATAGGTTATTGTTAAAGATAATTGTAATGTGTGTTCAAGGAGAGGGGAACAGACTAATCCCTAACCCCTGGTTATTGGCAGCCCACAAGAGAGTGGTAGAGGAGTAATGAGGGAGGAGCTCACGGCCTGATCCTAGGCCCAATTCATATCACCAATCACGGGATCAATGGAGAGCGTTGAGGGTAGAGGGCTTGGGGCTAGCCCCAACCATGGTCACATGATATTTCATAGGACTAAGAACTAATAAATAATACACCAGGCCAACGGGAACAGAGTTGAGGCCTGGCCCTAGGTTATGGTGCCAACACGTAACAACTATCTTATAGTTTGGGAGGTATCAGGACGGGGGTGGGCGGTTAGCCTCAACCCCTAACCACATCACCCATATATGACCAACAACCCAACATTTTTGGAGCCTAGGCTTGAGGGGCCAGTTTGTTGGTCAACCCTGGCCTTATGGTGCCATGTGGCCCTAGTTTATTGCATAAGGGTCATTGGAAAAATAAGCCATCTGGAAAATTGCACCTATTGCAGGTGAATTTGTTGCCTCCCGAGCAGATTTAAGGGTGGATTTGTCACTCTCTTAGCAGGTTCATCCAATTTGGAGGACGAATAAGAGTAGAAACTCAGGTGAGCGATAACTTGATGATTTTTTGGCCTTTTTGAGCTCAAGAACATTCCATATAGGGATTTTTAGACATTCTAAATCCAATGGAAGCCTATGTTTACTGATTGGAGCACTTCTGAAGATACTTTTTGCAGGTTTGAGTCTATGGGTACAATAATCAATTAGTGATTTGGAGCATTTTTCGAAGGATTTTGAGCATGGAGAGGACCTTGTAGGGGTTTTGCAGCCTTCATATGTTATCTGTAAAAACTATTACATCGATGGTGCAACATATGTTTTTCTTTTATCATTATGTATTATTTAGGAAACCTCTCTTTTAGTAATTCAATGTGTAATTTTTGTACTTTTTATTCTCATTTTCAAATGGAGTACAAGGCCTTGATTTGAGATACCTTTGCTTGTTGACTATTTCATGACTGACTATAAGTTTTTATTCTCTTTATAGTGTGAGTTTTTTGGAGGATAATGTTTCCTTCAAGGGGAAAATAGCCGCTCATTTTTTCGGCACACTTTATGTACTATTTATCAATGAAATCTATGGAGTAGTCTAGCTGTGTTAGCAGGCTAGGAGATGTATCCTAGGAGGCATGAATTTCCTCACCAAATTTTTTGTTGTATCTCTTCATGATTTCCTTTATGAGTTAAATGATGATATGTTTCTTCTTTAAAGTTGACATAAAATATAACTCATTATCTTGGAAGAGACCATAAAACTTGTGTTTACATAAGACCCATTTTTAGTTGCAAAGCATGAGAGGATGGTCAATTTTTAGGAAGGAGAATTTCTCCTCCAATTTTAGATAAATTGGTATTAAGTCTCGTTCTGACCAAGTTTCAGGTATGGGAAATAATGTACAACTCCAAGAGTTAGAGGAGATGAAATTATCTCTACGAATGGAAAATATTGAATTGAGGATATTGCTTGAAGTTGTTGAAGAGGAGAAGAGCCATATGCACCTTTAGTTGCAGCATGTGTTTGAGGAACAAGTTCGTGAAATTTGTTGGAACACCTAATCCTCATGGGTAGGTGTGGAATGCGAAAAGTCACAATGGAGTCCAAGTGACCTTGGAATGTGAAACCAAGAGTCACACCATTGTATTATAAATGTACATCTTTGTATAATGGAAAATAAGAAAGCCTCACGCTTATCCTTCATTGTGTTGAGTCTCTTGTGTGTGTGTGCTCATCTTCCTTATACACCATGTGTGTGCTTCAACATGGTGTTTAACATGGTATCAGAGCCATGGTGTTTGCTGGCCCTGTTCCAATTTGAGTGAGCCATTTGTGTCTATGGCCTGTGCATATCTGCATTTTTGCAGCATTTAGAGTGTTTTTGCAGCAATGCTTTTTCC